>CM055404.1:136224589-136267909 GCA_029228625.1 Pseudolycoriella hygida
CAATCTAGCACAAAGAGGTGTGTTATGTAGTCGTGAATGAGTAAGAATTGACTCAGCGGCTCAGTGTTTAGGGTGTAAAAACACAACTTACACACTCAGAGAAATGTTCTTTGACTTATTTCGTAGAAGTTTTCGGGTTAACATACGAATGTTTAAGAGAGCCGCCATTCACATCAAACTTTATAAACCATTAGTACCTTTCGGTGTGAAGTCTTTAAGTCGCAACCCTTGGATTGTGAGCAATTGTCCTCCATGACCTTCTATCGCTCGCCGAGGAGATGGCTTATTGCCTCAGTGAAAGTCCCCTATCTTCTAAATCCGACATAATTGAATCTATAAGCCTTCTCCTTGGTCTACCCCCGGGCCTAACGCCAGGGACGTGTGCATTCAAGATCCTTTTGGGTAGCCTGTTATTGCCCATCCTTTTGGTCGTGCCTTAACCAGCGCAGACTACCAGCCCTTGCCTCCTCTTCCACAGATGAAAACCTTAAATTTTCCCTAATATCGTCGTTCCTAATATGATTATCCCACTGCTCCCGCCGATTTACCACAAGGGTGGTCGCCAACGGACTTTGCTCGCATCGTCCCGTTGGTCCACTGGTTTCCTGAGTTGGTCCCCCGGTACCTGGAATGGGCACATTCCTACCGAAGTTGTCTGGTTAGGAGCCTTACCGCGAAAGCCCTCACCGAGGATAAATTCGGTACCGCGGGGCTGGGGAGCCCACGGATGTAGTGCGCCATGCGATATGGTCGCACCCAGCGCTTGGTTGAGATGTCTAGTGGCGCTGCAACGCGGAGGCTGTGGTAGATAGTGGACTGTGTCACAGCAGTTCACTTGTTGAATTTAGGTGACTGCACCCCTAGTCCTTCCTGGGCAACCAGGTTGGCGAAAATACAGTAGAAAGATGATAGTATTTCGGGCCCCTACCTAGGCCACTTACCTGCCGTTTTTAGGAAGAGTCGCTATCCCAATTTCACGCCCATGGGGGGTCGTGCGGTTAAGACTATGTCAGGTACGCACGTTAATCTGCAATATCTTTGTTGCTCCCTCCGATTACTTTTCCTAATATTCCCAAAAACCCTCATGTCATAAACCTCCAGGTCATGCACGACATAAAAGCCCAACTCTCACTTCAACTGACTACCCACCGCGTTTCATATTTCCTCCTTTCCTCAAATTCCCTAACTAGCTAGCCATCCCTTGAAAAAATGGTTCCCATGTACATAAATCCAGATACCCGTTCGAGCTCTCCCCCATTTAAACTGCAATATATCTCCTTTCTAGATTTACCGACATGCACAATTATCTTCATCCCGTACTTCAAGCAGTCAATTCTACCCTGTAAATCCCTGTTTGTAAAAACATAACATGGAAATTACAAACATAATGCATTTGCTGCTGCTGTTACATTTACTTGGCGCCATAGCTACTTATATTTCAATCCAATATTATGTTTCCACTGTTTGCAGGTTTCATATTGTGATTGAAACAACTACGTTGTTATGATTGTAGTTGTACCTTTTTTTAAACATTTAGAGTTGAATTTTTTCGCCGCGCAACTACTCTTTTTTCGGAAAAAGCTATTAGGACTAATATCTCAAAACATTGTGAAGGGATAGAATGTTGTCGTCGTCGCCCATATCTGATGAAAGCTAAAAATACCGGCGCGGCGCACGGGTCTATCGTATTTAATTGCAATGACGGTATGTATATTAAGAAATTAGCAACAACTCATCAAAAAAATTAGTTGTTAGTGGCATGGTTTAGTAGATGAAAAATGAAGTTTACATTACTTCGTGTATGAGAAAGACCTATTAACTCTTTTGTAAAATTTCAATGCTGAGTGAGCCTATTGTGTTTTTCTCAAATCATTGAAATTATGCGACAGAAACAGCGCAGATATTGTGCACGAATGCAGGGGGCGCTATTGTTATATCAAAACAAAAAAGGTTTTTCAATCCACCCAATAGAAGTGATAAGCCAGCGCAATTTCGACATTACGTGAAATGCATTCTACACCTGATTCTATGGCGAAGGACAATTAGTAAATGAATGCTTTTTCTTTAATTTGGAATATGTTTTCCATCCCTTAACTACCCGTATACAGGAAAATGTATTGTTGAATACACAAAATGTGTCGTGACATTGTTTTGAAGTATACTTGAATGAAAAATGAGAGACAATGCTCAATGAAAAATATGAATTTTACATTCACATGCTGAATTCTTTCCCGAAGCAAAGCTGCAAAGACGCTAAAGAATATCTTCAGTCATTGTTTGTCATGTTTTCTTTGATGAAGAGGTTTTGGAATTGCGATTTCTTTTTTCTTTCCTCCTTTTTTTTTCAACAGAAGCTCTTTACTTATTATTATTCCGATGCAATGAAACATACTCAGACACATAGAGATAAATCTTTATAAGCAAAAGAATCGTTGGATATTTAGTGCACCGACCGATGCTGCCATCCGTAGCACCATATTCTTCATGTCGTCTTTATTTGAGTATGAAATTTAAGTGCAATGCAATTATTGTAGAAATTATCTGGTATTTTGGGTGTGGTGGAATGAACACATCTTTGTAATGTAAACTGCTACATGCGAAAAAAATGTGTTGCAAATGTGATAATTTACCATAAAGTAGAGATGAGCGGGTCGACCATTTTTCGAAACCCGACCCGGACCGAACCCGACCCGATAAAATTTTTCGAAACCCGAAACCCGAACTGTTTTCAAACCCGGCCCGGACCGAACCCGACCCGATTAAAATTTTCGAAACCCGAAACCCATGAAGCCGAAAAAAACAATTCGGGTTTTTCGAATTTTCGGGCAACCAGCTCATCTCTACCATAAAGTGTGATGGCACAAATAGAAAAAGAATCAAAAAATTCGGATTTTCATACAAAAGACACTCAGGGCCCTAGTCGATCCTCATTTTTAGGGCTCCTGCCAGGTTCAAGGGCCTCAACTCAAAAGATTTTCTTACATAAAATACTGGATGATTGACCTATCCAAAAAAAAAGGTTTATGAAAATCGGTAAAGACTTACTCGAGTTATGTACACAAAATCCAAAACGCCGGGGCAGCTCTTGGTACAGAAGTTCCCATATGCAAACACAAACCTCCTTTCGAGATTACCTTTCCCCCTACTCGTTCCTCAAATCGACTGGTTACAAACGTCGTGGTTAACACACGGTTCTAAAAAATTTGAGTACAAGTCTTATAACTGTAATGTATCAACTATTTGGTGAATGATAATGATAACGTAATCGCGTAGTGATTAGAATGAACCCAAATGATCCACTTTGATAGATGACCATTAATTTCGTAACTGACTCTCATCTTGACAGTTGACCATCAATCGGCACACGAAATCCTCCTCATCCTCATAGCCACGACTCTGTTTTTCTGATATATTTAATCCTACATAGTTTATCTTCGAACTCAACCTGGGCAATCTGACTCAAAATCGATCAAAAAACATATGCAAGGGACCCGTACGCATCAGAATATATGTCGCAAACGAAAAGGCTCGTACGAAGCAACGGCGCTAAAAACCTCTCCAAACTCTTAAAATAAGCCTAGAATTTAGAGCCGACCTAGAGCACTTAGGAGAGGCATCGACAAGAAACTTTGCCTCTTTTTTCTTTACAACACTGCACAAAAGTTTTTTGTTATACGTGGGGAGAAAATAGTGAATTCCAACAAGAGCGAAAGTTTGCGGCCAGAGCGGAGCGAGGGCCGTAATTCGATTGAGTTGGAATTCAATATTTTTTGTGCTTGCTCCTGAGAGTGAGAGTGTTTCCACGACAAAATGTTCATTTAGCGTAACGTGAAAGCATGAAAAAACCTTCTCATTCACAAAAAAAAACACCAAATACCATGTAGCGTCGCGTAGCGTGAGTTAGGCCCACACTAACGACACTACAGCCCGAATCACTAAACAAATTTTAATTAAGTTAATTTGCGTAATTTTCGGACGTCCACATCTTTCATTCATAACCTTGAAGAGCGATTTTCGTTCTATTTTCGCAGAGATATAAGACTGATTTTGCCCAAACTCAATCCTTTAATCAATTTTTTGATTTTCTTTCAGGAAAAAAAAGAATTTGAAAACCGTATAAGATTTATCTGATTTATGTAGAAAAAACACGTTGGGCTCTAGTAGAGATTCAGTTTTAGGGCTCTGGCTGAGTCCAAAAGCTCAAAATTAAATAACTTTCTTCCATAAATTGTCAGGCATGTCTTGACCTTTCAAACAAAATAAATATTTTACTTCGTTCGAATTTCTTGGTTTCTTAACCAACCAAGTCAAGTATAATTTATAAGTTTTAATTTTTATTACCAAATCTTTTGTATTGCTTCGATACGACCAAATTTGTTGATTTGATTGAGTACCAATAGACTTTTTAAGCAAGGGAAGTATAACAAGGACAAAAACTGATTTCGGCGTATCATGACCGCTTCAGTAAACCTGTTTTGCTAGGACTATGTGGATTTGAATAGCAGGGATTCCATACAGTTGAACAATATTCGAGTCGATTCCTGACTAACGACGAGTATAGAAGACGCAAGCTGGACTGACTTTCAAAGTATTTACCACAACGGAATATGAATCCCAGCATTCTATATGCTTTGCGGGTTATTACGTCCAAGTGCTCATTAAACGACAACTTATTATTATGCCAAGGTCGGTTTTGACAGTGACTCTTTTTAGTAATTCATTTTCGACAGAATAGGGAAATAAAACTTTTTCTCGGCTATGTGAGGATGACATCACTGCACATTTATATATGTTAAGCGACATGTTATTTTGTCTACATCAATCTACAACTTTTATCAAATCTTCCTGAAGCAGTTCGCAATCGTAGGATTTACTGATAGATTTATATAGTTTGAGATTATACAGAACATAATGAAAGTGATTCTAGGAGATCATTTATGAAAATTATGAATAAAAAAGGACCGAGAATTGACCCTTGGGGAACTCCTGATGCTGGTGAAATGCTACTAGATTTAGAACCACCAATGACGACAAATTGAGATCTTTGACGCAAATAGGTTGCAAACCATCTAAACAAGCTTTCAGAAAAACTAAAAGTTTTTAGTTTGTTCAATAATTTACCAACTTTATCGAAAGCTTTTGCAAAATCTGTGAACACTGTGTCCACTTGACCACCACCCACCATGGAATCTGCAACGAATGATACATATTCCATGAGATTAGTCTGAGTTGACCTTCCTTTAAAAAAAACCATGCTGGGAGTAGTGAATGTCCGATTTTATTTTATCCAAAAGCCTATTAAAGACCAGTCTTCCAAATATTTTAAATATTGCACATAAAATACTGACTGGCCTGTAATTAGCAACATCATCTTTTTTCCCCTCTTTAAAGATTGGAGAAACAAAACTAGTTTTCCACTTCGAGGGAAATTTACCCTCTACCAAGGATTTGTTGAAGAGAATACTCAATGGTGGGCTTAACGATAGTGACAGATGCATGAAGAACATCATTAGAAGATTGTCCGGAGCAAATCTCAAATCCTTTCAGCGCTTCCTCAACTTCAGTCGGCGTAAATGTCATATCCAATGATGCTTGATGACAGAATGGATCAAAAATAATTTATTCGTTGGAAATCCGAATTCTGCAAGATTTTGAGAGTCTTCCTGTCTGCACGCACTATAATTTCAGGAAATCTCAATCGATTTCTACAAAATATTTTTTTGCTAAAAATAGTAGATAAAAGTTCGAAACTGACTAAAATGTGGAGATATGATCGATCGGTACGAGGCTCACCTCAGTAGTTATCAGGAAAAATTCTGGACAGTAAACTTTTTGGAACAAGCTCTAAAAGTGTTGGGATAAGTACTAAACGAGACGTGTACTAAAAATGTTAGTATGCTTGTCAAGACCAAAAGTTACAGTGTGCAGTTAAAAAATTCGGGTTAGAATATTTACTTACTAGTACTTTACAGACCAGAGCGCCGCCGGCACTATTTTGTTCCACCCGAGCCGCCGCCGACGAAGCGATCGAAAATTGGCTAAAGTCGGCTGAAACACAAAAAAAACAATTTAATTAAAACGAAAAATGATTTGAAATCATATTTATCCAACCCTTAGTTTTTGAAACAATCTTCGCAATGTATCTGATGTACATATACAATGTCGCTACCGATCACACACACTTTATGTTAGGCAGGGTGAATAAACGGATGGTTTGTATCAGTAAGATGAGTAGGGGCCAGTTGTAGAGATTTTAAGAGTAAGAGGATCGTTGCTAGAGAGTTGGGTAGCATACGTTAGGGTAGGTTTTATAGAGTTGTACAGCAATAGTGGTCATACATACAGGCAGAGGAAAGGTAGGTATTAGTCATACAGAGTCTAAATATAAACGCAGTTTGCTTTGTGAAGGTTTTTAAATTCATTTTTTGGTCCTACTTCATCTAACCTTTAGGAAAACCATATTTTAGTATTACTGTACAAATCAGTTCTTTCCAAAAATGACTTTCGTTGAAATTTTTACTACATTCACTAAATTACACGTTGTGTCATTTTGCTGTAAAGCACAGGGCCCATTTTTCAGAAAATATTTTTAATATAAAATCACAAGTTATCGCCCTGTGTTGGATAATAATACAAATCTGCCCCACTGTGGGTTAGGGGCTAGATCTTCAATTATATTTGCTCAATTGTGAAATATTTCTACTGTTCGACAAACCCAGTGTTATCTTTGATGTAGCTTGAGCGAAAACTAGTAGGAGTGGAACGCCGGGGTAACTCCCAATAATTCCTTTTGCTGTAAGCCGTACAATGGCACTGCACTCAATTTCACTTGAACCGATGGAATCAGATTTGTTTTTGAATACAAGACGGGCAAGCGGTACAAAATCTGTCTGCGGTTGTGAAACGAACCTACACACTGGCAACTCAATCTTGTAGCAGCAAGCAGCCACTACGTCATCGAGTTGGGGAGTAAGGAAGGAGTTTTACTAGATCAGTGGCGCCAGCTCTAAATTAAGAAACAGCTATAAATGAGTGTCAGACTCCGCGAAAAGGGGTGAAGGATGGAGGCAAATTCTAGCTCTAACAGGCGAAGTGTACGAAGACTCTGCGTACCCTTTAATTGTACAAAAAAACTCTCAAAGTGGCCCTGGAAAGACTTGGATGGTTGCGGATAAACATCAAACACGCGCATCCAACGCAAAGACATTTTTCTAAAATATCTGATAATTTTTCAAATTAGACAATTTATTGAAAACTGGATTCGTTTAATATTTCTACTTGTCGTAAACGATATCGCATTAAAATAAAATTGTAACATGATGCTCTACATGCGTTGTTATGCGCACAGTGTGTGCACCGCACATTGCTTTGAATAAAATAATATTTTTTTTTCCTTTTTGATATACAATGTGATGCATTTGGTGTTCTTATAATGTCCTTTTGCCCACGGGTAGTTTAATGAAATGTATTGATATGCGGCAGGTGAAAATGGTTAACAATAAATAACGTCATTTCAGCGAAACTGTTCTAAATGTAATGTTATTTTAGAAGTTTATTAAGTAAAGTTTATGTTGCGATAAAAACTGAAAGAATACGCTGGCTTTACACTTGCCCTTTTGTAATTCCCGTCGTCATATATGAATATGAAATGCACGTTTCGGAAATGTAATACAACATAACTTTCAGGTTTGTGTAGTTATGCCCTTTTCAACATACAGTTTTTTTCCTTCGTGTGGTTGTTTTGTGATTACATTCTCGCAAAAAGAATATTGAATTTTCTGTATCAAATAACCATATTGATGAAAACATGTTCAAATATGTCCTGAAGGTATTTTTGATTAGTTTTAGCAAATATATCAGTCTCTGATTCAATTTCCATTTTGTTTTTATTTTCGGACTGGTTTTCACCAATTTTTATTTATTGGAAAATGTTATGCGTTGGTGTTTTCTGTCGATTCTACAATCTACATTTTTGAAACGATTTCGTCAACGTTAGAATACCGAAAAACATAGATGCGTTTTAGCATCGGACACCGTGTGGAATGAATTGGATTTTCGTTGGTGGCATTGAGGTGGCAGACTGCCACACATTTATCTACAGTACGATCTACATTAACTTTGCATTTTTTGTTCTCATGTTAGTTGAAAGTACGACCTCTTCTGATTCTACTTGTATTTTAAGTTTTTAGCTTTTTTCGCTAAGAAAGTGTGTATAAGGGTCATTCCGGCAGGATGATAAGTAAGAACGGTTTGAACGACAGAATCCAAGATTCTAGATCACGATTCTGCACGATACGCAGATCCCTTAATCCTCTGTTCCATAAACTTTCATATGAAAATCCGCTGTATGTTCCTGTTTACACAATGGGGAAACTCACGACAACGAAATTAAAAGTTAATTTTTTAACTTTTTAACAGCTCTCCCAAAACGAAACCATTGAAAAACCTATTTTTTTGATAACTTTATTAGCTGAAAATTAGAATTGGACCCGAATATTATTAATGAAATCCGTAGATGGGATGTTAACCAAGCGATTTGCAGATAGTTGGAAAAAATTGTTTATGATTCTGAACCACAGTTGATCAACAAACACGTGCTTTGATGAACTCAACCTAAAAGCCTGTGAGTTTATCTTTGTCTTTGAATTGTGCCTAAGAAACACATTCACCGGCCGGGGTACCGGCCTCGTTTGGGCGCCAGGGCTCTTCTATTGCGCCATATAATGCCCATATAGAAGAATGTTTTGAATGGATGTGTGAGTGTATCCAAAGTATGGGTCAAATATGAGCAAAATTTTTGGACTGTGTTGGGATGGAGATTTATGTTGTCAAAGGAAAAGTTATTGGGTTGAGTGTGTACCGTGTCAGGGTGACCAACAAAATGGCCGATGGTGGTATGGACGGACGTAAGAGGAAAACTACATTTTTTTTGAATTTTTTTTTGGTTGGGGATAGATCTCTCGTGTCAAAGAAATTTTCTTAAAAATATTTCGGGCGATTTTCTCAGGGAGTTGCGGGAAATGCTACTTTTCAATGAAAAATACTACTGAACTTTGTCAGTTCATTCATATCGTCTATATTTGAAAAAGTTTTTCGAAAATACAAATGTGTGGAAACGTTCTCTTTTCAGCAGGTATGTTTGTTTGAACTCATTATTTCACAACCAATCTGCGAAATTTTGAAAATTTTAGCACTATGTCGATTCCAACCTTTCACTCACATTTCCAAATTTATGTTTCGTGAATTTTACATACGGCCGTTTAGGCTCAAAAAGAATTTCGTCGACGTATTATGTGAGCCAAATTTTTTTTTTTTTTTCTCAAATTGACGTACATTTTTATATATTTTTTCATGTACTGAGCTGTATTTCTTGCACATTTGCCACATTTGTTGTGCCAGTCTGCTTTTTTCATCGAAAAATTCGTTCTGAGTCAAGAAATGTGGACATGTGTTTGCCCACATTTGTTTTCACATATGTTGTCTCGCAAATGTGAAATTTTATTTTTTTTCAAGTGGCACATTTGTCGTTCCCGTCGCACATTTACCATGGGTCAATGCAAATCTGAAAACTTTGACAGTAAATGTGCCGAGATGTGCTCGAGAAAGCCAGATACAGGTTGGGGAAGTAGTCACATTTGAGTGTTGAAAACAGGCAAATTTGCCAAATTCGGCAAATTCGCCGAAATGTCACCACTTCCCTAACTTGTATGTGGCGTTCTCGAGAACATCTCGGCACATTGACCCATGGCAAATGTGCGACGGGAACGACAAATGTGCCACTTGAAAAAATAAAACTCACATATGTGAAAACAAATGTGGTAATGTGAAAACACATGTCCACATTTCTCGACTCAGAACGACTTTTTCGATAAACAAAGCCGATTGGCACAACAATTGTGGCAAATCTGCAAGAAATACAGCTCAGTACTTGAAGAAATATATAGAAAGATACGTAAATTTGAGAAAAAAAAACACAAAAAAATACGGCTCGCATAATACGTCGACGAAATTCTTTTTGAGCCTACACGCATCCTAAACGGCCTCACGTAAAATACACGAAACATAAATTTGGAAATGTATGTGAGAGGTTGTGTTCAGTTTCAGCGACTTGCATAAATTTACAGGACATACGACGAGTTGCGTATTAGACACTGAATAATACAGTTTCATACTATTAAATATCGTAGACATTATTATTCGTAATATTTCTGCATTGATCCATTGTACGAATGTAGACACAGCGCTGTGTTAACTTTTCACAATTCCCCAAACTCCCAGAAATAGATCAAAATTTAGCGTTAATTTAGAAATGTGGCATAGATTCGTTGCTTTTATAGCAGACATGTTCAATCCATTCTATATTTTAACAATCCACGGCAAAAAGTTTGGTTGATTGGGACGTTTACGCCTCTTCAGTGCACCTTTGTCGCAAGACCATGTGCATATCAGCGTGGTCACATATAGAGTGAGTAATTATCTCGATTATGCGGCCTTATATACACCTCGTTTGTTCGATTATTCAAAGAGAAACTCTTTGACTTAGTAGATCCCTTGTTACTGGTCAAAATTTTAATTTTAAAAATTGGAAGATCAAAGAAACATTTACCGAATTGAAATTTTTTTTGCCTTTTTTTTTCGCCGAAAATTTTTATCCAATGTTTATTTAGGTGAAAATTAAGCGAGAAAAATTAACTGAAATAAGAAAGGCTTTATGCCCATGTGTCCGGAGGTGGATTCGAACCGGCGATCATTAGGTTGCTAGCCCAACGATTTAACCAATTCATCCATCCGGAGCGGCATAAAGCAGTTCGTATTTCAGATACGCGTTCTGAAATTCAGCGTAATGTAACAATGCCAACAGCCCTACATGACTCACAGACAAGCTAGCATGAGAAACTGTTATGCCGCTCCGGATGGATGAATTGGTTAAATCGTTGGGCTAGCATCCTAATGATCGCCGGCTCGAATCCACCTCCGGACACATGGGCATAAAGCCTTTCTTATTTCAGTTAACTTTTCTCGCTTAATTTTCACCTAAATAAACATTGTAGAATATTCAGTATCGGTCATCGTTTACCGAGAACGTAAGTTCATAATAAGCATTGTGGAAAATTTTTTTCGCCGGAAATTTTTTTTCGCCGTAAATTTTTTTTGCTGGAAATGTTTTTCGCCGGAAATTTTTTCTGCAAAATTTGTTTCTTCTTTTCTTCCAAAACTACTGATATCACAACAAAAACCCTTTTTAAAAAGAAAATGTGACGCAAGTCCTCGTCCTTTCTTCCAAAACAACTGACATCAATTGAAGTGACGCTTACAGCTTCGGAATGCAAACATATCTTTTGAAATATTTTCACTTTTGATTAAAAAAATGCGTCATAAATGCCGGACCCTCCCAACTTAATAATTTTTCTGCGCTTTCAGATTTCGAACACTTAAATTTTTTTCGTGTCAAATCTGAAAGAACAGAAAAATTATAACATTGAGGGGTCCGGCGTTTGTGACACAATTTTTTAATCAAACGGCACTCTCATCAATTTTCTCAAAACTTTACTGTCAACTTTCTAAAGTCCCAGAATAAAAAAGTTTCGTGTTAGCCCTACAAATAATTTTCCGTCGAGCGCAGACGAAGTCGATTTAGATCATAAAACTCTTTACCAAAAAACATTTTCAAAAATTTTATAAAATTTATTATAATTGTGGCAAATATCTACAAGTAGCTGAAAAATACAGTTAAAAGAACCAACAAGGAACCAAACTAAATGTCGAACAAAAAAACGCGAAAAACGTAACGAAATAAAATAGTCAAAGTCATGTCGTGTTACCCTCAAGTACCTCAAGAGAGAACATTTTCAAGAAGACAAAATTTTTTTTGAGAAAAACTTTTTTTGAGAAAATTTTTTTTAAGAAAAATTTGTTTTTGGAGAAATTTTTTTTCGGAGAAAATTTTTTTAAGGAAAAAAACCTTTTTGGAGAAAATTTTTTTGGAGAAAAATTTTTTTCTGAGAAAACTTTTTTTTAAGAAAAATTTTTTTCTGAGAAAATTTTTTTCAAAAAATAGAAATTTTTTCAACAACTGAAAACGACTGATATCACAACAAAAACCTTTTTAAAGGTAGAGTGTGACGCAGTCCGTAAGTCTGCTTCCAAAATAATGATATCGCTTGAAACAAACTTCTGCGTGTTATCAGCGATAACGTCACCTCAAGCGATATCATTAATTTTGGAAGCAGACTTACGGACTGCGTCACACTCTACCTTTGAAGAGGTTTTTGTTGTGATATTCTAAAATCGCCCTATAAAAAAATTTAAAAATGTCGACCGGCTGGAGCAATTTTTCTGTAATTTTGTCTTTTATGGAAAAAATGCACCACCCGATAAAGACATTTAAAACCTTTTTAACAGACGGTTCCTGAATATGGAAGAGGGCAAAAAGCTTCCACACTAAGCCGAAACCGCCCGTTGAAGAAGTTATAAGCTTTCTGCCGGCTAGAACATTTGTCAGAATTTACAGACCCTTTTGCTAGAGAAACGCGGATTTAAAAAAAAGGAGCTCATGTACTAGATTTACCAAAGACCAATGAATCAAATACATGTATCGCTTTTTCAATTTTTCACATTTTCCTTAACACATCTTTCTTTGTAAATGACGAGAAACTTACCTGACTCGGTCTTGTGCAGTAATTTAGTTATTTCAGCTGAGAAGTTACGGGAAATAAAACTTTTTCCGAGCAGATTTTTTCTTTTGTTTAGTCAGCTAGAACAGCATATGACTTTGCTTAAAGGTGTTAGGACGTTGATGGACTTCTGGACGAGACACATGTGAATGGTCATGAGGCAATCAATATCTTCTTAGACAAAAGGCTTCACCGTTTTGTTTGAACATTTGGATCATTGTGATTATACTTTCAGAGAAACGAGGCTATTCTCTCTAAAAGTCGAGAAATGTCTAACAAATGAATGGTAACTTTTTTCGATTCAAAAAATCTCAACTATAATCGTTTGACTTCAAATAACTAACAAAAAAAATTCAATTCAATATCCATTACAAACAAAAAAATATTGGTACTTTCCTTTCCTAAAAAAATTGTCGATAATTTATACAGATCCTTGAATTGACATAAAATGATAAACACTCCATTTCGCACAACATTAAAGATCCCATTGTGCAAATGCTTTGATTGTAAATAAACGAATAACAATAACACACAAACTTTATCCGTGTTTATAACCGTAACAAAACCCTAAATCTTAATTTTGCTAATAATTCATTCGATGAATCAACTACGAAAAATGCAAACCACTAAAGTTCCATCTTTCACCCCTTGCAAAAAAAAAGAAATTACAATCTGCAACCGTACAATAGTTGGTGCAATACGCATTGTATTGTTTGTTATTTATTTTCATAATCTTTTGTTGCACTTTATCTACCTGATTCCAAGGTAATAACAATCGGTTGATTGATGCTATAGCATTTCGATCGAACCGAATTCATTGTATTGATTGCATATACTTATGTGGTTTGCAAACTAAACTATGGCAACATTATTTCGGAGATAATACGAAAAACGTGACTATGCACTCTTATTATTGTTGAGAATTAGCGCGTGCTTTAAATTAAAATATTAAAATACGAGTGTACGATTTGATCATTAGACTAATTACAAATCATACACTTGCTCTGCAGCATCAGATGTTGATGTTTGGAGAAGGAAAATATTAGCGAACGAAAATGGTAAACTAAATGAAAAGATGTGAAAATAGTCGAGTTAAGGCAGACGTCCCAGTGTTGCGATTGGGCAAAAGAATTCTAAGTGCGGCAAGTGGCGAGTACACACTGTTACAGAAACATTTGGCACAAAGGAATAATGATATACGCAATAGAGGTGACCGGGCTGCCCGAAAATTGGGAAAAACGACCCGATCCGAACACGAATCGATTTTAACTGGTTTCGGGTTCGGGCTTTTGGGTCAAGGGGCCCTGGACTCTAGTATAAATAAGAATATAATTCAGAATAAACATGAGTATCGAACGGGCAACACGCCCTAATTGATTTGTTTGTTCTCAAAAAGTAGTTTACTGGCACATGCGTGTTGGGGAGAATATCCCTCCAGTCTGCTGCTAACAGCCCGACTAAGCCACAAGTGAAAACAACATTTGGCGCCCCCGCGTGGACTTAGCGGGCGTTAGTGAAAAACTTTGAATGGTTGGTGAGAAGCATAGCGTTGGACGTTGTCAAGGGATCGTTGGTTAGCGGCAAAGCATTGGATTGTTTTTCAACAACAAAGTATTGGATGAATTGTCTGCGAAAGTATGAGCTACAAAAGTATGAGTTGCAAAAGCATGAATTGCATCAGCGGCCAAAGTATGAGTGGCAAAAGTATGAGCAGCGCAAGTACTGGCAATTGGATGTTGGTCAATGACGGAACAATTCGGTTGGTAAATGGCGCAACAATTCGAGGAAAGGAATTGGTCGTTGGATTGGGCAACAGATTGTTCGTTGGATTGGTAGCGAAAATCCGAAAAGTGGTCGGTTGGCACTTTGCCAGTTTTAATCGGTTGTGTGAATTGGTCGAGACAATCGTAGCTGAAGAAAGGGAATTTTTACTACTGTAAAAATGGTAGGAGAGTTGACAAGAAAAGTTGGTCAACAGTGAACGAAGAAGTTGGTTAATGTTAACGAGGAGTTGGTCAACAGTTAACTCCAAAATGTTCACGGTGTTTCGTTTGATTGGTCAAAGATGCAACAATTTGGTTGGAGCAAAATAGTTCAAGAAAATGAGTACATTATAGAGCAAAAATAGTGGGAGAATGTTGAATCTTGAACTAGGTGTGTTTCTACTCTACAAAGAATGGACAATCAAAGTAACACGAATCGTTTCAATTAAAAAATAATAGCCTAGTAAGCCATGAATTGAGTATAAATACGAGGCGAATGTGATGAATAAAGCCAGAATAAACATGAGCATCGAACGAGCAACACGCCCTAATTGATTTGTTTGTTCTCAAAAAGTAGTTTACTGGCACATGCGTGTTGGGAATAATATCCCTCCAATAATCTGCTGCTAACAGCCCTACTAAGCCACAATCCCCGTTTTCAAGTGAAAACAACAATGATACTGGGCTATGAAGGCAATTGTAACATATTTGCTGCAAACATTTGGATACTCTTAACGTGAGAGGAGAGGAATTCGCATAAATTGCTTGTCCTAATTAAGAGAAAATTGAGTCAAGATTTCTGCAGTATAAAGATAAATGTGTGGTTATAAGGGGGAGGCCGGTTATTGAATATTTTACCGTATAGGTTCTGTGAGGTTGGCAACGAGAACAACAATTTTAAATAGCAATTCCATAAAATAATTACAAAAATAATCCTCTCACTTGTTGCTACGAAATAAACGTCTTTTAATGGAATGTATTTCTCTATAATTTTTGCAATCTGTTAATTACATCAAGAATTTCTATCAAAACTGAAACCATCTTGCATCCAACATTAAATAATTAGAAATTTATTGCCAACATTCCTTTTGAAAATGTTATTTTTCTTGAAAAATTTATAAAAAAGACGTTGTGTGACGTTTCATCTGAAATATCACCTAAGGCATTACAGACATTTTGCTAATCTAATTCCGTTTTAGTTGCAACGTCTTCTTCAATTTATGGTCAAGTAGTGTTTCATTTACAACTATCTATAAGTCAAGACATCTGCGTTTATTAAGGTGTGTGTTTTAAGTGTCAGTTTTTTTTTTTCGTGTGATGTTGAAATAAACTACAAGCATCACACTGGCGGTTGATTAGGAGGATGCTATTATTTTTATTATACCAAGTCGTTTCAAGGGTATTTTGCGCTATGTGATATTACCACGTTCCACATTAATTTGCTACATCGACTACGAGTATAATAAAGTTCTCATTAAGAAAGCTCGAATAAGATTTTGTTGCTATTATAAGTAATTTTTGTAATTTCGTGTAGATATATTTCTTCGCTTGAAGAAAGTTTAGAGCACTTGACTTGATGATTAGCGAGCCGCAGTCGAGTGTTACAACACGAATGCTTTTAATAAACATATGCAAGGGACCCGTACGTATCAGAATAGATGTGACAAACAGAATAGATGTTGCCAAAAGACTCGAACATAACTAAGTATAGAAATGAGCAAAGAATCCAATGTTTTACGTTCTTGAATAACTATAAGAATTCCAAAGATCAATAGAAATTACCCAAGGTATTGTCAAAGCCCCGACGAAGTATGTCTGAGACCATTGATTTTGAAGACTAAAATGTTCTCCCCTGCACCGACCGTATCGCAAAGAGGACCAACGTACTCCAAGAAATCCTGAAACTATTATCTCTAAAAATAATTCTCACCGACTTTGCCTTTAGAAGCGAATTTCTAACTGCGTCAACCCTCACAACTCTAGAAGTTGCTTTATCCCGGGATTTGTTAATTTTTCCCTAAAGTCCTGATACACGTGTTATCTAAAATTGAATTCTCTACAACTATGCCTTTGGAAGCAATTTTCTAACTGCCATAGTTCCAGAGATATGAGTCATCCCTCCCAATTCTAGAAGTGACTAGATCCCGGGACTAGGTCTTTTTCTTAAATCTCTGAAACACATATTCTCTAAAATTTTGTTCTCTACAACTTTGTCTTTGGAAGCAACTTTCTAACTGATCGTAGAGAATGAGAATTCTAGAGATATGAGTCATCCGTCCCAATTCTAAAAGAAGTCTTAAACCAGGAATTGGTCCTTTTTCCCTAAGTCCGTGAAAGATGTGTCCTCTAAAATTTTATTCTCTGCAACTTTGCCTTTGACAGTAAATCGTCATATTGCATAGTTAAGCAAATATAGACGAAAAACAATCTGCATTCGTATATGACCATCAAATAAGCTATGAATCTATCAGGAAAGCTGCAAAGCACTTTAATGTCGACTGTAATCAAGTGGATTGACTCGATGCTGAACAGCAGATTAATCAAAGCCAGCTTTATCAACTCGAGTAAAAAAGGAGTCGCAGTAAAAGGTTGCCCACAGGGAGGTGTCCTGTCGTCTATTCTCTGGAATATGGCGATAGATGGTCTCCTAAGGCAGCTAAATGATAACGGCTATAACACAGAAGGATTTGCTGACGATCTAGTGATATTAATCATAGGTAAATTAGAATGTACGTTGAGCTCAGTAATGAACTCCTCTCTAACCATCGTAGGGAAATGGTGCACTGAAAACGGATTAACTGTGAACCCAAGCAAAACGAAATTGGTACTCTTCTCCAATAAGAAGAAATTATCGGGTTATAAAGGACCGAAGCTAACGGTTTACAGCTGAAGTTATCTGATGAAGCAAAATTCTTGGGAATCATACTTGATAAAAAGCTGAACTTTACAAGATATATTCAAGAAAGAGTAAAGAAAGCCACGAAAATATTCTGGCAATGCAGAGTAGCTTTTGGTAAGACTTGGGGCTTAAGACCTAAAGTAGTCCACTGGCTATACACTGCGATTATCAGACCGATATTGTTTTATGGAAGCCACTTATGGTACCATAGGTTAAAAGTAAAGAAGAATAAATCCGAAATGGAACACGTCCAAAGGATGATCCTGTTGAGGATTACAGGAACCATGAAATCAACTCCAACAAGAGCACTAGAAATTCTTACAGATACTCTTCCAGTGGATCTATACGGAGAGCAAGAAGCCCTAACCACGGCTATAACACTGGCCAATGTTAACTGCTGGCAAAATTTAGAGTATAGTAATGCGAAAATTCTGATCAAGAACTCAAAAGTAATCCCTGAACTCTTAATGCATACGGATAAATGCACCCTCATATACTTCTTTAATAAGAAATTTAAGGTTATCATACCACATGAAATAATTCTTCAAGGCAGTAACATCCTCGAAGATGCAGATTTCAACATATATACAGATGGTTCGGAAACGAACGAAGGGAGTGGAATATGGATTTACTCCACTAATCCCGAAATCAAGGTATCTATTACTAGACAGATATTCGACAATTAAGCAAGCTAAAACATGCGCTATAAGTGAAGCATGCAAAATCCTTACGATAAGCAAGACCCGAGGGAAAGTTATAAACATTCAGTCGGACAGTCAGTCCAGTCTTAAAGCAATGAGAGGGCACTGCTTCACGTCTAATATATCGGCAGAATGCTATCAAATGCTAGACGCACTATCAATGAACAATAAGGTGAACTTGATCTGGGTACCAGGACATTGCGGCATTGAAGGAAACGAGGCAGCTGATCAACTCGCTAAATTAGATAGCAAAACCCTTTTTCACGGGCCAAATCCCTCTTTAGGGCTGTCTTACAGCACTCAAAGAAATTTGATAAGAGAAGTTTTCAAGAATAAACATGATCTTCTCGAGAGAAACTTGCCGAATTGCAAGCACAGCAGAACCATTATTGATGGCCGTAGTAAATGGAATTCCAAGTACCTGCTAAGTAGACCCAGAGAGGACCTAAGGCTACTTATTGGCATCATCACAGGACACTGGACACTAAATGGACGCCTGTACAAAATGATCGTCACTAACGTAGACACGTGTGAAAGATTTCAAGAAGAAGTCGAAACTCCACTACACCTTATGATGTCTGTAGCGAGACAGAGAACTAATTGTAATTATTTGGTTGCAAAAGAGGCCCGGCCATGAGGCTTAGTTGCAAGACTCATTGATTTATAAATAATATTTATGTAACAATGGAGAACCAATAAACTTAACTAACTAACAATATGGCCAAGAAACTCTATTTCGTCCATTCCATTGGTCCCAGTCCTAGTGCCCAGACCACTGATCCAAGTTCCTCCGAAAAAAATTTCCCAGTTTTTTGACACCAAAATGAACCATTTCCGAGCTGAGATATATGCGAAAAAGTTTCACCAACCCTCGAAAAATCATGTTTTTGGTTGGTCACTTTTTCGACCATATGCCTAAACCACCTTTCAGGGGAAAAAACGTTTAGCGAGGTCGGTACAGCCGTTAAAAAAGATGGGACACTTGTTTTCGCTGATTCGTCATCTTTAGACGATTTTAAATGCATCCCCTCACTCCCGTCTCGATCTACTCCACACGTTACAATAAAATGTCTTCGTACGGGTCTTAAAACAAATTCGTGAACAATTCAACAATTTGAGTCTTGCGATTTTTTTTTAATTTTGACTTTAGCTTTAGCCTTGGGAAGAAAATAGTTACTTTTACCCCGCTAATGAATGTAAAGCAACTTTTGCAATCCTCTCAGCATGAAAAGTGTTTTGAAAATAAGAATCTCTGGGATATTACGCACCGTAATATCGGATGGGTACGAAAATGGAGTCTTTCTGATCTGCGTGTAAAGAGGTATGTATCTCTCTCTCGTACTTCAAGGTTCTATTGAATCACTAACAGTTTTCAGGGGAGGACATAAAAATTTGTAGCGTCGCAACCCTTTTTAGCAAGAGAAACAATGGAAAATGTCCTACTATTTACAAGAACATTATGCAGATTCGCAATTCGCTCTTATGTGATTGATCGCCTACCCCCCAAACTTCCTATTTGTGTAACACATTGACATAAAATTTGTTTACAAACAAGTGTGAGCTCTGGGCGAAGCATGCATCTGCAACTCAACTATTCTGACGTACAAAGCATAACAACCTTAGAAAGTAATTTTGGGAGAGAAAATAAATATATGAAATTCTCTCATCTGATGACGTCACCAAGGTTTTCATGCTTTGTACGGCAGTATTGGCGATTTGCAACGAAGGGTGCGACACGTGTCGGAAAAAAATCGAACATACTTATGTCCGACTTTACACGTAGAAAGTGGCGACATGAATGAGTAGTGAGCGCTATTTCAACATACTTATGTCCGATTTTCTACATAGAAAGTAGTGTCATCTGTTTAGTGTGAAAATCGCGAATTGCGTAAACGTTATTTGCAGAAAGTGTACATTTCCATTGGTTAAGCAGTGTGGTAAAGTTCATCTTACCACTCACCATGTACGTAATTATTTTCCAACACAGGCAGCGGCAAATCCTGAGCCCCTGCCATTTTCGTGCGCTAATGTGGAATATTGAATAATGACCGACATCAAATCAAATAGCTCAATTCCTCTTCTGTAAAAACTCTAGCATCGATATCCAATGTGATTGATGTCAGTCATATAAATTTCAATGAAACGAAAAGATTGAAACGGCAACGTACAAAAATGTTGTTTAAGAATTGGACGAAAAAAAAAGACAACAGTTTGCTCAACTTATTTGTAGTTATTTGTCATTAAATGTTATACTTAATTATTATAGGAAATGCAATAAGAAGAAAAAGAAATGCAACGGAATGACTGGTGATATGAAACGGTCACTTCTTGGAAAATTACTAATATGGATGAAGCGATAGCTGTCGAGAAAATGTTTATGGTGATAAATGATCGTTTTGAGTTAATTTAATTTGTAGATTAGATTATAGACGCTTGTTGCTCGTAAAAGTGCGTTGGCTTGTTGAATACTATTGGCAAATTATGAAATAAGGTGGTGCTGATAATCGACATTATAATTAAATAGGATATTCCTTTTATGGTAAAACATGATGTTGTAAGATTAATAGACTGATTTCTAATTAAAACTGAATTAATGCCGAACAAGTTGGTAATTTCTGACCATAAAATTAAATTACATTTAAATTTTCAAATAGTCTGTAAAAATAATCGTTAAACGTATGTAACAACTTGTTGGCGCAAGGTCCATTTGATATCAAATTCCCGTTGCTGTTCAACACAATCGGACAAATTTTCACCCACATTTTTAAGAAAATGGCAAAAGAAAACGAAACTTTTTTGAAATTCTTTTTACGTACGAGAATGGTGCCAACTTACATATGAAAAAAAATATCCTAAAAGCCAGATACGATTATGTAAAAAGCCTAATCGACCCTTCATGGAACCTAATCGATCGATTTACCAACATACCTCTTAGCCCAACTTTACCTCTTTCCGAACCCACTCCTAAAAACTCTTCACACCCACTTCAAACCATCTTTCAACCAACTTTTTGAAGATGTTCTCTAAACGTTATTGAATAAATATTTACGCAACTATGAAAAAAATAATGTTTATGACGAGTGTGAGGTTTGCAGCCCGCGGGGAAGCCAAGGGCTGCAATCACACTAGTCAAAAATACGAAAAGACTCCTTGCACATTGTGCAAATAGTCTCTTCTATATACCTTCGGCTATTTTCACTGTGTCCAACAATATATAGAAGAGACTAAGAGTACGAAGCTAGGGAACTTTTCCCTTTACGAAATGTCACAAAAACTAAGCGGCTAACGAAGCTGGAAAACTTTTCCTTTTAAGAAATGTAACGAAAACTAGGTGGCCTACGAAAGTTGGAAATTTGCGCTTTAATGAAACGTCACGAAAAGCTAGTTGGCTAACGAGGGTAGGGAACTTTTACTTTTACAAAATGTTACAAAAACTAGTTGACTAACAAAACTATAGAATTTCGTAAAAGGTAAGGTTCCCTAGTTTTGTTAGCTTCCTTCAGTTAGAAGTACTTACCGATAAGTTCACGCTCTACATTCATTGCAAAGTGTTAGCATACAAAAACCTCTTAAAAGGTAGAGTGTGACGCAGTCCGTAAGTCCGCTTCCAAAATTAATGATATCGCTTGAGGTGACGCTGTCGCTGATAATACGCAGATTTTGTTTGAAGGGAATCTTGTGTTCAAAGTTTTAATTTCCTGAAAAAATTACAGCTTTTTTTTAAAACAAAATTACGTTGTGTTAAAAAATTGCGTCATAAATGCAATAATCGTAAAATAAATTTGTGTACATTCACTGTAAAGCGCACAAATTCTTTCCTTTGAAACGACAGTAACAGTATTACGGGGTGTTTGGAGTCGTAAAATACTCCAGGAGTGACGAACCGGAGGGTCACCACCGTAATACGGCCCTTTTCAGGGCCAAGGGGAACACATTAGCAGCCTCCACGCGGCGTTCCCTGGGTGAATGTACACAATGTTTGTGTACGTTCAGCGAATGCTAAGGAAACCGTTCAACTTTCACTTTAAAGCGCACAAATTCTTTCCTTTGCGCTTTTTACAGCGTACAAACTTGGTTTTTTCAGCTATTTAAAGCGCCTAATACCCTCCACGTCCTCCCCCACCTTTCCTTCAACCTCATTCCACCTTCAATTGCCTTCTCCCCCTACTAATCAGTAGAAAAATGCAAAAAAAAAAAATTTTCCAACTTTGAACGTACCCCCATCCCCCCCTTGAGGGACCGACACCTAATAACTACTGATTATTGATGTGGGGGTGGTCCCCTATCATTACCTTCCCCTCTTGTCCCCTCCCCCACTTCGTCCATGAAACTTGGATTTTTCCTTTACTTCAACGTGGTCCATATGAAGAAAAATGTTTGTTTACCTTTGCAAAGCTTTCCTTAACTAATAACTATTTCACACACTAGCACTGCGTTCCACTAAATTTATTTATCTAGATAACTTTGACAAATCGTCATAATTTAACTAGATAATTTTGAATTTATTTCTTACTTGAAATTCGCTATTTGCTTCTTATTAGAGAGCTTGATTCAGTGACTAATGATAGTCTTCTTCCGTGTGTCAAACGCCACCCTTGCCAAGTTACGAATAAGTTTAAAAAACAGTGCTGCCGAACAAGGAGTTCTCGAGAAATTCAGAGCAGAGAATAAATGAGCCGCTCATGTGGTCTCATGACTACTAATGTTTGTAATGAGCCTACCATGTAGGTCAGATGTCTCAATACTCCCGGGTCGTAATTAGGGTTACAAACGTCGTGGTAAACCCATAAGACCCCTTTTCGAAGAATTTAGTTCTTCGTACGGGCCTATTAAAAATATCCCAAATAACACTGCATGTAATGAACCATTTCCGCGGAGGTTAAACATACATGTTATGCGAAACTTCCGGAGGGGCAGACAAAAAATTATTTTCTCAAGCTGAGCTTTTAAAGAACCTTTCGCGATTTATTCGCACTACATCTTAACATCATTGGTTAATGATAAGTAGATTTAGTTACTTTATGTAATAAAATAATTAACAATGTCTCCAATGTGTCACTTCTAATATATCAGCCTTACCGGTTACCGCACAAAACACTTTGATGGTCGCATTTTACGTTAAAATGCATCGATCAAATAACTTCACTGGAAGAATTTTCGAATTTCATTTTGACACAAAGTGATTGTAAACATCTGAGTAATTCAGGCCTTTGACGTGACAGATACCACATTTCAAATGTTACAATGTATTGAAATCGGTTATCAATTTCAAAAGTCTACCGCATTTATTTGACATGCATCTATATCGAGTCTAATGCGTGGGCGTGTCACTTGCTATAAAAATGTTCCAACATTGTCTAAGTCGACCGCTTTTTCGTGTCTTTCAAATTTGTAACAGAGTTTTTTTTATCAATTTCCACATTCGGAAATATCGATAATTTTTTGCATGACCGAGTCTATCTCGTAACTGAAGTTACATACCCTTGGTCTAATGCATCAAACATACTTACCGGGTGTCACTTCAATAATGAAATTTATCTAACGTTCATGTTTATCTACAGCAGCGCCATCCAAGTAGCGTTTTAATAAGTTTTCATAATAAGAATGGCGCATTAGTGCAACAGTTGTGATGTGACACTTGTGCCTCAAGTGGAATTTTGTCAACCTCGGCTTCGTCTCGGGTTTTCACATCTGCGCAAAACATCATTCAGACACACGATAGGAAAAGAGCTATTTTGCAATTGATGATGATAATAATTTTATTGTCTACTAAGAAGCTGACATGGTAAAAAGGAGTGGCTATGATTAATCATAGATCTCATTAAAAAACCAAAATTCACCGACAAAAGACTCGCTTTTTCCTGCGTCATTTTGATGTCGCATGAGGTCACTTTTCGCACTAGTGCGACAAAACTTTTTTTACTAGTGAGTAAAAACCGCTTTTGCGCACTAGTGTGAAAAAAGAAGCTTCGACAAATTTTCGCAAGTTGAAACACGCAAGGAAAAGCTCGTTTTTTGTCGGTGAATTGCAAAAAACGTTGTTTGATACACGTTACGTATGCTGGTAGTTCAACGGACACGATGTGTTGCTAAATTCGCCATCGGCTCGTGTCAGGAATCTCACATCTTGTGCGTTAAACTACCTTCATACGTAACTTGTATCAAAAACTACTATTATTCCATTGGTACCGAACAATAACAATCAATTCGGCAATGCAACACAATTAGAACGCTATGCGACACAGAAGAAAAAACGACACAGATAGCATGGGATTATTAAAATAGAGACACCCATTGCGCTACTCTCTGAAGGAAGAAAAAGAGGTGTGCAATTTCTAAGCGCTATAATTAACTTCAGTGTTGCTCAAAACCATGTTAACAATTTTTTTTCTTACTCATTGAAAACAATTTGATTTAGGCGTGTGAGTTATTGACGTTTAATTATTGTGGGCATTAGCAATTATGCGATGCAATTATCGGTTGAATTGTACGTTTCCAGTGATCAGTTTAGAAACCTGGAAGTGTAATTTTTTTGAAAGTATTTTTGTTGTTTTCATACGAATACCAAGACTTTATGCTGTTACATAGATCGCTTGTAACCGTAATATCGCACACGCGATAAATGAAAAACGATTCGTTCGAATAGTTCCATTCAATGTATTACTCGAGATAGCGATCGATCTGTTCTTGTTTTTAGTTTCAAACAATAATAAATTCTCATTACCAAACGATTGTTTGCCATAATAATTTATCGAAATTTTTCAATATAAAATTCAGAAATAGTTGAGAAAATTTTGTTCACTGTTGACAACAAGAAGGTACAGGTAGATTACAAGAGCTGGATGGCTTTCTAGTTTCTGAATTTAGCTCCATTTTTACGTTTAGCAGGCACGGACTGATCGATCGCCCGATCGGCCTCTAGCTTTTTTCAGCCACACTCTCACTCAATCACATTTCCATTTTCAAAAATCAAGGGTGGCGCCACCTCACTTAATTGTCATTGGAAAGTATATGGCTATTTGTATTACTGTCCACGGCACATATTTCTATCTGCTTCTCTTTCATTCTTTAAGTGTAAACCATTAGTAAATGAAACAAAAAACGTTACTATTCACATTACATTTTTGAGACTCATTCAAGAGTGAAAGAGATAGAAAATTCATAGATTGCTTGGAATCAGCCATATCTATATTATAAACGATCCAAAGAAAAATCTAAAATGCGCGTTTTCTCGTTTGACAAGAAAATGATTTATATTGTGAATGAAATTTGGAATCACGAGCGAAGCGAGCAAAAATTTTCAATATTTATCATTTTCATTGGATGTCAGGCCTTTAAATTTCTTCCATTTTTCGCCAGAATTACAAAAGCTTCATTTGTAAATTCCATACCCACCTCCTCCTCGTCTCGTTTTGTCTCACTTTTTTAAAACTCCCGTTCCGCCTTCAGCAAAATCATTGTTTTAAACAGTGTTGCACCCCGTTGAGACGCATAGAACTCAAGTGAAAAAAGTAGATTCCACAAGAAACCTGCCTCAGAGTGGTCACAGGAACATTTCGTCATAGGAAAACACCGAGACAAAACAGTTTTGAAGTGAAGTCATATTTAAGAACATAACCAAAGACCCGTACGTATCAGAATAGATGTGACAAACAGAATACATGTGGCAAAGTGACTCGAACGTACCTAGATATACAAATAAGCAAACAATCCAACGTTTTCTGTTCTTTTACTGTAA
Source organism: Pseudolycoriella hygida (assembly GCA_029228625.1). Classification (NCBI taxonomy): domain Eukaryota; kingdom Metazoa; phylum Arthropoda; class Insecta; order Diptera; family Sciaridae; genus Pseudolycoriella; species Pseudolycoriella hygida. Next base: position 136,250,365 of record CM055404.1, read on the forward strand.
CAATTTCAAAGATCCATAGAAATTACCCAAGGTAATGTCAAACGCCCTACCGAAGTACGTCTCAGACCATTCAAATCTAGAAAAGCTTATATCCAAGGACTAAGTCGTTTTCCCTCAAACCCAGAAACACGTGTTATCTAAAATTTTATTGTCTATAACTTTGTCCTTGGAAGCAACTTTCTACCTCTCATAGTTCTGGAGATCTGGGTCATCCTGCCCAATTATTGAAGTGGCCATATACCAGGATTGGGACATTTTCCCAAAACCCTGAAACACGTGTTCGCTTAAATTTAATTCTCTATAACTTCGCGTTTGGAACCAACTTTCTAACTCTCATATTTCTGGAGATCTGGGTCATCCTGCCCAATTATAGAAGTGGCCATATAGCAGGATTGGGCCATATCTGCCCAAAACCCTGAAACACGTGTTCGCTTAAATTTAATTCTCTATAACTTCGCGTTTGAAACCAACTTTCTAACTCTCATAGTTCTGGAGATCTGGGTCATCCTGCCCAATTATGGAAGTGGCCATATACCAGGATTGGGCCATATTTCCCCAAAACCTTGAAACACGTGTTCGCTTATATTTAATTCTCTACAATTTCGCCTTTGGAACCAACTTTCTAATTCTCATAGTTCTGGAGATCTGGGTCATCCTGCCCAATTATGGAAGTGGCCATATACCAGGATTGAGCCATATTTCCCCAAAACCCTGAGACACGTGATCGCTAAAATTTGATTCTCTACAACTTTGCCTTTGAAAGTAAATATCTGTATTGCGTATTTAAGCAAATACTGAAAAAAAACTATCTCTTACCATTTTGGGCAGATAAATTTATTTTCGCCCATTCCATGGCTCACAGTGCCGAGACCCCTGACCCGATTCAACAAAAAAGAATCCCCAGTTTTTTGGTGTCAAATGCTTTCATTGTGTCAAATTGAGCAATTTCCGTGCTTTACTTGCCGAGATATTTGCGAAAAAGTTTCACCGACTCTCGAAAAACCATGTTTTTGGTCACTTCCTCGACCATATCTCCGGAACCACTTCATTGATTTTGCTCATCTTCGAACTTGAATCATGGGAGGCATGTACCCTTCAGGGAAAAAAGAGTTTAGGTTGATCGGTTGAGCCGTTTGGAAAAAAAAGTGGAGACGGACAGACGGACGGACGGACATTTTTTTTTATTGCTGATTCGTCATATTTAGACGATAATAGATGCATCCCCCCAACTCCCACGTCGACCTACCCCATGTTACAATAAAATTGTTTGTAGTAAACGTATAGGACCTTTGTACTTCGTACGGGTCCAATAAAAATTTACATCAAGGATCTTATATATTTGAACCAGAGCCTAATATTGGCGAATTTTTTCACAAATATTAGGCTCTGATTTGGAGCCTTCGTTTTGGGTCTTCACTAAAAGGTTTTGAAATATCACTGATAAAGATTTTCTGCAAAATTTTTTTCTCAAACGCCAAAAATGATGAGTGTCGTCATACCCTGACGTTTTCTTCCTTGTTTTCTGATTAAGTCTTTCAAGAGCCAAATATGATGATTCGTAAGTAGCAGTACGTAGCACCTAGCCTTACTGGGGCGTAAATAATGTTTTCTTCTTGCGACCTAACCTAAAATTTCCATCAAATTTACGAGATTCTGATTACCGATTCTGAATAGTTTGGTCTACCAATTTCTGCGCTCGTTACTATCAAAATGATTGCTTCGATTTTTTAGTTTCCTGAAATGTTAGCACGGGAAAATTTGTATGTAGGAGATCATGCCCACAGCGGTAGCTGAGGGCGTGACGCAGATCCCAAAAAAGAAGTACACAAACTCAAAAAACGCCATACAAAAACCTTTGGGACAAGACACGACGTATAGGGGAACTTTTGAAATTTTTCCCCTGCCCCCCTCACCCTTCAAACTATTTAAAAAAAACTACGTCGCAGCAGCTTCCCAACGAGCCCAGACTCATCAAAATCGGTTGTAAATTGGCTGAGATATCGAGGTTGTAAAATGACATTGTTCTATGGGCCGTCAATTTTTCTATTGTCCTCATCATTATGAAAACTTTTTTTCTGATCTGTCGGTTTCTATCTATCTATCTATGTTCTATCTATTAATAATTTCCGATCTTCGTGAAATTTCGTCAGTTTCGGCCCCAAATGAAAAATTTCATAGACCGCTTTTCCGGGAAAATTCTGGAAACGCCGTGGCATGTGGAAAGGGTTTTTCAGGTTATGCTCGGATTTTTCCAATTTTAGCACCGGAGTGGCAATAGCTAGATAGTTGGTTTCTTCTGCAAACTTATAGAGTTTCGTCAGGTGAATTTTTGGGATCTTCAGAAAGTGTCTGCCAGCTTCTTGGATTTTCGTAGGCAATAAATTAGGCTTTTCTGGTTTTTGAATTTTAGCTTCGGAAGGCAATACTTAGAGAGTTGGTCTCTTCTCGAAAGTTATAGAGATTGGTGAGGAAAGTCTCCTCCCTCTTGGGATTCTAAGAAAATGGCTGCCAGCTGTCAAAGTGACGCCATCTTGGATTTTTTGCTATTTTCTGAATTAGAACAGTTACACGGTTGGTTTTTTCGGGAAAGCTATAGATTTGTGAAAGGAAGTTCTAGTCTGAAGCCTGAAATTTTTTCCGTCAGAAATTTTTTTTCGCCGGAAATTTTTTTCGCCTTAAACGATTTTTCAACGGAAAGAAATTTTTTTTTCACCAGAAATTTTTTTTCGCTGGAAAATTTTTTTCGCCGGAATATTTTTTCGCCAGAAATTTTTTTTCGCCGAAAATTTTTTGAAGATTGTTTTGTTTTTTGAATTTCTCAAGTCCTAGTCATTTAACACTTTTCAGCTGCTTCACACCTTTCGTCAATTTGCGATTTCTCGCATTTCTCGAACAAAAAAATTCCCGTGAACCTCATTGGCAGGTTCGCGCGCAATTTCCACCGCTTATTTTATTTTACTTTTTGGCGCCTTGTTCCCCTGCTCGAAAATGCCTATCCCTTGCCGTGTGGCAAGCATCCGAAGATTTTGTTCGACACCATCAATCCATCTAATTTTTGGGCGACCAACTCCTCTTCGCCCTTCTGGAACGGAACAGTTGTGAGTGGGATTTGTTTTCATCCATGCGTGCTAAAAGCCCCACCCACCTCAACCTTTGGACTTTCACCACCGTTAATATGGGTGGGGTCGCCACAATCACGTACCAATTCAAAGTTGTATCGCCGTCGCCAACTCTCCCCATTGCGTATCGCTCCAAATATGGTGCGGAGAACCTTGCGCTCAAACGTTAGGAGCAACCCAATCGCCCAAGATTCGCATCCGTATCCGGTCAATGCTGGACGGATAAATGTTTTGTAAATATGGCACTTCGTTTTCCTCGATATTAACTTTGAGCGTAGATGTTTAATTAGACCAAAATAGCATATGCTTGCCGTCGCGATACGTCTGTGAATTTCAGGTGTATTGTCACAATCTGGCCGTATCAGCGCTCCAAGATAAATGAACTCACTCTCGAGATACAACTCTCCAATGCGTATTTTGTCTCCCTGTTGATTGGCTACCGGATTCGGCTCGGTCTTCATGTATTTGTTGGTTTTAGATTCGTTTATCATCAAACCCATTCTCTCGGCTTGGATTTTTAGATTTGCCAAAGTGTCAAGTGCTGCTGCATGTGTACGACTGGCGCGACTGGCGAGATCCAAGTCATCTGCAAAGAACTTGAACTGTTCCATTCACCAGCGTTTTGTTGGTTTGGATACCAGCATGTCTCATTTCCAAAGCCAAGTTAAAGAGTAATCACGATAGAGCGTCTCCCTGCTTCAGTCCTTCTCCAACAGCAAACACATCTGACATGTTGTTTTGCACCTTGACACGACATCTGGTGCCATGCAATATCGCTTTCACAAGACGAATATACTTTGTATCAAAGCCCAGCTCCTTCATCGCCGCATAAAACTCCATACGCTTAGTCCTGTCCTAAGCTTATCTGAAGTAGATGAAAAGATGGTGGAATCCCCACCGCTACCTAGCCAGTAACCCGCTCAGTAATGAAGCCAATTAATACAGTACACAGTAGTTTGCTCGTCAGTGCTGTTACCCTGTCCGTCCAGTGTTGACAGTTCACTTTAGTTAATGTTTTTCTTTTGATTTTGATTAGGTTTTTTATATTAATTTAAAGAGATAGTGAGGATGTGTGACAGAAAGACCACTGACCCGACCTATGACAGGTTACATAATAACAGCGACAGAGACATTTTTCAATTTTTCGTTTTCGAATTTCCGCGTTTTTTTATATTTCTATATTTTTTGGACGAAAAGACGTTATTTTGGTTCCTCGATTTTTCCGAAATTTTATTTTTACATTTTAGAGAGTTTTATGATATGAATCGATTTCTTCTTAATGTGCATATGATCCTTTAGAAAGTATGAGTGATTGACTTGAATATTAATTTTATTGTCTACTGTTCTCAAGCTGACATGGAAAAAGAATGGCTATGACTATTGTCATAACCCTCGTTAAAAAACCATGAAGACGTTACAAATAATACTCTTAAAGTACAATAACATTATCACAGACAAAAATCACAAAATAAAAAATAAAAATCACAAAACAGAAAGAAGTCAAAACAAACAATAATAATAACAAAGAGAAAGAAAAACTATATAGTCAAAATTAAAATTGTAAATAAAAAGTACTCAAAGATCTTGGTCATAAAATTTAAAGCAAAAATAAAAAGTATTTCGAAAAAACCTGCGTCAAAGGTGAAATAAATAAACGACACTAAGTATAATAATTAAGTCCACCAAGAAGGAGTCGTCAAGTTGAGCCGTAGGCGTCGTCAAATAAAATATCTCGAACAGCAAAATATCGGCCACATGAAAAAAAAAATGTTATTTTCATTGTTAAAACATTTGAAAAGTATAAAAAAGTTAATCACCGGGTTAGTGCTTCCGGTTTCGGTTGTCATAGAAGTGGAAAGGAAGCACCAAGCAAACACTATCCAACCAAACCAAATGAGCCAAAAATCGAATCATCAAGCCCATGTACTTTATTCCTGAATTCGAGAGAAGGAAGCGTCGGATCTACATGAGCAACAGCAAGGTTGAATAACCGGCAGGCGAAATTAAATGGTGAAAACTGAATAATCACAGTTGGTACCGGTTATCCGAATCATAGAAAATTTACGTAGTACTCTAGAGCCGTCATTCAAAATAATCTTATTGCGGAGAAACTTCGAATTCAATTTACCAGTCAGAATATCGTGAATGAAAAAAACTGCTGCGTCGGTGCGGCGTCGTAGAAGTGATTTAAGGCTGAGCTCGGCACATCTGTCGGCATATGGACGTAAACGATAACTTTCATTGTCACTGTCGATGTGTCTATCACGGTTAGCGTATAGAACAAATTGCCGCTGAACACTCTCTAACCGCTGGATGTGAACAGCATGATGAGGTGCCCAGATCGTGCTAGCGAACTCAATATGTGAGCGAACAACGGCTGAAAAAAGCATTTTTGCAGCGTTGACGTTGAATCGTCCGTAGCACTGGCGCTTAACAAATGATAGCATCGAAGTAGCTTTCATTGAGGCCAGCTCATAGTGATCATTAAAGCAAAACTTGTCGTTATATGTAACTCCGATGTCATTGGTGCTATGAACGCGAGTTAGCCAAAATTGGTGAACGCTTACGAGATAAAGAAATTATTTTGCATTTATCAGCATTTAATTCAAAATTATTGTCGGAACACCACTTCACGAACTTGTCAATTGAGTCCTGCATTGAGACCGTATCTTCCATTGAAGAGATGCTGTTATGAACAATTTTTTTATCATCGGCGAAGTTGATGTCTTTGGTAGGATGAGTGGCATAATCGGAATCATTGAAGAACACCACAAAAAATAGAGTGGCCAACACGGAGCTTTGCCCGATTCCAGAGAAAACATTTATTAAATCCGATTCTATGGAATTTATTTTCACCTTCTGCTTTCTGCGCTGGAAGAAGGATCGGAACCAAAGGAGTAGTGAATTGGAGATTCGGTACATATCATCTGCCAATTTCATAATTAACTGAATACAGTAAATAACATCGAAGGCTTTGTGTATATCAGCAATAAGTAAGTCAGTTTGCATGTCATTATCGAAGGATTCATGTAGCAGGATCGATAACTCCATTAGGTTGGATTCTACTCTTCTACCAGGAAAAAATCCGTGTTGACTAGGTGATGAATGCGGATATGTTGTACCTAAGCTGCTTAACTTAACTTAATTAATAGACACGAAGACAGCTAGTATAATATGATGACTAAACTTTTCTTAATAATATTAATGAAATGTCGCAGTGCAAGAACAATCGGTATTGATTTTCACGGTAATCAACCCGGTAAACTCGCTAAAACGTTTTCAAAAGATTCGAATAATTTTTTGTTCTAGGGTGTGCTCTAGGAATTACGGCCCTGCAGCAAAGTGAAGATTCTGGTCGGGTCCCATTCGCGGCACAAACATTTTCTTTCAGATTTAGTTTCAGTAACGGGGATCAGATCCTAGAAGCAGCAGTGAGAACCATGGACATCGACACCAGCAGCACGAATTTCAAAAAAATGCGGTCAATTGCTTGGTTTCGCAGTTGACTCGGGTCGGAACAAGGAAGCTACTAAATAAAAACTCATGGCTTTAGACGTCAGATCGAGGCCCTTTAGGACACAAATTATTAAAAATTGATCCGATCCCAACTATTCTCTCAGATAATTTCTAGCGTAAAGGTTCTGCAAAATGAAAAACCTCATCAATACTTTTTATTAAAACGCACAAATTTTTCCATTAAATTAACATAAATAAATATATTTGTAATAAAATACCGACTGTAATTCGATGAGCCATGCAGACGACTAACTGTGTGAAAGATCAAAGCTTATTGGCTATCAAAACAGTGACTACCCATGTAACCATGTAATTTCTGCCGTCGATTTAAGTTTTGCATTTTAGTTTCCAATAAATTACGGCCTTACTTCGACATAAATTAATTGATTTTGATTGAGATTTACGTTAAACGTTTTGCAAATAAAAATTTTATTTACCAATCCCACATCCTACAAATTGATATTCATTTTAATTCGACAATATTTGTTGTTCAATTAAAACAAAATTGATTAATTTTGCTGTATTCCATGAATTGGATATTAAAAAAAAATGAAATAAAACTAACTACACAAAATAATAAAATAAGTAAACTCTTCGTGTACATTCAATAGTTCTATTTACGTTCACATCAATAAAATATGCAGAGGTAATCGAATAGGTTCGTACATAACGCAGTTGTAAAAAAGACTTTGCAATTTTGATGATCAACTTGTGTTATAGAGTGAATGGACATTACATTGTAGCAACAAATGAAGTGCATTTTTAGAAAGGTGCCGCGTTATGTTAATTATTATTAGGTGGATATAAATTTTATGGCTAGAATGACTATTTCGTTACTCACTTTTGTTCAGCACACGATACTTTTACTGTTATATCACAAAAAAAGGTAAAATCGATGGGAATATTCTTTGGTTAACGATTTTTTATCAACTGCTGGTACGTTTCTTCCATGCTTAGGGGCTGTTCAGGGGGGAGGGGCTGTTCAGGGGGGAGGGGCTTTCTTGAAAGTCGTGACATTTTACTCATTAAAGTCGTTCCAGTGGATCCGAAGATATGACCTTTAGAAAATCGTCATTTTTCATACAAAATGTGCTATTTTATAGAAACCAAAGTTAATGCAAACATCCTACGTTAGTGGGTTAGAGTTTTAGAGCGGGACTAGGACGCTTTCTCTCTAGAAAAGAATAAACCATTATGTCAGTGGGTTAGTTAGTTCCAGAGCCATTTGTATGAAAACCGACTTTTTTGGCTCGTGCTCGAAAACGGCTAGATAACTTGAAATTTTGCAGAGACCTTCGGGTGGGCATTCTACGCCATATAAGATTTAAAAAAAGGGGGGTACCGGCCTCGTTTGGGCGACAGGGCTCTTAGAAGGCGCCATATAAAGCTCATATAAAAGAATGTTTTGTATGTGTGTGTGAGTGTATTCAAAGTATGGGTCAAATATGAGCAAAATTTTTGGACTGTGTTAGGATGGAGATAGATGTTTGGTGTCAAAGGAAAAGTTGATGTGTTGGGTGGGTAGTGTGTCACGACGGATTTAGGGGGAAAATTGATTTTTTCTTAAATTTTTTTTTGTTGAAGATATGTAACATGGTAGCAGCTATTATGAAACGTTTTGCGCCAGTTTAAAACTTGATTTCGTTTGTATTTTTCTCAATTTTTCTGGTCTTCACCAAAGAAATGTCATAATTTTGCTATTTTCTTTTGTATCTCAAGAGGAATCGTTTATGTCCCAAGATTTTTCGATAAGATTTATTTTACAAAAAGATTGACTTAAATTTGTTCAATGTTTGGGGACTGTTCAATGATAGGTGCTACTACGTTAGATGTTTCGGGTCAAAGCAAAAATTTTTTCGATGAAAATGTTTTTCGCCGCAAATTTTGTTTCGCCGAAAATTTTTTTCGCTGAAAATTTTTTTCGCCGGAAATTTTTTTGCAAAATTTGTTTTTTTTTCCTTCCAAAACTACTGATATCACAACAAAAACCTTTTTTAAAAGGGAAGCGTGACGCAAGTCCTCGTCTCTTCTTCCAAAACAACTGATGTCAATTTGGGTGACGCTTACAGCTTCGGAACGCAAAAAATTCTTTTGAAATATTTTCTCTTTTGATTAAAAAAATGCGTCACAAATGCCGGACACTCCCAACGTAATAATTTTTCTGCGCTTTCAGATTTCGCACGCTAAAAATGTGGCTACCCGTACCATCACGCAAAACTTAATTTTTTTTTCGTGCCCGCTGATAATGTAGATGATGATGATGTTGTAGATCATGTAAAAAAGATGTACACAAAAATGGAAAATTAATGTAACAATGATGGATTTTACTGCATTTTTTTTCCATCGTTTTCACATTCCGAATTCGAAGAGCATTTTTCACCATTTTAACATGTTTTACATAACATTTACAAAAATTGTACATTATTTTTACATTAATGGAAAATTTATGGATGAACGAACTTTATGGTAAACACAACGTTACTTGGACTGTTTTTGTTTTTCGTTACGCTTTTCGCGTTTTCAACTATCAAGACATTTAATTTGGGTTCTTTACTTTAGCATATCGATATGAGAATGATTTGACAAAGGCACAAACGCTATAACCCTCATATGATCCATGCATAAAATACAAGCGAATACGTAAGAAGAGAGGCAAAAGAGAAATAAAAAAGTTACACAAGCTTATGATTCTCTCTCTGTATTTGTCCTTAAATTTTCCATTGATGTAAAAATAATGTGAAATTTATGCAAACAATGGAAAAATGATGTAAATCATGTTAAAATAATGTAAACTCTTTTCCAATTTGAGAAATGGGTTTTTATTACATATATCTTTTGTATATCTAATTATCGATGAACATCCTATCATTTTTCCCTGAAGCATACACAAAATTTACATTATTTTTACATCAAAGATATAATTTTACGAATACAACACATTCGACGGTTTGTTGAAGTAATACGTAATCACAATAGATCGTGTTTTGCCTAAGCGTCTGATCAGGTAATACTGCTCAAGTTTCAACCGTTCCGTCCGTCGGTGACAAAACATTAAATTTGTATGGGAAAGCATAGTTTTTTTTGCGATTTATTCATTATTAATTTTTAATTAAACGGACCAAATGAGTAATGACAACGGTTCAGCTAATTCTACTTCATAATTGCTGACTTGACACAAAATACGAACTGAATAATTCGTAAAAAACAAAGTTTCCCCACACAAATTTAACGTTTTGTCACCGACTTTTTTTAGCGCCATCTGCTGTTTTATGGTAAATTTTGTGAACTATAAACTCAATCTATTAAGAGACATATTCCCGTGAAGTAACGCCAAAGTCAAATCGCCAAAAAAAAATCGCCAAGAAAAATCGCCAAGGTGTGAAGAAACGCCAAAAAAAGCGCCAAAAAAGAGAAGAAACGCCAAATTAATTTTTTGGCGTTTCTTCACATTTTGGCGATTTTTTTTGGCGCTTCTTCACACTTTGGCGATTTTTCTTGGCGTTTCTTCACATTTTGGCGATTTTTTCTGGTGATTCAAGAAATAAGTACAAAATAATAAATCGCCAGAAAAAATCGCCAAAGTGTGAAGAAACGCCAAAAAAAAATCGATAAAATGTGAAGAAACGCCAAATTAATTTTTTTCAACTTTTGGTGTTTCTTCACACCCTGGCGATTTTTTTTTGCGTTTCTTCACACTTTGGCGTTTCTTCACACTTTGGCTATTTTTACTGGCGATTTATTATTTTGTACTTATTTCTTGAATCACCAGAAAAAATCGCCAAAATGTGAAGAAACGTCAAGAGCTGAAAAAAATTAATTTGGCGTTTCTTCTCTTTTTTGGCGCTTTTTTTGGCGTTTCTTCACACTTTGGCGATTTTTTCTGATGATTTAATTAATAATTATAAAACTATACCGCCAAACCACGAAATTTTTCTTTTTTGTTTGAATGAAAACATTTTTAATTCGGAATTTATGTTTCTTAATTAGTTACGTTCATGGATAGACTAGCTGTTAGTGCGCCTACCATTTTGTTCGTCAGAAGATCAATTGTTTCATTGTGATTTGTTTCATTAAAACAAAATTTTCATTTATCTCAATACTTTACGAATAGAAACAAAGAATGCCAACATGAAAGTGCAAAGGTCGAAAAGCGTTACATTTTTTTTGTAACGAGGTGAAAGATCGCTAGAATGAGAAGCTATTGATCGGCCTTGATTCTCACTCCGAAACTTGAAGATCTTTCAGGGGGAATCAAGTGGACATCGTCTCACTGCAAGAGTTCTCACGTTCAAGACCGCTGACATTGTGCACAGGCACCAACTCGTATGTGGAAGGCCAAGGAAACTCTTTCGGTAGAAATTGGGGCCTGCCGTAAAAGGCTATTCTGTGGTTGTATGAGGCAGTGATTAGACATAGATTGAATCAAACCGGCGATTTAACGCTATATTTCCAAGTAGGGAAGACTGACTAGATAGCTTTCCAGCTAATCTACCAGGGAATAGCATAGTCGTATAGACGGATGGCTGCAAAACCTCCAATGGAGCAGGGGCTGGAGGGTATGCTCCAACACAGAAGAAGGTGAGAGCTTTCATCTGGGTAACCTCGTCAGTGTCTTTCAAGCAGAAGTCTTCGCGGCGCTCACGGGAGCGCGTGGAGAACTTCAAAGGGGAACACATGGGAAAAATACTGACATTAGCTCAGACAATGCGGAGATGATCTGGTGAGAGATTGCAACTTGGCCCTGAACTTGATGAGTCTGAGCATCAGATAACTCTCGTCTAGGTACCTGGGCAATCGGGCGTGGAAGGAAATGAGAAGGCAGATGAGCTAGTTAAGGCGGGCTCTGCTGCCCCAACAGTCTGTGCGAAAGCATTGAAGGATTAGGTGGCGATAAGGCATGGAGAACGCTGGGAAGCCAGACTCTAAAAGGGATAAAAGTTTGCTAGCAATGTACCGGGAAAGCATAAGAATGGTAGTGTGTGCGATTACCGGGCATAGTGGGTGTATTTAAATTGAATCAGAACTTTATTGCATTCGTTGTTCCGAAATAATTTTTATGCACAGTCAACGAAAAACCTGAAATCAATTGCGATCTGAATTTAAATTTTGTCTGCTTAAAATTTAATAATAATAATAATCTGTCCTACAACCAATGAAGGGTTAGAGGCTAGATCATTATTTACTAGTTTCGCTGTTTGTGGTTCTACTTTATTGAGATCCTTTCATTACCGGAAAGTTTTTACTGTGCCAGTGGTAAGCTGTGCGACAAACTCAGTGCCATCTATGAGATGTAACTAGGAGCGAAACTAGTAGGAGTAGAATACCGGTTCTCCCAACAATGCCTTTTCCGGTAAGCCGTACGATGGCACTACACTCAACTTCACTCCACTTGAACGATTCAATCAGTTTTGTTTTGTTTACAAATCTAACAATCGGTACAAATCCGTCTGTTTGAGTTTCGAACCAACGCACTGGCAACTCAATCTCGTAGTAGCAAGCAGACGTGTTAACCACTACGCTATCGAGTTGTTTGCTTAAATTTACTGTTCGGTAAATATAAACAGCTGTAACAAAGAGAAACAGCAATTGTTAAATAGGGATCTGAACTGAAAAAATCATCTTGGCGTTTCTTCTCTTTTTTGGCGATTTTTTTGGCGTTTCTTAAAATTTTGGCGATTTTTTCTGATGATTTAACAAATAATTACAAAATGGTAAATCACCAGAAAAAATCGCCAAGGTATGAAGAAACGCCAAAAAAAAAATCGAGAAAACAGAGAAGAAACGCCAAGTTAATTTTTTTTTTTCAGCTCTTGGCGTTATTTCACACTTTGGCGATTTTTTTGTCGATTTTTCACACTTTGGCGATTTTTTTTGGCGTTTCTTCACATTTTAGCGATTTTTTCTGGTGATTCAAGAAATAACTACAAAATAATAAATCGCCAAAAAAAATCGCCAACGTGTGAAGAAGAGCCAAAAAAATTAAAATTAATTTGGAATCGATATGAAAACAAAGTAGAACCATTTTTTTCCTTCTTCTTCTTTGAATAAAATGTTCGAAAATATTGATTGTTGAGTTCAAAATTAGCGCTATGACAGCTTCCGCAAATGACAGCGCGGGTAACTTGCCCTTCAAAATTTGAATCAATTTCGAGTATACGACGGTTGGTGTCTCAGATATCTTCGAAAATTTTCGCTAAACAGAATAGATGGCAACAGTCATGGGGTTGTGTCTAAACATAATGGTAAGGTGTCTGAGCTTTTAAATAATTTGCTCTTAACTTTACTATGGAATATCCTTTCAAATGATGGATTAAAAGTAACAGACTTTAGTAGTGGTGTTGATAGGATATTGAAACTGTGACAAAGCGTAACATTGGGAAGCGTAAAATGAATTCCACGGCTTTTGAAGTCTTAGAAGAATTCCAATTTGAAGAGAATATTGAATCTTGTGATCGCTACCTGGTTTTCATTGATAACGGCAATTAGAAATACACTTTGATTGTGCAACGATTTTTGCATAAATTTTAATGCAAACGTTGCAACACGTCTTGCTGCAATATTGTGAATGTCTAAAAATCCATCAACGTCAAGATATTATCGTGCCAGCAATCATCAAAGATTTATTGTGTTGCATAAACTTATTGAAATCAACACTGTATAAACATTGAATAATTTATCAACTACACTTTTTTCATAGGAAAGAAACATATTCAATCTACATCGTTCCACACATAAATACTTTTATTGCGTTATTAACTGTGCAGTTTCTTCGTGTGCTTTTATATGAAAGAGATTGATTTGAATGCAAATTTATATTCACATCGAGTGTCAATTTTAGCAGACATATCTGTTCTGTTTTTAGTATGCCAATGTCAGTGCCTGGGTTGCCACCATATGTGCGATTTCCTCTGCAGTTGACACACCTGTCATAATCTTTCAGCTCAATCTCCATTTATTACGAGATTCAATGCAAACAAAATTTAACTTTTGCAACGAACATCAATGGCACATTTGATTGAAATTAGAATAAAAAAGTCAACTCAACTTGTTTCACATATTCAAAACTTAAGTGTCAATCAATTCGTTTCTCGTCCTAGCTTTGTTGGAGCAGCATGTCAATTTTTTTTTAGTAATCTACCATCTTCTGGTGTCTTATTACATAATATTCGAGGAGATTTAAATGTAGGAATTCCGAAATTTCCGACAGAATAACCTCTGGCATGCATGCCCGGTCTTCGCGTGGTCTTACCGCACAGATTTCAATTTGGGTTTGGGTTTGGGTAATATTATAAGCGATCACCGAAAAAAAATGTTTGATCACTTTACTGGTCACTAACTAATGATCACAAACACAAAATAAAACTAAATTTAATTCGATGATTTTTTTGTCGATGAAATCGAAAGGCGCATGTCGTCACAACCCCTACCACTTGGAATTTGTGCTGAGGGGAAACTAGCGCCACTGAAGCGTCTGAATTTGTGCTGACGAATGGTATCGATTTTAGAATTTGTGCTGCTCTGGTGACCCAGCACAAATTCATCAAAAAATGAAATTTCGATTTTTCGTCATTTTTGTATGGGAACCTACTTCAGTTTAGGTTTTCTTCAAAAGACCACTGCACCACGGGGGGGGGGGGGGGTGACGTCATGCACCTGAAATCGACAAGTGAAAATCTTACGACATTTTCGAGTCACTACGGGATGAAAGCCCGAAAACTTATTTAAAATTATTGAGATTGTTAGAAGAGATCAACATTTCGGCATATAGTGCTAATCATCACGTAAGTCATTCAACTTACTATGTTGATGGGCAGGTGAATTACGAATTATTTAACTTCTATATGTTTCAGTTAGAGGTAACACTAAGGTTTATGAATCATAACGAGAATGATAATTTAAACACATCTGTTGGGAAACATCAGAAGCGTAGTTCTTTCTAACCCTGAACGTCATGTCTCCAAAGCTAATTCTCATACCAAAGCTTTTCGCGTTTGCATGTATATAGAACGAAGTTCTTCGAAAAGGGGTCTTATGCGTTTACCACGACGTTTGTAACCACCCCAATTTCGACCCGGGAGTAGGGGGGGAGCATCGATCATGGTCCTTAGATGACGAATGAACAACAAAAAAAATGTCCGTCCATCCGTCAACGCGATAACTCGAGTAAAACTCAACCGATTTTCAAAAACGTTTTTTCCCTGAAAGGTAATCGAAATATCTTTTATGGGATTGAAACTGGTCACTGTCGGCCCAAGGCCCGCCGAGCTAGGGCCGTTTAAGTAGTTTTTGGCCTTTTGTACATAACTCGAGTAAATCTTTTCCGATTTTCAAATTTTTTTTTTGTTTGAAAGATCTGGGCATGGCAGACAATTTAAAGGAATAATCTTTTTTGGATTTGAGTTTTTGGACTTTCCCAGGGCGCTAAGAACGAGTCTATGCTAGGGCCATGCGTGTTTTTTGTACATAACTTGAGTAAATCTTGTAGAAGAAATTTTTTAGAGGTTGGGGCCTAGGATACAGCTAGGACACTAAAAACAAGTTTCTGCTAGCGCTCTACATGTTTTTTGTACACAACTCGAGTAAATCTCTTCCGATTTTCAAATTTTTTCTTGATCTAAAGGACTAGGAATGTCTCCCGTTTTATGGAAGAAATTTTTTTGATTAGAAACCCTTGGGCTCGAAACTGAGTTTCCACTAGGGCCCAACGTGTTCGCTTATATAAGTTGAATAAATCCTAACTGATTTTGTTGATTCTTTTCTATTTGAGAGGTAATCGAGTACCGAATTATATTCAAAAACAAATTTGGACCCGGTGCTTGTGCTTAGAGCTGAAGGGGGCCTCAGGTCTGTTCTAAGTTCGGCCCCAAACAAAAAAAAATTTTTTTGCTATGTTGCAGAGCAAATTGAGGGAAACATTTTTTTTATGGAAGTATGAGTCCGAGGCATTTCCTTGTGGCCCTAGGTCGGTCATAAGGTCTGCCCTAGACAAAAAAATAGTTTTTCATTATGTTGTAGAGAAAATGGAGGGAAATATTTTTGTCTATGTAAATATTTGTCCGAGACCTCTACTGAGGACCCTAGTTCGGTCCTAAGGTCGGCCCTAGACAAAAAATGGTTTTTTCCTTTGTTGTAGAAAAAATTGAGAAGAATATTTTTGTCTGTTTGGGGGTCAATTTTGTACTTAAGGAAGGCCTTTCTTGCAACGTCTTTTCGGACGGGTTTTTCAATATTGCCCTCTCGGCAATAACCAATACAATTTAATGTGACGTAATTTTATACACTCAATTAATTTCATGGCGGGCGCCATTTTGTCGTGTGCTTTGTGAGGTTTTCGATTCGTTTCAAGCTTAATTGCACTATATTCAACTGTGCTAACTAATGTAGCAATAACACGCTGGCTGACAGAGTCAGAACAGCTTTGAGAGTGGTCGTGAGATGGTGCCGTAAGAACGGTCTGAAAATCAATCGGGCCAAAACAGATCTTATGCTATTCAGCAGAAGGCGCTCAGGATCAAATTTGGTCGGTGAAAGGATAAGGCGCAGAAGGCGGTAGCGGCTTTTTGGCTTTGCAGGAACTCCTTCGGGAGAAACTGGGGCCTACCGTCAAAGGCAATTCTGTGGATTTATGAGGCTGTGATAAGGCCGATGATTAGCCACGGTTGCGTGGCGTGGTGGCCAAGGCTAGATGTGGAATGCGCTAGAAAACTGTCAAGTGAGATTCAAAGGCTAGTGTGTATTTGTACCACGGGCGCTATGAAAACCACCTCAACCCTAGCGATGGAGACGCTGCTGGCTCTGCCTCCTATCGATATTGTGGTTAAAGCGAAAGCTTTTGCCACGACTGATAGGCTGATGCAGAATGGCATGTGGATTCCAAATTTTCACATTGGGCATGGTAAGATTGCAACGATAATATCGATCCCGGTGTTTGAAATGCCGAGAGACGACATGGCTGTGGTAACCTGTTTCGACAGGAATTTTGAAGCGAAAGTTCCCAGTAGGCAAGAATGGCTTCGGGGATGGCCAGCGAGTCTTCCCAGGAACTGCGTGGTTAGATTTACAGATGGATCGAAATCTCGTGAAGGAGTAGGTGCTGGTATATACAGCATGGGCTCTGGAGAGGGAAATTGCTTCTATCTGGGGGCTCTTGCTAGTGTGCTCCAAGCGGAGATCTTCGCGGTGCTGTCAGCAGCTCGTGAGACTCTGCCTGTTGGAACACACGACAAGAGGGTGCTTATCCGTTCGAACAGTAAGGAAATGATCAAGGCGCTGATGTCGCCTAGAGTGACCTCCAAGCTAGTGAAAGAGTGAAAAGAACGAAATGGGTCTGAGGAATCAGATCACTTTAGTTTGGGTACCTGGGCACTCTGACGTGGAGGGGAATGAAAAAGCTGATGAGCTAGCCAAGGCGGGTGCCGAAGCTCTCGGTCACGGCCCTGAGCCGTTTTTGCCGATTACTCGACCTGCGCGTGTAGAAGCGCTGGGGAGCTGGGTGATGAGGAGGCATGTGGAGCGCTGGGAAGGATACTATGGTGGTATCCACACCAAGCGCTTTTTCCCGAGACCTAATGTGAAATGGGCAAAATCTTTGCTAGGGATGGACAGGAATCGCATCAGGAGAGTGGTAGGTGCGATCACTGAACATTGCGGGCTGAATGGGCACATGAAAAAGCTTAGGCTCTCGGCGACCTCTATGTGTGCGTGCGGCTTAGAGGAAGAAACGGGATTTCATGTATTATGTGAATGTCCCAGTTTCTTCCAACTGCTGGGAGGGTATGTTGTGAGACCGTCCGAAGTTGCTAACCTAGAACCAGCTACTTTGAGCAAGTTCTTGGAGGCGACCGGGAGGTTTAACTAACTTGAGTGGGGAAGCTGATTTAAATGATGAACGGGAAAGGAACAAAGGATCG
>CM055404.1:136275589-136324821 GCA_029228625.1 Pseudolycoriella hygida
GTATCCTGCGTCTTAGATGATGAAACTTTGGGCAATAGCATATTACATGCAAACCAGTTTCCTCATCCGGTCCACAGGAACACTCGGCGTCACCTGAGATTTTCATTCTCTTCAGGTGTTTGCCCAGCCCGCAGTTCCCGGTAATCGCTCCTATCACCCGTCTCAGAGCAATTCCTTGGTCCACTTCCGAGCTGGCCTAGGGAGGAATTTCTTCGTGTGAGCTCCTCCTTCATACGCCTCCCAGTCCTTAACTGTTTTTGTGCACAGCGGTTTCGATATCGGGATAAATGGTTCGGCTCTGTATTCGTTGGCGACTGAAGCCAGCCTAGCCAGCTCATCGGCCTTTTTATTACCATCCACGCCCAAGTGCCCGGGCACCCATACCAGAGTGATCTGATTCCTCAGTCCCATCCAGTTCAGGTATTCCTTGCACTCGTCCACTAGTTTAGAGGTCGTGTTGGGCGACGCTAGCGCCTTGATAACCACCTCGCTATCCGAGCAGATGAAGACATCTTCTCCATCCGCACATCCCGGTAGTACTTCGCGGGCTCCCGTCAGGGTCGTAAAGGTTTCAGCCTGGAGAACACTGGTAAACTTTCCCAAGTGAAAGGATTTTCCCTCTCCACTTTCTGGGTCATTAACTCCGGCTCCCAAACCCTTCTATCCGTCGGTGAACCCTACCCTTCTGTTCCCGCGCAAGGCGTCGGGCCAGTTTCCTAGCCACTCGTTTCTGCTCGGAAGTTTCTCACAAAATCCAGCCTGGACTTCATCCAGTCCCGAGGCATCGCGAAAATTGAGTCAGGTATAATTTCCCTAGCTCTACCATGCCCGGAACTGAAGTTAGGAGTGCACAGGCCCCATTGAACCAACCTGTCGGCTGTGGCGAAGGCTTTAGCCTTAAACACTACATCTGCGGGTGGCACCGCCAGCAGCACTCCCTTGGCTTCAGTAAACGCCGTTTTCATAGCCCCTGTGGCG
Source organism: Pseudolycoriella hygida (assembly GCA_029228625.1). Taxonomy (NCBI): domain Eukaryota; kingdom Metazoa; phylum Arthropoda; class Insecta; order Diptera; family Sciaridae; genus Pseudolycoriella; species Pseudolycoriella hygida. The sequence goes on from CM055404.1 coordinate 136,276,568, forward strand.
CACAAAAATACCAATCTCTGGACTTGATTCAGTTGTTTCCTCGCCACCTCTATGTCGAGCCTAGGCCACCACAGAATCGCTCTAGATGGCAAACCCCAATTCCTACCGAACGATTTCCTACAGATCCAAAAGGCAGTCAGGGATTTCTCCGCCTCGTCTTTTACATGCGCTATCCAATTCTACTCACTATCGAGTGTCACGCCAGGTACTTAACCTGATCGACTGGATCAATTTTCTTCCCAAAGAGTCTCACGCTTCTCACCAAGTCAGCACAACACTTCCTGTAACACTGTCCAGCCCTTACAAGCTTAAGGATTAAATGGATTAAAGGATTAAAAGAAGTCTTCTCTACCTCACTTCAAAAGAATTTCGAGAAATACCGGTAGCTAACGTTGTTTTTTACATTACAGGAAGCAAATGGCTTCTTCAAGGACGATTATATACTTCAACGATTAAGTTAAACTTGCGAAGAATCGGGGCTCCAAAGGTACTCAATACTCATGTGAGTCTTATTCAAATTTTCATAGACGGATGCACACATGTGTGAATAGGCACTTTGGTTCTTTTACTCGTATTCGTTTTTTGTGTATTTTATTTCGTTCTTTTGTGAGTAAGTCAATTTATTTCCACTTGATTATGAGGACGAATGTGTAAAAGTGGATGGCAACATTGTTGCAAATTTAAAGAAATGATCTTTAAATACAATTTCAGTAACCCTAAGCACAAATTAAAGTTGGAAATTACGGGCGTAACACCAGTCACGGTGTGGGTCGCCAATTACAAAATACAACAAAGTATTTAATATACACCACTTATGAGGCTAATTGAACTTAGTCTTTTGTCAACTCAATTCCTTCGTAGGATACAGATGAGCGAATCCGTCAGAATTGACAAGATAATCCGTTTCTACCCATTCATTAATAATTGTGCATGCAAAAGTTGGAACTCAACAAAAAAATTATACGGTTCGTTCTCTCATAATTGGCATGTCCCGATTCGTCTACATTGTAATAACAAAATATGAAATAAAATAGTAATATTATTATTATTATCTTTTTATTCATACTTTTGTCACGTTTTTTTCATTACATACAATAGATTTACGTCGAATAAAAGAAACCTTTGGTATTAACGACATCAATCTATTCCACACACCTTCTCTACTTCATACGGACATGTTTTATTTGTGCCTTAAGTGCAGCGATAGACAGCGATACTCTCTTTGTTATGCAGCATACCTATCTTTTATGGAGTGGTCAGTTTTACGAGCGAATCGTAACAATTAAAATTTAGTTTTCATATGTGAGATGCGAAAATTAGTTACTTCTTCACTTCAAATGAGGTGCGAAAAGTGTTTCACTCAAAGTGACGGGAAAGCAGATTTAACCGACCGGCATATGGTCAATAAATAAAAAACCGCACCCATTTCGTATCATTTAATAAGCCCTGGAGTTAGCCTTGGAGCCATGACTTTCAAAGTTATAGTGAAAAACCAGTAGTTCCAATAGATGGCGACTGTAAACATTCTGTTAAAAATTCGTTAGACCCGAAAATACCTCTAACTCAGATAAATAGATGATAAGTGCACCCGGCCCCAGCATTTGGTTGAAGTGCCTAGTGGCGTTGCAAGGCGGGGGCTGTGGTAGATAGTAAACTGGGTCAAAGCAGTTCACATTTTGAATCTGAGCGACTGTACCCTATGCCCTTCCTGGGCATTGGGCAACCAGGTTGACGAAAATACAGTATCTCGGACCTTACCTAGATCTCGGTGGTCTGCACTAACCATTCGTTTTTAGGGAGAGTCTCCGATGGGGACTCGTTCTAATTGGGCGTGCCCAATTCGTAGCCTATGAGGGCCGCGCGGTAGAGCGATACTTAGGTACGTACGTTATAAGTGCTTTGACTACTGTCCATCTACAAAGTAAGTTGAATGAATGGGATATTGGGGACAGCTCAAGAGTTTCTTATGATAATATCCAAGGTGTCAGGGATCAGGCCGCGATTAAGCTTTCGGATACAAAATTTTAAGGTTTTCTATTGGACGATCATATTGGCTCTCTGAGGTTCATTCATTTATCTTGAATAGAGTTACGTGGAATTCGCAAATATGTTACTTATTCTGCATTTAGGGACAACAAGTATATTTTTAGACCCGTACGAAGAACGTAGTTCTTAGAAAAAGGGTCTTATGCGTTCACCACGACGGCGACGTTTGTAACCAGTCGAATTTCAACCCGGTAGTGGGGGGGGGAGAGCATCGATCATGGTCCTTAGATGACGAATCAACAATAAAAAAAATGTCCGTCCGCCCGTGCGTCTGTCAACACGATAACTCGACTAAGACTTCACCGATTTCCAAAAACTGTTTTTCACGTGAAAAATAATCGAAAAATCTTTTACGGGATTGAATCTGGGCACTGTCGGCCCAAGGGCCGTCGAGCTAGTGCCGTTTAAGTTGTTTTTGGTCTTTACTCAAGTAAATCTTTTCCGATATTCATACATTTTTTCTTTGTTTGAAAGACCTGGGCATAGCCGACAATTTATAGAAGAAAGTTTATTGAATTTGAGTCCTTGGACTTAGATAGGGACTATAAACGAATGTCTGCTAGGGCTCTACGTGTTTTTTGTACATAACTCGAGTAAATCTCTTCCGATTTTCAAAAACTTTTCTTGTTTGAAAGATCTCGGAACGGCCGACAATTTATGGAATAACTTTTGCCTGTCGGCCCTAACCAAAAAAAATGTTTTTTTCAATGTTGCAGAGCAAATTCAGGGAAACATTTTTGTCTATGGAAGTATGTGTCCGAGGCCTCTACTTAGGGCCTTAGGTCAGTACTAAGGTCGACCAAAAAATTGTTTTTTGCTATGTTGTAGACAAAATTGAGGAGAACATTTTTCTCTATTCGGAGGTCAATATTGTGCGTTCGCAGAATTTTTTTACACCGTTTCTGCGGACGGGTTTTTCAATATTGCCCTATCAGCAATTTCCAATACAATTTAATGTGGACGTAAGGCAATATTTACTTAAATACGATCGAGTCTTTTCGTAACATCAACTCTGTTTGCCGCATCTATTCTATTCTGATACGTACGGGCGCCTTCATATGTTTTCACTCGGGAATGGTCAAAATGATGGTTGTGAATCTGAGGACCAAATGGAACCCAGGGACGAATTTTGGGAAGACGAAGATGAAGGAACGGAAGAAGTTGTTATGAGCAATTACAATGAGGATATCTGGACGACGGACGTAGCACCAATACCTGAATTTGCCTTTTACGAAGAAGCCAGTGGCAATAAAAATTGACGTGAATTAGCAATATTCTCCACGGGACATTTTCGATAAGATTTTTTCAAAGGACATCGATGATTCGTTGATAAATGCAATGAATATTTATGGAAAAAATCTTTTCTCGAACGAAGAAGGAGTAGCTTCTAAGCGACAAAAGATTCATCGGATTCATCAAAAAACCCGTTGTATTACCACCCCTTATTTGAAGCTATAATGTCGGGTAGACGCTTTGAACAAATACTGAAATGCTTCAGCTGTGAACAAACTGGAAATTCCGAGGATAAAGGTCAAAAGGTTTTTTAGTAACTATTGCACTTGAAGAAAATTTGTCTTTAACAACTGCGGTACTTACTGTGCTTTAAAGTCCACCCTTGTATAACTCATAATTCCTGTACTTCAAAGCGTTCAAAACACTACTTCATCTAGTCGTTCGTTTCGTTTTAGGTGGTATATAAGAAAAGGCACTGTTCATAAAAGTCATCATTCTGTGATCGAGTGTGCTGATATGCACATGGAGGCAAGGTTTTTATTTAGGCGTATAGATAGGGTATTTACATCTTATTATATTATTACAATTTAAATTACATTCTCTATTCTACCCTGTGTAGTATTAACTACTATCATTTGTGTAACTTTTTTTCGAGATGCCGTGAGGATAGCATGGCTAACCGGTTCGGCAAGGTGCGCTGATGAGTCGTAAAAGACGAAATCAGCAGTTTAGTTTGTTAAATCTTATGAAGACTGAAGACGCTTCGTTTGTCATAAAGGAATTATGAAGGGTACTGTAATGTCCGAGGATAATCTTATACAGTACAAAAAATTTTTATTTCACTTGCTCGACTTGTCGGTGTGGAATTCTTTTTTCATCTATCGTCAATTTCACAGCAAAAGTTCTTTTTTACACTTCCGTGATCTGCTGATTAAGTCACTAATTCAGTTGCCTCGGGAAATATGTGAAGAACGAGACCTTCAAAAACGAACAGCACTTGGGGGCGGCCATTTAACTTACATGGAGTTGCTCGACGCAAAAAAATTAAAAGAATTCGGATCAAGTACCAATGCAAATCTGAAAACCACTGTGTAGACCGAAGTGAATTGTAAATAAAGATGGATTCTTTCGCCTTTGCCTTATTTCAGTTTACGAGCTTTACGACATTTTTTTTCGCTGAAACATTTTTTCGCTGAAAATTTTTTTGCGCTAAAATTTTTTTTTTCGCTGAAATTTTTTTTTGACCGGAAATTTTTGGCCATAAATTTGTTTCGCCGATTTTTTTTGGCGTCAAAAGTTTTGTTCGCGGAAAATTTTTTTTTCGACAGAAATTTTTTTCGGCGGAAATTTGTTTTTTCTTTTCTTCCAAAACTACTGATATCACAACAAAAACCCTTTTTAAAAGGGAAACGTGACGCAATTCCTCGTCTCTTCTTCCAAAACAACTGATATCAATTTGGGTAACGCTTGCAGCTTGGGAACGCAAAAAAAATCTTTTGAAATATTTCAATTTTCGATTAAAGCAATGCGTCACAAATGCCGGACCCTCCCAACGTAATAATTTTTCTGCGCTTTCAGATTTCGCACGCCAAAAATTTCGCTACCCGTACTCCACACATCACGCAAAACTTAATCTTTTTTTCGTGTCAAATCTGAAAGAACACAAAAACTTTAACATTGGGGGGTCCGGCATTTGTGACGCATTTCTTTAATCGGAAATGAAAATATTTCAAAAGAATTTTTTGCGTTCCGAAGCTGCAAGCGTCACACAAATTGATAACAATTGTTTTAGAAGAAGAGACGAGGACTTGCGTCACGTTTCCCCTTTAAAAAGGGTTTTTGTTGTGATCGTTTGTTCTTATTAATTTTTTTTTTTCAAAAAATTCACCACTACAAAAATAAATTGAAAAACCTTGCAAACCAAGATGGCCTGGTGCTGAAATTGTGATTACGCCTAAATGGAAGAACACGTGAGTTTATTAGTTAGTTGCACCATTGAAGTCGGTACCAGGTTGCGTATTTGGGACCTGGAGTTGGGAATAAAGAAGGCAGCCTGGTGTGAAGTGGGTTCCATACATCACATAAGTTTCAATTCGGCACCAGGCTGCTGTTGTCTGGAGATGAACGGGTTGCACGAAACTTCGAAAAACCCGACCCGAACCCGAACCCGAATTGTTTTTTTCCGGTTCATGGGTTTCGGGTTTTGAAAATTTTAATCGGGTTGGGTTCGGTACGGGCCGGGTTTGGAAACAGTTCGGGTTTCGGGTTTCGAAAAATTTTTTCTGGTCGGGTTCGGTTCGGGTCGGGTTTCAAAGTGTGTAGCTCAAGGACGCAGCCTGGTGCCGAGCTGAAACTTATGTGACGTATAGACCGTATAGATAGCTCCTGGGTAAAAACAGATGCTCGCTACTTCCTTATTTTGGCATTTTCAAATTTTCGACACCAAGTGTCCTCGCTGGAAGTGCAGACATATCTTCTAGCGAAACGCTTGTTAAAGTAAAAGTATCTCTGGAACGCGCTCTTGTCATTTCACATAGTCAGATCAATTCCCACTTCCAGATATCCGTGTTTTCGGTCAAAAAATTTTCCGGTATCCTGGATACATTTTGCACAATCTATCCTATATTCAACTGCGATGACCACGTATGTAAGAGGAGTGTGTGTTATCTGGGATTGCCATATGATGTTTTTTAAAAATGGAGTTTGAAAATCTCAATAATTTCCCCTTACAATTTATGTGTCCTATATGTTAAGTCAATAACCAGAACGTTTTGCATAGTGGAAATATATGCAGGTTTTAAGCCAGCCCATCAAATTTGCGTTTTACGTTATTATGGCAAATACGATAATTTATATTGCTGCATATATTAAACATTGCACCGAAATGCCATAAATTCTAAAGTATGAATGCAAATTTCTACAAAAACCTTCCAAAACCGAATTTATTTATATGCAGCTACTTATCGTATCAAATCGTATGTTACTGAAAGTACAATACTTTGGAGCTGAATAATATTTTTGTTATTTAGATGTGGATTTACTTTGGGAAATAAAATTGCTATACAATAAATTGTAGTTTATGTCTTGTTTTGAAGTATATGAAACAGTCGGGTTTATACTTCTGCTAAACAAACACTGGGCAATAAATTATAACTCTCTTCTTATGTCAGGGAACGCACCATACATTTACAATTATATTTTTAGCTAGAAGTGCACGCCGATCTACATCGTAAGCCGTTTCGCAATTAAATTCAAATCATAATTCGTTTCATTCTATTAAGCTGATTGACCGAGCCAATTCATTTCGGTAAAACATAATTTTCATTAACCAATTCTTTACAATGAGTGTTACTCGTACACTTGTATTCCAATAGAATAAAAGATAACGAAACATACCACCCAATACGCTTATTAATCCTTTTACCATTATCGCTACGCGTACTTCTCCCACTTATATAATTGAAAATAATTTCCACATTGAAAATGATAATTACAGTGATAGTAAGTGGTAAAGTAATGGGCGATTTAATCAGCAAATAGCAGCACCGAACTGTATTAATAAATTGTAATAATACGAATAAAGTATTCCAACAATATTTAATCAACAAATATACACCATGTCAAGAAAAGAGTAACACGTGAGGTGAGGTTATAATAACATTTCCAACTACTAACTCTATTTGTACCGTTAAAAATGTACATGACCATAATTATTGTACTTACTCCTGTACGTGCTACGAATACTTTTGATATACGGCTTTCAAGAAATGAATTTTATGAAAAAAAAAATTATGAATTTTAATCTTTTGATAGATTAGAGTTGCCAATAATTGCATTTGGGTGGTTGAACGTTTGTAAATGAAAATCCAATCCCGTCACTAATTTCCGGCCTCAATTAGGACCGAGTTTGTTGTACATTCCATTAACCATGCTGAAAAATTGATGCACAAATTTGGCATGAATCGAACACACCTCCCACATTTAACATTATTTAGTTTTTCACATTGGAGAGAAACAGGCATTTTTCATGGAAGAAATGTAAAATATACGTAACATTTCACTACTCGTAAAAATGTTTACGTGCTTTTAAGTTTATTTTGACGCGTGGGAAGGTTACGGCGCGATCTGAATGGGAGTGTTGTATTCCCACGTGTCACAATACATTTTGGAAACACTTTCGCTTTATACTTTACATACACTGATAAGTAGCAATACCACCGTGACGCACGTCCAGTTACGATGTCGTTACATGTAACGTCGTTGGCATTCGTAAAGGATGTAAGTACAACTGTCAACTTTTGACAGCTGTCAGATTTGAATTTCGGCGCGAAGTTTTAAAAGTGTTTCGTCACACTGACATAAATATAGGGAATTATAGAGATCCAAATCGTTATTATAAAACTTGGTGCCGAAATTCAAATCTGGTAGCTTTCAGAAGTTGGCACAGGCCGGGTAGCCGGGGCAAGTGCTCCCGACGAAATGATTCTACGCCCCCAAAGGGAATCTCAAAAAGGTTAAGATTATACACGTTTGTATGATAATAATGATGAATAAAGGACTTCTCGCTCAATAAACATATGATGGGGCCCTACGTATAAGAACAGTTATCACAAAGTTTACAAAATTAGCAACTTCCTAGGCCAAAACTAATTAAACCAACTCGGAAATTGCCGAAATGGCAATATAGAAAAACCCTCCTGAAGTAACTGTTTTACGAACGACCTTAGGTCTAACCTAACACCCTAGGTAGAAGCATCGAACCCATACTTTGACTGGCAAAAATGCTCCCCACATTTTTCTCTACAACATAACATAAACAATCTTCCTGGGCCATGACCGATCTTAGGACCGACCTGTGGTCCTCAGTACATGTCTCCGACACATATTTCTATTGACAAAAATGATCGTCTAAACTTTTTCCACAGTATAGCAAAAAAATGTTTTGGGCCAGCGCCGACTTTAGAACCGACCTGTGGACCTAAGTATTGGCATCGGACCCATACTTTCATGGGCAAAAATGTTCGTTTCAACTTTCTCTATAACACAGCAAGAAAAAGTTTTTTTGGCCAGGGCTGACCCAAAGACCGACCTAAAAGGCCTTAGAAGAGGCCTATGACCGAAATTTCTTTTTTGAGTACAATTCCGCCTTCGCCTACCTCTCAAATAGAAAAAAATGGAAATCTGATCTGATTTACCTGATTTTATGTAAAAAACACATAAGACCTCGTCGGCCTGCGTTTTAAAGGCTACAATTAGGTCCACCGAACCAAAGTAGAAAAAATTTCTTCCATAATATGTGGGGTACTCAATAACCTTTCCAACAAAAAACGTCATGAAAATCAGATGGAATTTACCCGATTTATATGTAAAAAACACGTAGCGCCCTTGTCGTCCCGCCTTATAAGGGGTCCAACTAGGTCCAATGACTCAAAATTGAAAAATGTTCTTCCATAAAATATTGGGCTATCATTGACCTTTCCAACATTTTTTTTTAAATCGGTTGATAGTGGCCCTAGCCCGGCGGCCTCTGGCTAAAAAGTGCCCAAGTTCAAACTTGACTTCACTTTTTTGGTTATCTTTCAGGGGAAAAAAATTTTGAAAATCGGTCAAGATTTACTCTAGTTATCGTGATGACGGACGGACGGACGGATGGACAACGTTTTTATTGTAGATTTCGTCTATTTAGACCACAAAATGAAAAATCCACCAACTCCCGGGTGAAAATTCATGTGGTTACAAAAACAAGGTTAACGCATACTACCCGTTTACTTCGTACGGGTCCAAAAATTTCATTCAAATTAAAATTTCATGTATGTACACATGTGTTATTTTTGGATTCAATAAATTTACAAATTTTCTTACAATTTGAGCTTTTTAAACGAAAAGTTTTCCAACTTCTCTTATAAAGCTTGCCCCGACGAGAAAAAATAGAGTCGGTGCGTCTGAGTTGGCAACTGTACTTATATCATTTACGATTGGAAACGACGATAAATTTTGATTGAAATCGACCTATTAGCCATTAGTCGGTTCACTATATCCGGAGATAGCACAGAACATGGAATTTTCAGTCAAAATGTAAAGTCCCCATAGAACCATAGTTGATAGCATCCTAGCGGTTTAGTGGGTCTTTAGCCGGCTCAGTGATCTTGACCCAATACAAATCGTCATTTATCAGATGGGGGATTGATCAGTATGATCATGTCACACAGTGCTAGTGCATGTCACTGTGTCTTTATGAAATTCCGGATGCCATTCTTAAGACGTCAACACCACAAGCCCCATATTCCTGAAGCCAGTTCTGGCTAGAGAGGGGGCGGGATTTCAAAAAGACTATCAACTTTTGTCAAATAAGAAAAATGTTTACAAAATTCTTGGCTGCAGCAGCGCCTTCGTTAATTAAATTGCTTTTTCTGAACAAAACGTTTCTCGAAAAGAAGCTTCATGCGTCTATCTATACTCCACAAAACTCACTCCACTAAATAGAATATATCTTAAGAGCAGCTTCTGACAAACGGAGGCGCTGGAGAGCACTTTCATGAGAAATTTATGTAATGGAATCAACCTGAAAATAGTTAGACCAAAATCCTGTCTTGTCGCACACGATGAACTTATTGTTCATCATTTCAAGTGTTCATTGCATTTTTGGCCGTTCATTTTACCCCTTCAGCTGTTAATTTCAAGCGCTGATTCTACCGTTCATTGAACATTCTCTTCCGTTCCTTCTCTTGTCATTCTTACGCCTGTTAATGATCCTGGGTCGTGACCGAAAACCTGTGTACGACTTTGCGTCATTTTTCCCGTACGCACAAAATTCTATATGACAACCATATCGGACAGAACAGTACGGGCAAATTGATACAAAGTCGTATCCAGTATTTTGGCCGCGACGCAAGATCATTAAGAGACGTATCGGTACTGTTCTGTCCGAAATACTCGTCATAAAGAATTTCGTGGGAACGGGAAAATTGATACAAAGTCGTACACAGATTTTTGGTTGCGACCCAGGATCATTAAAGGGCGTAAAAATGACAGGAGAGAGAACGGAAGAGAATGTACAATGAACGGAATGAGGGGTGGAATGAACACTTGAAATTAACAGCTGAAGGGGTAAAATGAATGGCCAAAAATTCGATGAAAACTTGAAATGAATACCTGCGGAATAATGAATCATAGGTTCATCGTATGCGACGAGACAGGATTTTGGTCTAACTTTTGCCACATTGGAATAAAAATTTTATGCGCAGACGAACAAAAAACACCAGATTTCTTAATAGAATTTAGACTCAGAAATAACCTATTTAGGCTCACTTTTGACCATTACCATATCCTTGCTTTATTTCCTACCTGTCAATTATTTCTCTTCTGTCTATTATTTCCTTTCTTTCTATTAATTTCCTTTCTGTTTGTTATTTCCCTTCTGTCTATCATTTCCCTTCTGTCTATTACTTCCCTTCTTTCTATTTTTGCGATACGTTCTTTGCTCGGAATCTGTTTTTTTGTTCGTTTACGCATAAAAAGTCTTAAATAACGTGGAGTAGAAATCGCTGATTTAGACCTCGGTGGTGAATAAGTCAGAGGGCTACGCTCTGCTCTCTGACTTGTTCACCACCTGGGTCCAAATCAGCCGTTTCAGATCCTTCCTATGTAATGTACTACTCCTCTATAAGAATCTTAATCTAACGTCTAAAATTCACAAATAAATATTAAGAAGTGGAATAGGCAAAATCACATAATAAATATTTGGAAAGCCTTGACGTTGGCTCCGTTGGCTTCGCAAGAGCATACTCTATTTTATCGTATGTGCGAAAACAAGACAACAATTCGATATATCACTGCAAAACAATTTATTATTATTTGTTACTTTGAGCGACACGCTTTGGAAACTGTTATTTTGACTCGTTAAGTTACTGATCCGAGCCGAAGGCGAGCTCTACACTCGTCAAAATATTGGAATAAGAGCTGTTGTCCCTTTTTAATTACGTTTATTACTGGCTGCGAAATTTTTAAATTTTAATATAAAATCGATCACTTTGATTATTGAACAATGTTTTTAAAGCTTGTTGCTTAAAAAAACACTTGTGAATTTGGCTCTTAGGAGACGTCCAAAAATCCCGTCAGCTCCAGAGGGGGTTAAACGAAAAGAGGACATAAGTTGACGGGGCGATGGGGGGTATCAAAAAGAGAACGTCGCCACACATTTCGCAAGAAACATATTGTCGATACGATAGATAACAAACCATTTAAATGGTAAAAGAAAGTAGCGGTAGAGTAATTTTCTTGACAAAACAATGTCAGAGTGACAGGTGTCAGAGTGTCACTTTGACAGCTGTCACATTGACATCTGTCAAAAAACGTGCACAGACAGACAGCTAGAGCACTCCCGATACTTAAAAATGATTTAATATTGCGATGCTATTTTGAAGAAAAGTCAAAAAATTTCAAATAATTGACGTCCACAGGAGGGAGGGGGTCGCGAAAGTGAGATACAAGAGGACAAGGGGGGAGTGGGGGGTCGAAAAGTCATCGAAAAAGGCTGACGGAATTTATGGATGTTTCCTTATCAAAAAATTGTGTCTTCATGTAATGAATTATTTTCGTAGGGTTCAATGTACTGTACTATAAAATGAAATAATGAATTCCTGTATGTCGTTAATGTTTATATTTTGTATGGATGTTTTGGTGTTAAAGCCTCTTACGCAGTACAATGGAAAAATAACAGAAAAATATGAATCTCCCTCTCTGATTCAGCGCACATCCTTATTTGGTAGAAGGACAAGAGCTCTTTTGTTGTGTTTTTTTAGGAGATTTTAATGCATTCAGATCTCTGAACAATAAATTTTAGTGAACTTAGTTGAAATGTAAACGCATTTTGTGCGCTAAAGTGACAAGGAGACCACTTTTGATACCAAAGGTACATTTTCCTCATTTATCGGCGATGATCTGAGGACTGACAAGCAAGTCAATAACTAAATTAGCGTTTTTTTTCGTAAACATTTATCGACTCTAGTTTTGCTATGAATTCGTATTCTCATCATAAAATTTAACAACATAATTACTTGATATCCTGTACCTTCTGTACATACTCCTAACTATAACCCATCTGCTCGTCATAAAAATAATTCACAAGCTAGTTGTTACTTACACAATTTCCAATTACCAACATCAAACTCATTAACGCACCAACCCTATCATTTTTTGTTTGTACAAATAAAATTCTAAAACTACCTCAATGTGGAACATATGAAAGGTTTATTTGTGGTACACACACCGGCGATTTTTAATCCTTTTTTTGAATATCCTTTTGGTTATAAACGCAAGTGAACGCATGTAGATACGTTACGAAGCAAATATTATAAATTGCATACCTCCTGTCCATGTCTACAATATGTCCGTTGATTCATAGTTCAAAAACCTCGTTTATAATAAAATGGTCTTATCTCGGATTCCGTTTATATTTAGACCCGTACGAAGTACACGTTTCTAGCGTTTGCAACATTTCAATCCCGAAGATTTTTACGCAAAAAATGAATGTCCGTCTGTCTGTCAAGTTCGAAGATGAGGGTAATCCAATAAGAGCTTCCGAAGATACTGGCAACTAGCCCTTGCCGCCTCTTCTACTGAAGAAATCCCTAAATTTTCTGTATTGTCGTCGTTCCTAATATGATTATCCCACTGCTCTTTCCGATTACCTTCAGCTATGTTCCTCCATCATATCAGAAACCTCCAGGTCATGCACGAGTGAAAGTAAAAAAAATCATTAAAAAGTCACAAAGAATCCGTAAATAGTAACTTTTGATACAAGTTACGTATGAAGGTAGTTAAACGCACTAGATGTGAGATTGCCGATACGAGCCGAATGCGAGTTCGGCAACACATCGTGTGCGTTAAACTACCAGTATACGTAACTTGTATCAAAAGTTACTACAACTCGATAGCGTAGTGGTTAACACGTCTGCTTGCTACTACGAGATTGAGTTGCCAGTGCATTGGTTCGAAACTCAACCGCAGACGGATTTGTACCGATTGTTAGATTTGTAAACAAAACAAAACTGATTGAATCGTTCAAGTCAAGTGAAGTTGAGTGCAGTGCCATCCTACGGCTTACCGGTGAAAGGCATTGTTGGGAGGTGCCGGTATTCTACTCCTACTAGTTTCGCTCCTAGTTACATCTCATAGATGGCACTGGGTTTGTCGCACAGCTTACCACTGGCACAGTAAAACTTCCCGGTAATGAAAGAATTTCAATAAAGTAGAAGCACAAATAGCGAAACTAGTAAAAAATGATCTAGCCTCTAACCCTTCATGGGTTGTAGGGCAGATTATTATTATTATTATTATTATACGTAACGTGTATCAAACAACGTTTTTTGCAATTCACCGACAAAAAACGAGCTTTTTGTGCGTCATTTCGGTGTCGCATGAAGTCATTTTGCCGCACTAGAACGATGACGTTTTTTTTAAGTACTTCCAGTAGTGCCTTCATGGGCACTACCGAAATGACGCACGAAAAAGCGAGTTTTTTAACATAATTTTTCAATTATCGCATGTTTGACGAAAGATGCAGAATTTTTTGTTTTTTGCCACTCTTCTGAAATTTGAAGGTTTAACAGTCCAGTTCTGATCATAAACTAGAGATGAGCGGGTTGCCCGAAACTTCGAAAAACCCGACACGAACCCGATCCGAAACCGAGCCCGAATTGTTTTTTTCGGGTTCATGGGTGTCGGGTTTCGAAAAATTGTAAAGGGTCGAGTTCGGTCCGGGTCGGGTTGTTGTATCATTTTATTCGGGTCCCGATCCTTTATTGACTTTTTGTATTTTACAAAACTCGTTAAATTTTATCATCTTACATTACACGAATTTTGTTTTAGTCTAAGGTCCGTGAAGAATGCAGATGTCGGGCATTGAAATAATTTTTATTTCGAAGTAATGTTATGAGTTTCGAAAATCTTGAGTGTCTGGTTCGGTCCGGGTCGGGTTTTGAAACAGTTCGGTGGTGCCCGATGGTGAATAGGCCAGGCAGGTCACAAATCTAACGGGCACGTGTAAAGGCGGGCCTTTTTTTAATTTTGTGCTAGGGTAGGGCGGGCAAGGGCACAAATTTAGCGGGCAATATGCCCGACCTCATACATACATCATAGACGGCACTAGGTTTGTGCAATTTTTCAATGACACAGTAAAAACTTGCTAGAACTTGAAATTTACGGGCACATTTCGAGTGGGCACTTTTTTAAATTTCGGGCAAGAAACGGTCAGGCTCGGGTACAATTTTACCGGGCGCGTTTCGGGCGGGCATGTTTTTATATTTTGGGCTAGGGTAGGGAGGGCACTGACACCAAAAAAGTGGTACCCGCTCATACCTAAATTGTACATTTTACTAACAAGTACAAACTCCAAGTTTCTAGAATTTTGCAAACATTTGAATAACCTTTCTTTCCTCGCAGCAGATTCTTGGCATAATTTGTTGCATAGTTTAAAAAAGTCTCACTAAGTTTTAGTTATTATCTTTTTACAATTCCCAACAAAAAATTCGGTTTTTTGTGCGTCATATCGGTGTTGTATGAGGTCATTTGTCGCACTAATGCGACAAGACTTTAAAATTTTATCACACTAGTGCGTAAAAGCGGTTTTATGCAACGCCGTTGTGAAAAGTGAACTTTTTCATGCATCGTTTCGGTGACGTTAGAGAGGTCTTTTTATAACAGGTTCAGGTGATAAAAAGTTACTTTTTGTCACTAGTGATAAAAAATAACTATTTATCACTCATTTAAACTCACATATTTATTCTTGTGACTTTCGTTATGTTGATTTTGACGTAATATTTTTGATGTTTTCTTACTTTTTGTTTGTAAATTTTTTGTAATTTTCCTTTTGTTCTATGTTAATGTTATTAATGTTATTTATATATTGTAACGTTTTCATGGTTTTTTAACGAGGGCTATGACAGCAGTCATAGTCACTCTTTTTCCATGTCAGCTAGAAAATAGTAGACAATAAAATTATTATCAATCACATTAAAAGTCCACGTTTCACAATATTTCACAAGTTTTTGCATAAATTCTTGTATAAAACATGTTGCGAAATTGGTTGTTTTTGTCACACGATGTGGTTATCCAACTCACTTCGCTCGTTTGATAACTTCATATCTAGTGACAAAAACAACTCCATTTCGAACATTGTTGCATAAGTAACTATTTACGCATTAGCGAGAATCAAAATCAAACACTCAGGGAAAAGTCGGTGGAATGCAAGTTTTTAAGAAGCAATTAGACTTGATAATGGTCGTACATGACCGAAACTAGTAGTCTTAAAATAAAACTAGGTGCAATTTAAATAGGTTTTTTTCTTTAGAAAAACTCATCCAAAACTAATATTGAAATTGATTGCGCCGAGTGTTCGAAAACAACCTCGAATTTAGAAATATAATTCTCCTATTCGTTGTAAAAATGGTGGAATGCAAAAAACTCAGAAATGTATCGATCTGTAAACGAATTCCAAAAAAATCTAACAGTCGGCTTTTGAAATGCTTTGAGATCTTGTAATAGTTACTTGTGTTGCTGTTTTGAACGATTGATTTTAGGTAATTTCGTGAGTCTGCAAGCGAAAATGCCTAAAAGCAATCCTCCAAAACAGGTGCACTTTACATGCAAAGGGGCGAACAAAGAAAAAACTACAAAAAATGTCCTCAATTTGTTTGAGTCACGGATAGTTAGCAATTGCGTGCGCATCTTAGCTGAACATATCTAGAGGTGTGGGCCAATCAGTTTTTTGTAGATCGGCGTGACCCTCGGCGTTGGGTCTAACTGACATTCTTTACCATTTGACTGTATGTACTTAAGATTTTTAAATAATAAGCCAGAGATGTTTTATGTTCAAGTAATTCGGCGTGAAGCAAAGTTAAAAGTTACAGCGTTTGCGCGAAAACTTTCGCCGATTGCATCAAAAAGTCTAGAAATTGTCGGCGTAAACGCATAGCTTTTTATCTAAAAGTCTTCTGAAAAGTGGTTGAGGGTGACATTTAGACCCAACGCCGAGGGTCATGCCGATGTACTAAAAACCGATCGGCTCACACGTCTAATCATATCAAGGCACTTCGGTTAAGAAGCCTTAAGTATTCAGCCGAAAAACACCTGCGCTGCCATTACCCTTACAGTCACCTACTTTTTACTTACTTGCAATTACCTAGTGTTAGCTAAAATATAGCATTACTAGCGCACTAGCAGTACTGGAAAAATTTGTAGCAAGCGAAAAATTATATCTACGAAATTAGCTTTCAGACAAGTTCTCATTTGATAATTGTACGAATTGAAAATTAGTAGTAAAACTGATGCATTTGAATCTGTTGGAATCAATCGTTCTATTCCATTTGTCAAAGTGACGTTTTAAACGTAAAAGTTTCGTTTTAAACATCAAAGTTATAAAACAAATCAGCAGTTAAGAAACCAGACGTTCCGTTGATAGTTATCAAAAAAGAGAGAAAAATCCATTTACAATAGCAATGATTTTGACGTTTGAAACGTCATTTTGTCAGTTGCAATAGGCCGAATTTTGATCAAAATAAACCTATTTCTACCAGAGAAATGAAAACGGCAGCTCACGCGCCGACCCTGCCAGGATCGGCGCGTGAGCTGCCGTTATCATTTCTCTGATTTCTACTTTCGATCCAGTACGCACGGGTCCGACGTAGCTCTATGTTTTGTTGTTGGCTTTTATTCGTGCTGTTGTTGATGTTATTATATATATTTGTGGTCAGATTCTAGTCTTCACAATAAACAATTTCATTTTGAGATTAGACTGCACATAAAATTTTGCTTTTTTTTTTATTTTGTATTTATTTTTGTTTTCAGTTTAACCAGGTAACCAAATGGTTTGAATTGAATTGAATTCAATTAATTTTTTGTTTATATAAAAATTGTTTATTTTTGAATATAGTTTTTTTTATTGTTTTCTTGGTTTTATTATAACTTAACATACCATACCATCAATTATATTCAATGTTAAAAAACCGGATATTTGATGTATTTTTATATAAAAATGTTATTTTATTTGATTGAATTAATGGATGGATGCAGACTAAAGAATGAGAGTAACATATGCGATAATACAACATTTTTCCTTAAGAATAATACTTTCGAATTGGAAGCATCGACTTCCAATAAAATAAAACTAATTTGCGATTCAAAGCGGATGTAATTAAACTAAGTATAAATAATGCTAAAAAATTTATTCTCAAATCTAAGCGAAGATTCGTTCAGCGACCATTTTCCAAAAACGATTTTTTCAAACTATTATTTCTTGAGTGAGTCCCAAAGTCATGCTATAAATATAGACTGGCAGTCTTTGACAAAAAATGAACACGAAGCAAAAGTGAAATGCGAAATGTTTAGTAGTGTTGGTAAAATATATGTGTTGGTGTGCGATTTGCATACTATACACAAATTATGTATTTTCATTATTGCTTCATATCAGCTAATGGTTACAGAGTTTGGGCAAAGTCACTTATAGTTGAATTTGTGACATATACATATAGCTATTTGTTTTGAGTTATATGTATACGTTATAAGTTACAAGTTTACGTTATAAGTTAACATTATAAGTTTATAGCTCAGATCAGTATTGTAACTGATCCAGACCAGTAGTGATCAGTTCCAAAACTGATCCGCATCAGAAGTGATCAGTTTGAAAACTGATTTGCATTAGTAGTTTGAAAGTGATCCGTACTTATCTGGATCAGTTTTAAAACTGATCCGGATCAGTTTTAAAACTAATTCGCTTTTAAAACTGATCAGTACTGATCCAGACCAGTTTTGAAACTGATCAGTACTGATCCGGACCAGTTTTAAAACTGATCAGTACTGATCCGGACCAGTTTTAAAACTGATCAGTACTGATCCGGAACAGTTTTAAAACTGATCAGTACTGATCCGGGTCAGTTTTAAAACTGATCAGTACTTATCCGGATCAGTTTTAAAGATTATAGCGCTATCTGCATTTTCTAAAGAAAAAGATTTATAAAGCTAGGCATCATCAGCAAACATATGCCTCATAGTTTTCAAGCAGTATGGGAGGTCATTTATATAAAGAGAAAAAATGATTGCACATAATTCCCAGCTTACTAGCTAAAGGCTTCGAAAGATGCTCACCAATTGATACACGTGGAGACCTATTCGATAGATAGTTTCGAACAAGAGAAATCGCTGACGAAGAAAAAAGCAGAAGCAAATCTACTTTAGAGCTTATAGAGCAAAGTATCATGTTCAAACATATCGAAAGCTTTAGAAAAATCGAGCAATAACATAATTTATCACATACGCGCGTCGTTCGGATGTCAAAATTGACTCTTCGTGTCTCTTCTGTTCTATGTTGTCGTCCCGTTTTCGCTTATGTGATAAAAAAGAATCGGTGAACCTCGACTGCTTCGTGACAAGTGTGTAACATTTACATCCTTTCGGAGGATTATATCCCTTGCCTCCGGCTCGGGATACAAGCTTCCTCCTCGAAGATAAATAAATTTTCCCGCAAATGCGTAATAATTATTATTCACCGCAGTGCTTCCCTAGGGCGTTAAATAATACATTAATTGTTGGTGTCAAACTTTGTTTCGTTGATTTGTTGCTTTCGTGAATAAAATAGGAAATGCATCTGGGGGAAGTTTATCTACTCGGGGGATTGCATCTCTCACTTTAGGCTAGGGATGCAAACCTCCCTCTCGAAGATAAAAAAAATTTCACAGCAGGTTCATGATCTATTAATAATAACGAATTTCTTGTTGAACGTCTTTCTTACTTCATCAGAGTTATAAAGAAGGGCTGTGTTCGTACTGAGACCCTTTCTAAACCCAGACTGGTCTGTGAGGAGTCTATGAAAATCTTCTCACCCTTATAAAAAAAGGACGAAGGATCAATCTAGTACAATAAAGCACTATAATTGCTGGATACTTCAGCGATTTTCAGAAAAACTGTTTCAATCAATCGGGGGGTTGGTAATATTTGAGAAAAAATATTTGGAATTGATATGGAAGTCTCATTAAAACATCAAATTGTGGAATTTTGTGATTTTTTGATCCATTAATTGGAATAGTTTGTGAGATTAATTCAATCAAAAGAATTTTCTATTACATCTACGCCATCCACATCACTCTCACACTCGTGCACATTATGTTTGTTTTTCCATGTTATTCAAATGCGAATAAATTATTTTCGATATGAAAAATATATATTTTGTTGGCAATTTATGGTTTGTGTTTGGTATTCCAACATAATGTACTAATGATTGACACTTGAATGCTTTGCATACAATAGATATAAGCGATTTGGTATTGCAGTTTTTGATGAGAATTAAATTTTACTTTATTTAACTTAAGCATTAAAATCGTGGTGACGGCATGTTTTGAGATATTACCTTCGACAGGAGTGCCATAATCAACTGCACGAAAAAAAACCTTTAGAATCAGCGATTGAAGTCATTGTTTCGATAAACAATACAAAAAAAAAAAAAAAACAAGAAACGAGCGAAGCGAACGTAAATTGAATTAATTTACTCTCACCCCTCGTTGCACAAACCTCATTTCAATAGCTTTTGCCATCAATGTAATTAACAAATTGCACGATAATTATCTACAAACCGTGATTTGCTATACATAACACTCGATTGTGATTGCTATCAAATGTGAATGAAAAAAGAATTGCTAATCCAAGAGTGTAAATACTGTGCAAACAAATCATTTGAAATCAATCACCCTGTTCATAATTTATATTCAAATGATTGATGTTGCATGGAAAATACAGCCATGGGATGTAAATGTGAATAGATGTTTGAACAATCGTAAAATACGCATAACTTCGAGTAACAATAAACCACGATTTAAGGGTTTGTTTTATTATTTATTTTGTATTATCCGAGGTTTTTTTGCTGTTTTATTTGTCATATACGTACATATCATTCTTATCGTTCCTATGTAGTACAAAGAATCTGTAAATATTGTGTGGCCGGAAGTAATTTAGGATACCCGCAAGCATATCAGCAACTTCTTCACAGAGAAGGTTTTCATAATCATTTATATTAGAAACGAACATAACATCGTTAGCTACTTTATGATTTCATCCTTCCTGTCCGTCTGTTCGTCTGTGCACCCTTTATCAATGATTTGTCATCAATGATTTGCCATAGGTGATTTGTCATCGATGACATGTCATTGGTGATTCGTCATCGGTGGTGATTTGTCATCGATGATTTGTCATCGATGATTTGTCATCGGTGATTTGTCATCAATGAATTGTCATCGATGATTTGTCATCGATGATTTGTCATCGATGATTTGTTATTGGTGATTCGTCATCGGTGGTGATTCGTCATCGGTGGTGATTTGTCATAGATGATTTGTCAATTGTGATTTGTCATCGATGATTTCTCATCGGTGATTTGTCATCAATGATTTCTCATTGATGATTTGTTATCGATGATTTGTCATTGGTGATTCGTCATCGGTGGTGATTTGTCATCGATTATTTGTCATCGGTGATTTGTCATCAATGATTTGTCATCGATGATTTGTCATCGGTGATTTGTCATCGGTGATTTGTCATCAATGATTTCTCATCGATGATTTGTTATCGATGATTTGTCATTGGTGATTCGTCATCGGTGGTAATTTGTCATCGATGATTTGTCATCGGTGATTTGTCATCGGTGATTTGTCATCAATGATTTGCCATCGATGATTTGTCATCGGTGATTTGTTATCGATGATTTGTCATTGGTGATTCATAATCGGTGGTGATTTGTCATCGATTATTTGTCAGAACTGTTTCGAAACCCGACCCGTAACGAGCCCGACACCCTAGTTTTTGAAACCCGACGATTTTGAAACTAAACCCAATTGAATGTTTCGGAGCCCGACATTCCTATAAAGTGATTTGGGTTCGTGGTTTACTCGGCAACAGTGATATGTTTAGTTTTTATCCTCATACGCCCCATACCCCATCGAATTTAAAGCAGATGGCAGACACTTCATCAAAAGATGAGGAATGAGCCAAAATGTTGTCTGTCTATCCATACGTCACGCTGGGACTAAAAAGAGTATTTTGCAGCAATTGCGATATTTTTTAGTTACTTTTTGAGGTCCATAACTTTCATTTTGAACCTTGAACGGCAATTTCAGTATTTAAAACCACGTTTTTTACCGTACCTTCGAAAGTTCTTGAAAAATTTTGCCCATTTTAAATCCCAACACTTCATTTAGGACTACCTTTCAATAAAAAAAGAAGTTGAAAATAGATCAAGAATTACTCGTTATCGTGTCGACAGACGGACGGACAGACAGACAAAGCTTTTTTGACGCATTCGGCTTCTGAGGAGCTCTACCACTACTCCCCTCCTACCTCATATTGACTGGTTACACACGTCGTATTCGTTACTGCCGTTGCGATGACATTAACAGATTTTCGGCAGCAGGTCTATAAGGCTAATTATACTTCTGTTGCAATTTTTCTCCGTGAAAATGTTCTAGACAACGATCAGGCACAAGACAACAGATCAGTTAGTGACTGAACTCCTTATTTCATCGTCGCTTAGAACATTTTCATGGAAAAAAAATTGTTACAAACAGAGGCCTCGTTTTGGCAACACCACGTTAATACTCGTAAATCTACATAAATAATGTATTGAGTATTCTCAATCTAGCACTAACTCAAAGTCCCGAGTGGCTTGAGACGGGTGTATTTTATTGTAAAATTTAGCCTTGCAAAATATCAAGTGTAAATAAAAGCTCGGGACCCGAAGTAAATGATACGGAAAATCGACCCGAACCGAACTCGATCCGATTATAATTTTCGAAACCCGTAAACTCGATGAAAACAATTCAGGTTTGGATCGGGTTTTTCGTAGTTTCGGGCAACCCACTCATCTCTAATTCAGACCTATTCATACATGAGCAGCTATCAGGCGAAATATAAGTCGTTGCAGCAAATTCATTATGCTTGCAGCCAACACCTTATTATGGTTTTCAGAATCATATTGAGATTGTCCCCAATATGTGTGTATGCATCATACGTAAAATGTTTTCGAAGAGAACAAAAGACTAAAACAATAATTTGCCTTAGTTCTGTTCAATGATGATGGATGCTGTGACAAACATACAAAAGACATTAGGGAACACTCAATAGCTTCCAAAATTGATCGCTTTGGCTTTGTTTTCTCTCATCTTCGACTTTGGGATAAACTTCACGCGAGAGTGATGAAAGTTTGAGCTGAAAACATGCTAAAAACAGTCGATTAACTCAAACTTTACTCGGGTATTATTAACGCATACAAATGTTGTTTGAAAACCTGGAATACGTCGGTTATTGTTGTAATGTTGGGGTAGACACTGTAATGTCTGTATGCATTATTCCCCATGGTTTTGGTCTATTCAGCGAAATGCATTCGCCATTACATTCACAATAAATACCTCAATATCCATCGAAGACAAGAAACCACTCATATAATTGCCATGAAGTTGTTATCTCATTTCGACGCGTGGTCCCAACTGCCTTGTAATAAATGACTAAATAGGTGAGTCATTGCAGAACACACATAAATACATACATTTTGTACTTTATGTAATAGCGTGTTCACCCGACTTTGTAATGTAATAACAGGCCTATTCGGGCGAGGACCGAAGGACTTTGTGATTAGGTTGGGCGACACCGTCTCACATTATACTTCGGGGAGGGGCTGGGCTTACGCACCTACACTCACAGACCAGCTGCCCCCATCATCTCTCACCATTAACTTCACAACTACAGTCCACACTTCCTCATCACGACGCATCTCTGATATAATGTTATCGGCTTTTAAATTTTTCCTGCTCTCAGCTATCAGCTCACATCACTCCTATTCGAAACTGGAGCATGCCGTGCGGAAGGGTGCATGTACTTCCTATAGCATCCATGACCCGATAAGAACTGCGTCAGATAGAAATTGACCTCATCAAGTGTAGTTTAGTGAAGTGCAGAAAACTGTAATGATGTGTAATGCAGTGAGGTGTAGTGAAGTGTATCAAAATGTAGTGAAGCGTAGCAGTGACGTGTAGTGAATTGCGGTGATAAAAACAGCCGTTAAAACGCAAATTTTAAATTCGAAACTTTCCATATCGCTAAAAAAGACAACAATGTAGTTGCGTGGTAGTTCAATGTACGTTCGAAATTAACATTTTGAGGTCATTGGGATGCTAAAATTGTGATAAGAGTAACTCACGTGTTTAAATAGTTCGCATCGAACGAGAACAAAAATAAATCATGGGCGCACGGTAGAAATACGCCCGTGACGCAAGTCCACATACGATCAAAAAATTCAGAAAATTTGTTTCGTAGGTTGCCGAACCATATATATACACAGAGGCGCCGACTATACCGAGGCGAACCGGCATTTGCCCCGGTTAGCCTAATCGAACCGGGGCGCCGCTCCGGATGGAATTTCTAGGCACAAAACATGTTAGAGATAAAATTCTTTCTACGATGAGGTCTAACTCTAACTGCAGTACTGCCGGAAATTTTTTCCGCCGGAAATTTTTTTGGCTGAAAATTTTTTTCGCTGGAAATTTTTTTTCGCCATAAATTTTTTTCGTCGGCTATTTTTTTCCCTGAATTTTTTTTTTGCCGGAAGTTTTTTTTCGCCGGAAATTTCGCTGAAAGTTTTTTCGCCGGAAAATTTTGAACTTTTTTTTCAACAGAAATTTTTTTCGTCGAAAATTTTTTTTCGTCGAAATTTTTTTTTCGCAGAAAACTTTTTTTCGCTGAAACATTTTTTTTCGCAGAGCCTCCTCGGGCTCCGCTGCGCTACACCCTCAGATTTGTCCTTTTGTGTCTAAACGCACCGTTTTAGCTCCTTGTGACGTAATGTACTATTTCGCCGGAAATGTTTTCTCTAAAATTTGTTACATACATCTTCCAAAACTACTGATATCACAATAAAAACCATTTTTAAAAAGGAAAATTGACGCAGGTCCTCGTCTCTTCTTCCAAAACAACTGATATCAATTGGGGTGACACTTACAGCTTTGAAACGCAAAAAAAATTTTTTTGAAACATTTTCATTTTCGATTAAAGAAATGCGTCACAAATGCCGGACTCCCCAATGTTATAGTTTTTCTGTTCTTTCATCTTTACAACGCAAAAATTTGACTTTATGGGATGTATGGCGTATTTTTGTACAGGAAATCAAATTTTTGAGTATGAAAGCTCAAAGCGTAGAAAAATTATTACATTGGTGGGTTCAACATTTGTGACGCATTTCTTTAATCAAAAATGAAAACATTCCAAAAAAATTGTTTGCGTTTCGAGGCTGTAAGCGTCACCCCAATTGATATTAGTTGTTTTGGAAGAAGTGCCGAGGACTTGCGTCACGTTTCCCTTTTAAAAAGTGTTTTTGCTGTGATATAAGATATCATGGGCGCGCGGTAGCAATGCGCCCGTGACGCAAGTCCCAACGACCAAAAAATTCAGAAAATTTTTTTTCGTAGACTTCGGAACCATATATACAGCTAGATTTTGACTTTTTTGCCTTGCGTCGTATCTTTCTGAGCCCTAGTTTTTCGGATTTTACGTAAAATTCTGATTAAAATCGACTTTTTTTTCAAAAAAATCGGTCCAGTGGATCCGGAGATATGACCTTTAGAAAATCGTCATTTTCCATACAAAATGTGCACTTTCATAGAAAAAAAATTGATTTCCTGTACAAAAATATGCCATGCTTAAAGTCAAATTTTTGCGTTGTGAAAGCCGAAAGAACAAAAAAACTATAACATTGGGGGTCCGGCATTTGTGACGCATTTTTTTAATCAAAAATGAAAACTTTCCAAAAGAAATTTTTGCGTTTCAATGCTTCAAGCGTCACCCCATTTGATATCAGTTGTTTTGGAAGAAGAAACAAGGAGACTTGCGTCACATTTCCCTTCTAAAAGGGTTTTTGTTGTGATTCTCAAAAACAATAATATTATTGTTGAGGACATGCGTGACAGAGTGTGAGAGGAGTCGACCGCTGTGTAAAGTCAGGCGAAATACAATAATATGAGATCCACCGGTTCGGCATAAGCCTAGTTAGTCTTGTTCGGATTGACTAAGGGCAACCTTAAATTGCCACTTAGGAACTTCAAATTGTAAATTTTAATGCTAATTAGTGAAATTTGGGTATATATTGGGTGTGACGTCACAAGGGGGTGTTCATTCGCCCCGGTTGGAAAAAATGAAGTCGGCGCCTCTGTGTATATAGCTAAATTTTGACTTTTTTCCCTTGCGTAAAGTTTGGTTTGAAATAGACCTTTTACTCATTAAAACCGGATCAAGTGGACCTGGACTTATGACCATCAGTACAATTTGTACAGTAAACATAGAACCAAAGTTAATGAAAATACCTTTAGATTTGATACATTGTCGTGCTCTACCCACCCATTCTTGGAGGTGCTCTATGCATTTGCAGCAGTTAGACTATTTTTACCAGCCAATAGTTAGTAGATTTGAAAGATTGTGGTGTCTCTACCTATTCTTGGAAGAGCTCCACGTATTTTATAATAAAATGTGAAACTATGGCACATGGAAATTTTTTCTGTAAACGAATTTTTTACCCGAATTGATATCAGTTGTTTTGGAAGAAGCGACAAGGACTTGCGTCACGTTTATCTTTTAAAAAGGGTTTTTGTTGTGATAATTTATTTATCACAACCACATGAATTAGAAGGAATTTGAAATTGAAATTCTTGTAAAACTTACGTGTAAATTCAAATTCGGAGTTAAGAAAGTAGAGTGTGTAAAAATAAGTCTCCAACTGTGATTTTGAGTAAACAGTTGTGATCGACTTAATCTCAGGCGTTATTTAAAATAATTAATTAGAAATTCCAAGCGTCACGCCCAATTGAATATCGGAATAAATATTGTTTTTATCGAAGAAACACTCAATGAAATTCCAAGCAGTTTAACAATTCCTCAATGAATGACTAATTTCATCGTTTTTTTTTTCATACATTATTTATTTTCATTTAGCGGTTTGAGGTAATTCGTTGAACTTTGCGATGAATTTTATTAAAGTGTAGCCTTTTGTGGTAAATAAAATAGCAAATTAATTTGTTGACTGTGAAATGCACGATACTTTTAGTTGGGAAATGCAGTCTAGTCATTGAATACAGTCGTAATCGACGTTTTGTATTTTCTCCCTATCTATGTTATGAAAATAACTTTAAAAATAGACGGTTCTATTTTGAAACTATTGTGCGAAATATGCGTAAATTACGTAGGTTTACTACCCACCCCGTGCGAAGTTTGATCGTATTGATCACTGATCATATGCCTCCTGCGAAAATAATCCACTGCATGATGGCACATTTTCAGTACATTTTTCGTAAATTTTCATGTAAAATTCAACTTTCGCATGGGTAGGCCTCCGGATTAATCGTCTGGGTTTTGTCGACTCTGTATATTGTGCCTCCGGAGCCCATGCGTTCGTATGTTAATGTCTGTAAACTTTCGTGTAGAACAAATAAAGCCTTTTGATCGAACAACCTCCAACACCAGATTTTAGTACGGCAACGGTTTTACGGCGAAATTCATAATAATTTCAAGCGGCGAAAAATGTTGGCAGTGAGTTTGCTAAGATTTGTGCAATTATTAAAATGACGCTACCTTTTAGACGTTAAAGCTCAAAGCAAACCAGCAGGAAAAGGTCCAAAATGTTTGTGTCGTTAATGTTAATATATTTGGACAGAATAGAGTCTAAGTCGAAAGAAAAATCTGTACAAGTTTTCGGCGTTTAAAATGTCATTTTGGCAGTTGGAATAGACCGAATTTTGATCATGAATGATTCATTGATTTATTATTTGGGTTGCCCCTCGCACAATATAAAAAAAATATGTTTGCATCATGAGAGGTCTAGCGCCACGACCGCCCTGTTGGTTATTGGTAGATGTTGTTGACATTGATGATAATGATGGTAGCTGGGTCTATTGTGGTGCGGTTTTGCGTGTGTGTGTTGTGATTTCTCAACAGCTTTGTTACTGTTGCGTCGCTTCTAACCATTTGCTCTCGTGATAAAAATAGTACATTAGGTAAGGGTAGTGCTTTGAATTCAACTCTTAGTCTGGATAAGGCAACGTTCCCGCACCTTCTGCAGCAGTGGTCATTGTTGAGTGCCATCTTGTTGAGATGATATTTCAGATTGATGTGTCCAATTAACACTCCAACTAGCAGCCAACTAGTACTTCCTATTCAAGCTCAAAAGATATTGGTCTACAGTCTACATTGCCTTGTCTACAGTCTTGTTGTTGATTCTAGAGGTGTGCGCCGATCGGTTTTTGGTAGATCGGCGTGACCCTCGGCGTTGGGTCTGAATGATATCTTTGACCATCTAACTATTCAGAAGACTTTTAGGTAATAAACCAGAGGATTGCATTTTTTGGTTCAAATAAATCGGAGTGAGGCAAAGTTAGAATTTACAGCGTTTACGCCGACAATTTTCGACGATTTCATCAAAAATAACTCGTAACTTTGACTCACACCGATTTACTTGAACCAAAAAAATTGATTCTCTGGTTCGTTATCTAAAAGTGTGAAAAGAGTGAAATGGTCAAGGAAGTCATTTGGATTGGACCCAACGCCGAAGGTCACGCCGATCTACTAAAAACCGATAGGCGTACGTCTATCATGCTATTTGGTGTCCCTCTTGTGCTTCCTGCTTCAGAAATCTTGCTATTGCCAAGGCGTTAACACCTAAGGCTGGTTCTGGCAACACAAAACTCGTATCGCTCCATATTTTCGCCAATGCATCAGCTTTTTCATTTCCTGGCATTCTGTCCCGAAACCCGACACACGATTGTTCTCTGCTTCTAGGACTGATTTCGCTGAGAATTTTTGAGATGACATATTGCTTTGATCCCTGATTCGCTGTTTGAGCAGAGAACGATCCATCAACATTTCTACCAACAATTCAACAATAACTTTTGATCATAACAGACTATGTATATTGTGATTGCACCTAAAAATTATCAACCCTTTTTCACATTCGGTGGTTATTTGGATTATCTGAGGATCCCTCGGGTCAAGTTTCTGCCCAGTGAAGTTGGGTACAATTTTTTATTTTTGGCATCCGTTCTATCCAGGTCTCTATTTTCAACAAGCAAGAACGCTTATCTCGCTTTTATCCCACATTCTATATCTCAGGTGAGTATTTATTTCGCGTGAGTCAAATCAGTGGAGACAACAGATAAGAAAACATCGCACGACTTCTCACTTGTTTAAGAGCTTGTCTCAAAAATGTGAACCGTCAAATCTGCGTATTTTTTTTGAACAGAATCCTGCGTTATTTACAAAAAATCGTATTAAACCTTCCAATAGAAAAAATGATTTTGTCCAAAAAAAATAATAAATATCCAATAAAAAAATATTTTTTTCCAAAAAAATATTAAATGTTCAATAAAAAACTGAATTCATTTTGTAAAAGGAAAATGTATTTTTTTATTGGTCATTAAATATTTTTATTGGACAAAAATTATTTTTTTATTGGACATTCAAAATTATAGCTCATGCACTGTGAGATAACAATAAGCTACCAAAAAGGATCTTGGATGCACAGGTCCCGGGAGTTAGACCAAAGGGTAGACCAAGGAAGAGGTTTATAGATTCAATTAAATCAAGTTAGGGAACTTTCTCTTGGCGATAGGTAGGTATGGAGGGGGTTGTACACCTTCCTAGGGTTAATGGTCTATAAACTTAGACGATGATGATGATGACGATGATGTACTGTGAGGTGATGACTCTTACATAAATAACTGACGAATCAGAATTCGAAAATTTTAAGTATGAAGGTGCTTTGCTCTGAAATGACATCGTAAATTTTACAGTTCACATATTTGCCACGTGCTCTTAAAATAGGGGCCCTAAAATTATTCTCAAGTTAAAATTCAACAAATACGCAACATGGGAAAGAATTACGATACAAATGTAGATAATTTCATTATTATGTGTTCAGCTGTTAGGTAACTTTTCTTTCTTTGAGTTGTGTATTGAGTTAATAACCCATTAAAATAGTGGTAACAAAGTAGCGGTAGAGTAGGATAGGATAGGATAATGTGGGTAAGGAAAGCGAACCTTCCTAAGCACCTAAGCCTCCAATGGGCCTGTTGTGCATACCCACTGTTGTAGAGAAAATTTTCTTTTCGTTGTTGTAAGACTATTCGAATGTAGATGTCGCACTTTGTGAGTGCAATTGTTTGATTATGTCAAATGAGCGTTCAAACTTCATTTAGTTTGTGCAACTGTTACAGAGTCAATAGAGCTAATTGGATGTTACTAATAGCAGAGACTAATCATCCATGATTAGGAAAAACCATATGAGCTTGTTCCCCCCGGGGATCGAACCTGGGACTCATAGGCAGTGAGTCCAACGCTCTACCATCTGAGCTACCTGGACCTGGAGCGGTAGAGTAAAACAAATGTCAGAGTGTCACTTTGAAAGCTGTCGCTTTAATAGTTGTCACTTTGACAGTTGTCATTTTGACAGTTGTCACTTTGACAGTTGTCACTTCGATAGTTGACACTTTGACAGCTATCACTTTGACAGTTATCACTTTGACAGTTATCACTTTGACAGTTGTCAATTTGACAGTTGTCACTTTGACAGTTGTCACTTTGACAGCTGTCAATTTGACAGTTGTCACTTTGGTAGTTGTCAATTAGACAGTTGTCACTTTGACAGCTGTCAAAAAACGTGCATAGACAGGCAGACAGCCAGAGCATTCACATAAAGTAGCTACTGCTACTTAAGAGCGTGTCAACAGGACAGGACTTAAGAGCAAAACAACAACAATATATCAAAAATACATCGCAAATATATCAAAAATACATCAAATATAGATCAAATTAAGTATTTTGTCCTTTATTGTTCTGCCATACACTCATATGGGAGTTTTCGCCTAGTTAGATAAGAGGCGAATGGTTTTGGAGAATTGGTTTGTCAGAAGCGAGCTAAGCTTTTCTGGACTGTCAGTAGCACTGTATTTGTGTCAACTGCAAAAAGATATTTGTCTGAAGCAGTTATTACAAAGATCTGACGTTCATGCTACTCAATAGACCAACTCAAAGAGAGAATTCCGAAGAGTTTCTGGAATTATCGGTCATCTTACCGTACATTCGAAACCACTTTCCTCGTCCGAAAAATTCCGAATTCTCTCAAATGAATCGATCTCTGCAGCTATGTTGTATATTGGGGCAAAGTTGCCCTTAGTTGACGAATATCACCCGTGGCACTGTTTGTCTATACAACCAAGCGTTTTTATTTTGTTACACTTTTACCTTATAAATAGAAAAAAGTGCAAGTGCAACAAAATAAAAACATTCGGCTGTAGGAAAAGGAAGAGAGACATTTTCAAAAAGTGAGGAATCAACCATAAGCATTTTGGGCAACTTGTAATGCAATTTTGGCCATCCCTACTTCAAATATTGTAAGTGCATCTATAAAAATAAATTAATGATGCTACACTAACTGGCGGTGAAAGTAAACCGATGCCATCTCCAATGTTTCAAAATATTTACAATTTGTTCAATGCCCAACTAATCATAAAAGATGAAAGGCATAATTTTACTATTCTGTTCTCAAATCATAAATCAACGTAAATTTATCTCCCAAAACAAATTCTTCTTGCCTTAAGTTTCAACATTTTATTGTCTTGTTATTGTCGACACAAATAAAATCTCCGAAAATAGTGTCAAATAAAGGAGAAACTATTCGTTGTACAATTTTAGCGACATAAACTTAATTAATACCTGCGCTACTTGCTGGCAGAATCCAGTAAGTCAAATTTCTATACATAGCGTTTTGCATATCTACTTAAACTGCACTTGATTAGTTTCTCCGTTTCAGCTTGCCAAGAAATACTGCAGTTTATTAGCTCATGAATGTTTATTTATTTACAAAATCTTCAAGTGTAATTTATTTATATTTTCTCGATGAAAATCTCCACGGTTCGCAGCGAAGATACACATCTACACTCCGTTAAATAGTATGCTATAACATGAGTACTACTTCGTGTCGTCGTATGTGCATAAAATATCAGAGATATTAAAACGAATTCTGCATCTGTTTGCTCTGTTCATAAATATTCGTTTTATGTTCACTAATTTAATGTTTGACAAAAACGAAATAAAAAAAAGATTTGTTTAAATGTCAATTATGTGGCGATCAAAAATAAAGTTAGAAAAAGTCACAATCTCGCCGCAGTTTTGTAATATACTATCACTAAAAACCCTCGTTCAAAAGAGGAAATGTGATGCAAGTCCTGGTTTTTTCATATACAAAAAGTATGTTCGGCTTGTGAAAGTGTTGAAAAGCAAGTGTCGCTAAAAATGTTTTACGTAAGGATTTTCTTAGATAGGAATGGTTTGTGTAGCTTGTCGAGACAAATTCTTACAAATTGAAAACAACTACGCAATGGTATCATCTAAAGTGTAAAGCATATGCAACCTTAAAGAGCGATTTCCGTTTTTTGAAACCCGACCCGACCCGAACCCGACCCAATTCTATTTTCAAAAACGCGATAGCCCGGTAACCCGAAAAAACTGAAACCCGACCCGATTCAGTTTTCGAAAACCCGATAACCCGTCAATCTGTATGAAATGAAACTTGAACCGGCTCAAACCTGACCCGATTCAATTTCGAAAAACCCGATAACAAGAAGAAAACTACCAAATGAAAAAAAGGCGCTAAAAATATTGTGTGTAACATTATCTCCAAAGAGAAAACATGAAAATTTGTTGAGAAGAGCCAATCCTAAATTATCGAACTCATAGAACAATTGCACCAAAATGCGGTTTATTACGTGAGGGTGTGTCTGTTAAGTTATGATCACTATGTTAGTTACTAAGTTATGATCAATATCAATTTTGATAAGATCTTAGGATACATCTTACTCGCAAAATCTATTTGATTGGTGATGAGTATTACATTTCCAACATATAGTCTGACACAGCGTTGCAAAAAGTCGATTTGTGAAGTTAAATAATTACAAAAACCCGATCCGATTCGATTTTGAAAAACCCGTAACCCGTCAACCCGATAAAATTGAATCGGATTCGGGTTCGGGTCGGGCTATTTCGATATTCGGGTAACCCGCTCACCTCTAACCAACTTTCAAAAAACGTTTTTGACCACTTTTTCGGTCATAATTTCGATTATCGTTTGCAAAGGAGTTGCATTAGATAGAAGCGAAGTATTGAACTAAAAAGTGTAAATCAACATCTTACAACGATTTTGACAGTCAATGAGATTTGTTGGTAACGACAGTCTGTTTTGTTTAAGATTTGTTGGTAACGGCAGTCTGTTTTGTTTACCAACATTTTTCAAATGTTAGCTCAAAACAAATTAAAAGGAAACATTTGATAGTTGTTCATTTCGAGAAAGATGTTTGAAGTAAAATATTTTTTAATTAAAATTATACAGAAATTATAACTGAAATTATTGTCCAGCAAACAATCATGCTCGGAGCTGTAGCGGAGAGCGTGACGCAGTCCCCACACCCCAAAAAAAACGTCCACAAACCCAAAAACCTCCATACAAAAACCTTTGGGACAAGACACGATGTATAGGCGAAGTTTTGAGTTTTTTCCCCTCGCCCCCTTCCCCTCTAAATTATTTTTTTTTATTATTTTATTATTATTATTTTAAACTACGTCGCAGCAGCTTTCAAACAAACCCTCACTCATCAAAGTCGGTTGAAAATTGGCTGAGATATCGCCAATCAAAGATGACCAATTCCTATGGAAAAGTGGTCAAATTACCTTTGTAATTAATAACAATTTTATTCCTGTGTGGTGTGTCAACGATCTATCTATGTATCTATCTATCTACTTTTTTTTCTCGAGAACCGCTCGAGCGATTTCCTTAAAATTTTCAGGGAACGTCAGTCTCGGCCCCAAATGAAAAATTTCATATGCCGCTTTTCCGGGAAAATTCCGGAAAAGCCGTGGCATGTGGAAAAGTGTTCAAAGTGGTAATGCACGGAGTTTTCGAATTTTAGCTACGAAGTGACGATAGCTAGAGAGTTGGTTTCTTCGGCAAAGTTATAGTGTTTCATCAGGAGAATTTTTTGGAATCTTAAGAAAGTGGCTGCCAGCGGTCAAACTGGCGCCATCTTGAATTTTCCCAAGCAATAAATTAGGTTTTTTTTTGGTTTTCGAATTTTAGCTTCGGAATGACAATACTTAGAGAGTTGGTTTCTTCTAGAAAGTTATAGAGTTTCATCAGGAGAATTTTTTGGTATCATTAGAAATTGGCTGCCAACTGTCAAAGTGACGCCATCTTGGATTTTTTGCTAAATTCCGTATAAGAATACCTAGATAGGTGGTTTCTTTAGGAAAGTTATATGAATCAGTGGGAAGAATTCGTGACACGAAGTGTTTCGAAGGTAGCCGAAGGTGACATGAAGTGTTCCGAAGGTAGCCGAAGGTGACACGGAGTGTTCCGAAGGAAGGCGAAGGTGACACAAAGTTTTCCGAAGGTGATACGAAGTGTTCCGATGGTAGCCGAAGGTGTTGGAGAACAAATTTTTTCGGAGAAAAATTTTTTTGAAGAAAAACTTTTTAGTATAAAATTTTTTTTAAGAAAATTTTTTTTGGAGAAAATTTTTTGGAGGAAGAAAAATTTTTTTACAAGAACACTTTTTTCGGAGACATTTTTTTTTAAGAAAATTTTTTTGGAGAAGAATTTTTTCGGAGAAAATTTTTTCGGAGAAAAAAATTTCTTTTTAAAGAAAAATTTTTTTCGGAGAAATTTTTTTTCTAAGAAAATTTTCTTTTTTAACACAACGTAATTTTGTTTCAAAGAAAGCGCTCTAATTAAAACGTCGAACACAAGGTTCCATTCAAACAAACTTCTACGTTTTATCTGCGATAGCGTCACCTCAAGCGATATCATTAATTTTGGAAGCGGACTTACGGACTGCGTCACACACTACCTTTAAAAAGGTTTTTGTTGTGATATCAATTTAGAGTTTTTTGATCGAAGTCGGGATGATTTCAATTTTTCGCAATAAACTCTTCCTTCGTGATGCATTCTAATGTTTACATACAAATCAATTATAGCCGAAACAATTAGGGTCAGGGACAGTGACCAGATTCAATACCATAAAATATTTTTCGTGCGGGTCTAAAAATGTACTTTTTGTAAGGGTTCAACAGATGTCGTAAGCAGCGGCGTCCAGCTCAGGAAAACCGAATGTATTGTAAGAAGTGCAATGATTTGGAATTCTAAAAACACTGTAGAGATCTTTGGCGCTGACTATTTGAAAGATCAGTTTGACTTAAGATATTGGAAGAGTTCGGTATCCGCAGCAAATTGGTGAACATAGTTAAGGCAACCCTAACAGACACCAAAAGTAAAGTGCTGATCCAGAACATACTTTCGAATTCTTTCGACATCGACACCGGACTACGGCAAGGTGACAAGCTGTCAACAATCCTATTCAATCTAGCGTCAGAGAAGGTCATAATGAACTGGAACGGTACAATATTTAGTACAGCGAAACAAATACTGGCCTTCGCGGACGATGTGGATTTAATAGGAAGAGGAACGATCGCAATCAAAGAAATGTTTGTCGAAATGGATAAGGCTTGATTGAAGTGAAAATTGGACTAAATGTGAACGAAGACAAGACAAAATATCTCACTTTAGACAGAAAACACGGGTCAATGATCGGCCAAAACATCAAAACCGACGAGTACAATTTTGAAGTTGTGCAGAGCAGAAGCACGAAAATGCGCCTCTACAGAACCCTCATCAGCCCCATTGTCATATACTCCTGTGAAACTTGGTATCTAACCCAAAAACAGGAAGAAACGCTAAACTGCTTCGAGCGCAAAGTTTTGAGATCGATATCTGGACCAAAGAACGAACAAGGAAGGTGGAAAGTTAAGGAAAGAACTACTATTAGGGAACGGGTTAGCTCAGTGGTAACGTATTGGCTTTCCACCAAGAATACCCGGGTTCAAGCCCGGTGAGGATAAAATTCTGTATAGGATTTTTCTTCAATTTGTAGCATGAAAGTAACGTTCCTAAGCACACCCAAGCTTCTAAAAATGGGTAGTTGTGGTGTTTGGTGTCCACAACGAACCGTACACAGAAGAACGACATGTATGACGTCACCCATACACGATGAATTTTGTGAACAGATATCTGAGTCTATCTTAAGGCGGAGATATAATGAACACCAGATGAAATCCTATATGTAGCTACAATATATAGGCGTGGTTCGGAATTCACTTTAAGCATGTGGTCCAACAAACAGATTAATCTTTGCTCACAAAAATGCCCTGGAAAAAGGTATTTCAGTTGTGTGTGAT
The DNA here is from genome assembly GCA_029228625.1 of Pseudolycoriella hygida. NCBI lineage: Eukaryota > Metazoa > Arthropoda > Insecta > Diptera > Sciaridae > Pseudolycoriella > Pseudolycoriella hygida. The sequence continues at coordinate 136,312,199 of CM055404.1, forward strand.
AAACTGCATTTACGGGCTCATTTAGAATGAGCATAGTTACGTCGGAGGCTTGCAGATGTATCGTAATGTCCGGGCCCAAAAAGCGAGATTCATTTGGCGTGTACGGCTTGTGCCGGAGGCTAGAAGATGTATCGAAGTACGTGTGCTCAGACGACAAGGCTTATTCGGCGTACCGGTTACAACTATGCGTTCTGAAATGGGAACATTCAAATGTAGGAATCTAACTAAGACAGAATACATGACTAGGTGGAATGATAGAAGAGTAACGGGGAAGGAACAAAGGATCATAGTATCTGTGTTTCAAGGCCAATTGGCCGCCTCGACCAGAAAATCTAAGGAGAGAACTAATTGAACTGCAAAAGAGATTCGACAACAACAGAGCGAGAGGTAGACGCCGGAAGAGATGGTTGGACGGTGTGGAAGAAGATTCGCGGAAATTGGGAGTCAGAGAGTGGAGAAGTTCGGCCAGAAAAGGGTGAAGACGAGTTTTGGAGTTAGCCAAAACCCGCTTGTGTTAGTATGGCTGCTAAGTAAGTAAGTAAAGAGAAAAATACCCGAAAGTAATAAAAAAGCTGGTATTTAGACCCGTACGAAGAACGCAGTGCTTCGAAAAGGGGTCTATTGCGTTTATCCCGAATTTCGTCCCGGGAGTAGGGGGGTGGAGCATCGATCATGGTCCTTAGATGACTAATCAACAATGAAAAAAATTTCCGTCCGTCCGTCAACACGATAACTCGAGTAAAACTCAACCGATTTTCAAAAGCTTGAAAATTGAAATATAATTACAGGATGAAACTTCGACAAAATTAGTAGAAAACTTTCGAAGTTACGGTCGAAAAAGTGGTCAAAAACTTGGTTTTTTGAAGGTCGGTGAAACTTTTTGACATATATCCCTGAGAAATTAGAACGGAAATCACTCTTCATGGTTTTGAAAGATATGGATTTCCAGAAATCACGAAAAAAAATTAGTAAAAATTGAATGAGTGATCCGGGCTGTAGGGTCCTTACTGTTGGCCCACCTAATGCTATGCGACCCCCTCTAATGATTAGTGCAGTGTTGTAAAGAAAAAAAGACGAAATTTTTTGTCCATGTAAGTATGGGTCTGTAATAAGGTCGCCCCCCACCCACCTCGGATTTTTTTGCTATTTATGTTGTGGAGTAAATTGAAGGGATTATTTTGTCAATGGAATGGGTCAGAGGCCTCTCCTAAGTCGGTTTTGGCCACTTACAAACACTTAATTCTCGATATCTCAATATCACAGGGACTATTTTCGAGAAAATATTTTTTCACATTTTCCAAGTTTGTTTTTCAAACATTTTTTTGAAAAAATTTAGAAAGATATTTTCTCCGAAATAGTCTCTGCGATTCGACATTCGATCTAATAAACGATTGTGCACGTTTGTTCTGCGCATACATACAACTATTCAACCGAACGAATTGTAGTTAACAATTGCCACTGGTTGTTTGACTTGGGTCAGAATTCGTAGAAAAATGATTGATTGATGAATTCAGTGCTTTTTTCGTGGGAATAATTAAATTAAATTAATTGAATGCTTCGTGTTGGCCTATGAGTCTATGCATTAATATACAGAAAATGTCCATGTTCTCTAAAAAATCTAGTCTGGTGCGAGCAACGCAACGTAACGAAAAAATCACAATATGATTTCTCAGTCTATAAAAAAAACTATACAAGCGACTTGCGTCACAGGCGCATCGCTACTGTATTGAAAGCACTGATTTTGAAACGGAATCGTTTCGCATTTTCGAGACACATAATACCCTCATTCGACGTATGTGTTCCACATTATATACATGTTGATAGTACTTTATGGTCATGATCGAGATAAATTATGTTATGTATACATAAGTTAAAAGTTTTCTTGATCTTATCGTTTCATTTAAATCTTAATTACCTTTTATGTTGAAATATTTGCAAATAAATTTACTATCTTGTTAGATCTTTATGTTGAGCAAAGCGTGGGTTATAAGTTGTGACCTAGAACCTTTCGTTTTCATGGAGTCTTATTTGCTTGCTAAGTAATTATCGATGCTGGTTCGATAAATAAAGTTATCAATTCTGATTTTCCATGTCAAATTGCAATCACATTTGATTTTGTAGTAAAATGTGGGTTTCTGTATTCAAAGTAAAAGGAAATTAGCTTTACATGAGTCTTGTGGGAGTTAAAATTTTAACACTTGAAACGAACTGTCGGTAGTATTGAAAGGCACATACTCACTCATGCATCTAAAGTTGAGGCATTTGACTGTGAGCGGTATGTAATTATAAGAAATTGTCATAAAGATATCACTGTAGGTCTGGGTATTTGAAATTTCAAATTCTCTTCAACGTAAGAAAAGATGACACTTTATTGACTGTTTAACCGAATGTTATGAGATCCATTCCCAGCCAATAAAACGGAGTGTATTGTAGGCATCGCCCAATTTTGGAATGGAAATGTTGACATTGCCTACAAATTCTCAGTTAATTTAACTGTTTTTTTTGCGCGGAAACAGACGATAACATAAATAGCTTTCGAGATTTTCGGACATTCATGTTGGATTTTCATCGAACCGAATGACGTTCAGTCGTGCGAATTTTTCTCGGACGAGAAGGTGGAGGCCCGTGCCCCGTGTTGAACAAATGAATGACGATCTTTCGGGTAATTGTAATGGGCTCAACTCATAAGTTCAGAGTAACTTTATCCGTTAACGCGGATGGTACAACGGGTAACATAATTCAAGTGCTCGTGAATGACGTTTTCTATGTGTATGCTAATCCAAGAAGTTTATGCCCCTCCCCAGGCTAATGTGACGACCCTTCGGACCAAGATTGCTCCTCACTTCGACTGTTGTAGTGAAATGTTCACGTGCGTGCTATACGGCTGACATGAAATGCTTCCCCATCTCTGCTTTACAGAAATTTTTGAGTGTCGGTCGTGCCGATCTTCCTTGAAAAACGAATAAAAATATGTGACGCCACTAATGCTCCCTCAATTCCCCCAATGAAAGGAGGCCAACTGTGGAGGTTTTAAGAGACCGAGCATCGGTTTATTCAGCAAAGTCTTAGAGTTTTGTGATTAGAAGAATGGAAGTGGAGTACAGATGAGGAGGAGTACTGGCGAAGGTAAGTACGGGGGAACGTGAGAACAGGGGAAGGTGGTACGGCTGGTACGGGAGGAGAACGGGGGACGGAGAGTATGAAGGAAGGTGAGTGCGAAGGATAGTGAGTACGGGGGAAGGTGAGTACGTGAGAAGGTAAGTACAGGGGAAGGTGAGTATGGGGGATGAGATATATATATTTTCTATAGTTATCCGAATTTTTTACTTCTTCATCAACACAGACTTTGCAGAACCTTATGCACCTTTCAGTATAAGCTCTTTAAGCAGTCACAAACCGAAAATAATTTGCTCTGGCTCTCTGAATGCATACTCCATAGGCAACGAGCCCGCGTAGCCCTTAGGGAGGGGGGTATTTACTAGTAGGCTATAATAGTAAGCTGTGAAAATATTTCATTTGTACTTTATACGTGGTATACGTATCAGTGACGTATATGTCCCAGAGAGTCTTTATAGTTTATGATATTTTTGTGTACAATAAATTCTACTTGTCTTGTCTGTAAACTTACGTGGTTGTGTTTTATTTCGCTGCTACAAAACACCAAAATTTAACATAATCAACACTAAAGTTTCGCACGCATCGCTCGAGATACGTTCAAATAATGAAATGACTTTTATTAATAAATCTGGAAGATTACACTGTTTTTCCCGTTACTCGATAGAGTGGCGGGTTAGAAAAAAATTGTGTATATGTATGTACCTTGTTGCAACTACACCTCACCTTGGTGCACCTCACTGCATTCCACTGTACCTTGATACACGTCACTGCACCTTTGTGCACTTCACTGCATCTGATGCGCCTCAGTGCTCCTTGATATACATCACTTCATCTTGAAGCCCCTTGATGCACATCACTCAATCTTGATGCACCTCACTGCACCTTGGCGCACCTCACTGCACCTTGGCGCAATTCACTGCACTTTAATTCACTTTGGCTCACTTCACTGCACCTTGACGCACTTCACTGCACCTTTGCTCACCTCACTACACCTTTGCTCACCTCACTGCACCTTTGAACACCTCACTGCACTTCACTATAATGTCACAATATTGGGATTCAGCCACTTTCAGAATTGACTAGTATGATTAGAATCATAGGCGCGCGGAAGTAATGCATACGTGATGCAAGTAGTTCCATGGTGTAGTTGGATAAAATGTAACGTAAGAACGCTCATATCTCTGTTTTCTGAATGAGATACAACCTTACAATCTTCTTGACAGTTGTTGGCCATATATGATTTAGTGGGAAAAAATGTTAAAGTGTAATCGCGGTGTGTACTAAACAGGGGCGTGACAGTCTTTTGTTTCGATCTTTGCAAGTAATATTCAGCATTCACTTCATTGCAAAAAAATCAGCCGATTTTTGAACTTTTCAATGAAGTCAGCTGATTTCGGTAAATTTATGAATGAAATCAACTGACTTCGTTTGCAAGGAAGTTAGCTTCGGTCACAACTGCAGCTAACTTCACGTTGAATACTACTTGCAAAAATCGGAGCAAATGAGATCCCTACGTTATATTCCTATCGTTTTTTCTGTTCTTTCAGCTTTCACAATGCAAAAATTTGAATTTATGGGATGTATGGCGTATTTTTCTACAGGAAATCAAATTTTTGCGTATGAAAGCTGAAAGCGTAGAAAAATTATTACATTGGAGGGTCCGGCATTTGTGACACATTTTTTTACTCAGAAGTGAAAATATTTCAAAAAAATTTTGTGCGTTCCGAAGCTGCAACCGTCACCCAAATTGATATCAGTTGTTTTGGAAGAAGGACTTGCGTCCTATTTAAAAAGGGTTTTTGTTGTGATAATAAAATTTCCAAAATGATCACACAAAACAAAATCTAACGAAGGATACTGAAATTCGCGGAAATTCTCCGAAATTCGCGGAAATTCATTGAAATTCGCGGAAGTATACCGAAATTCGCGGAATTTCACCGAAATTCGCGGAATTTCACCGAAATTCACCGAAATTCGCGGAAATTCATAAAAATTCACGGAATTCATAAAAATTCACGGAATTCACCAAATTCGTAAAAATTTACCGAAAAATTCAACTTAATAGGTCCTGGTGTCAAAGGCGACTAAAAACGGCGTCTAGAATCGCGCTCACGTCTGTTAAGTAAAAAAAAACCTTTTTTTTTCATATGATTTTATTTCAGACAAATCTTACAATTTCTGACTGCCCATGTTCTATTTTAATCATTTTTTACCTTTTTCTCGAAACTGTATAATTTTTATGAATATTTTTTCTTATTGATTTGGTTTTAATGAAAATTCTGATTGGATACATAAACTTTATTTGAATATTTTTCTTTTCTTTCTTTCTGTAATAATGCGTTATACTGCATTCAATTTAATATTTTTTTTTTCTTGTTTAAATTACTAGAATATTTTCACACTTTAATATTTTTTTAAAAGATTTTCGTGTGATTTGCGCTGCTTCATTAAAAGAATTAAAAAGTAAAAATAAAACTAAAACGTAAATGAGAAATAGTTTTATAATAATTATGTCCCTCAAGTACTACCTTTGTTTAACTTGTAAATGCTCATTTCATTAAATGGATTATAATTTTAAATATTTTTATCTTTTTTTTTGTAATTATTTGCTTGATTGGAATAAGAATATACTTTTTATTTGATTAAACATTTATTTTTATAATTTTCTGTTACTTCATTAATTACTAACGATGCTATTTTTTCGATTAAAATGGTTGCCGTTTCGGTTATTTCCTCTTGCTTTTTCTGAAAGTTTTATAGATGTAAACAAATAAGCATCGTTTATTAAGTTTATTATAAATTATTTATGATTTAATATTTTTTTTATATTTTTATGTTATTTTTTCTTACTTTCATTTATTTCATCATTTAAAATACTAAAGCCCAATTTTCAAAAACAATGATAGATTTTTAAAGTTTAATGAATGAACAAATTTATATATTTCACATAAAATTGGTAAAGAAAACTAAAATATAAAATACATAAAATATTTAAAAAACATTTAAAAAGAACAATCGTTTTATTATTTAAAAAAAATCGCTTCAAACGTATCAACATTAAGAAGAAAGGAATTCTTTTCATTGTGTCGCTCTCGCTCAATCGACAGTTGCCGACATTTGAGGTGTTTTTATGATTATCTGTCGATAACTTCTATGCAATGAATTTTAATCTTTCGAAATCGCAAAGTAGCAGTTTATTGAGTTCACATACTAGAATGTCATTTTATTGTTCATTTGCAGTCGTTTGTTTGGGTCCGACAGCTCCTTTAAAGTGTAGTCTGTCAGCACGATAACTTTTGACCGTTTGGACTTAGATTGAGTCATGAAAACTTGGACAACAAACTCCTGAAGTCATGATCAAAGGTCACTAAAATAGCGGATCTAGTAGTAGGATTGTAGATGAATTACCAATAGGTTAAAAATCTTACCAACTATGTTTAACTATGATGGTCAAAGGTTACCATTGTTATTGGAGTTAATGCGAAAAGTCGTGAGGTAGGAGCGGCAGATAATCGTGTATTTTGGATTTTTTTTGATCTCTAATGATTTTCAAGCCTTTTTACACGATTTTTAGGGATTTTCCCTTGATTTACAAGGATTTTCTGTTGATTTACAAGGATTTTCTCTTGATTTACAAGGATTTTCTTACAGTTCAAAGGATTTTTCTGAGGATTTTCAAAGAATTTGAGGAATTTCTTAACAATTGATATTGTTTTGAGTGCAAAAGCATTTTCTACGCTTATCTGCCCCTTAGTGATGTACAGAGAGAAAGTGAACTTATGGCGTTCATAGGAACAAATCGTATTTAGGGTTCCACCCTCCAAAGTTTTTTGGTAAGCGCATATTCCTTTCAGACCATGTCAAACACTTGGGAGTCCACCTTGGCCCCAAAGGGAAATTTAACATGTACATAAAATACAAAATAAACAAAGCTATAGCGACTCTATGGCAATGTCACAGAAGTTATGGTGTAATATGCGGCCAAAGCCCAAAGATATTGCATTGGATCTACACGGCGATCGTGAGACCCAGATTCAGCTATGTTTCACTACTTATTTGGTGGCGAAGTCAGAGAAGACTCTGACTTCACTAGAGTAAACTTGTTACAATGGTACACGGACGGATCACGATCATATTTCTCGGGTACAGGCTATCATTGCCCTAAATTACAATGCAACGAATCATTGTCGCTTAGTGAATACGCGAACGTTTCCCAATCGGAAATCACCGGCATCACACTAAGCTGAAGCGACCCATGTTTATTTTCACTGCTAGCCAAGCAGCGATAAAATCGCTTACCAAAAACAAACTCACGTCAGCTCTTACTCTAGAATGCCGAGACGCTCTCGAGTCGATCTCGAGTCGATCTCAAACAATAACGAAATCACAATTGTATGGGTGCCTGGTCACAGCGGCATTGCAGGAAAGGAACTGGCTTCTTGAATGGAATCATAATCGAGCGGAAGAAAAAAACATTCAACAAACACTAGGAAAAAGTGCCTAGGAAATTACACAATAAAACACAGCTCCATATGGATCATCCATCCAAAGTACATTCTTAAATACCTAAATGGTTACTAAATGGTTACTAAATAATCGTGGGGTGCCCAACAGGCCATTGGAGGCCTAGGTGCTGAGTCAACATTGTTGGCTCACCCACTTATCCTAATCCTGATCATATGGCGTTCTGTAGAGAGTTTCTCAGTTTGTGTGTGTCAAATTCTTTTTGGTTTTTGTCGAGTTCATCGCATTTCCGTTGTATTTTTTTCGATATTTTGTAAGAGCACCACTCATAGCGCATAAGAGAGCGCAGATCATTTTCAAAAATCGCGAACATCGCAAACTTTTAACGCTCATGCATCAAACTTCATAGACCGTTTGTACGGTTTGTATCTTCCGGTGTGAAGTCTTTAGGTCCTGTGATCATGGACTAACCTTCTCCATACCCTCCTATCCTGTGCCAAGTAGATGGCTTGTTCGCCTAACTTCTAAATCTGATTTAATTGAGTCGAAAAACCTTATCCTTGGCCTACACCTAGGGCGCATACTCGGGAGCCTGCTATTACCCATTCTCTGAACGCGCGCGTACCATCGCAGGCGACTAGCCCTTGCCGCCTCTTCCACTGACGTAACCACTAAATTTTTCCTGATGCTGTCGTTCCTGATATGATTGTCCCATTGTTCTCTCTATTATGAATGATATTAATGTTTGGTAAGATGTAAGAAATGTGTACTATGATTGATGTTCGTGATGTGAAGGATTGATGGTATTAGAAAGAAATTAGACTTGGTCATATTACACCACGGGTTCCTTTCCCAAGCGTAGGTGAAATTAGTGAATTGCATAACCCAAAAAAGAGCCTGAAAATTGATGGAATTCATGGTATTCGCTAGGGTTTAATTTACATCCTATTGGTTCATAGAGACTGGCGTCACCACCAGTTCGTAATTCAACTCAAAAGAATTGCATGAACATTTGAGAAGTGTGTTCAGTTGATAGATTTAATGAAATTGAGTGAAATTTGGCACGGGGTTTCCCATAGCTGAACTTTTATTGCGGCGAAAAACTCAACGACTGCTCCAGCCTGATGTTTTGTTTAAAATTACCGCCTTTAGAGCGTCAACGTCTTATGTCAAAGTATGGTCTGTCAAGCAAGTAATATTGTTAGGTTCACTATACTATACTTTGACATAAGCCGTTGACGTACTAAGCGATAGGATATTCTAGGTGAACGTGTGAGCCGCTTCGCAGAAATTTTAGTGACTTTTGTGACTCAAAAATTTTGAAAGCTATAAGAAACATTGCAAAAGTAATCGAAATATTAATATTAAAAAAGGTCAATAACATCAAAAAATACTTTTAATTAATTAAATTTCTCTTGTAGTAATTAATTAGTTTAAGTCGCAGTTTATTTTTGTTTCTTCTTTAAATTGTTAAGTTTTCCTTTCATGCCATTATTTCTTGAAATATTCAATATTTTAACTTAAAGGTCGCTCCTTTCCTACATTTGCTTATTTATTTTTCGTTTTATTATATTACTGAATGCAGCAGTTTTTACAAATATTTACGAATAAATTTCGTTATTAATAAACTCTGGCGTTTGGTTCTGTAAGATCTTTTTTTAGTTTTTCAAGAAGCGCTTTCCATGTCCCTAAGCTTAGCACAACATGAACGTATCAATACTTAAAGATATGACACATTAAAAGACATACCACAATATGACAAAGTTGCGAGCCGTCGTTTACCTGTAAGTTAAAGATTTGTATGAAAACTTCGTAAGTGATACGCCGTTATAAACGCCGTTATAAACTATTTTCCGATTCCTTTCAAACATTCCCGTGGGCGGTTAATAGAGATGAGCGGGCGGAAGGGAATTTACAATTATGTCCGTGCACGATATGGAATCGGCCGAGCAGGACACAAATTTAACGGGTACGTCTCGGGGTGAGCAATCTTTTAATATTTTGGGCTAAGATAGGGCGGGCACGGGCACAAATTTATCGGGCGATATGCCCGGTTTGGAATTTAAATAACCAATTTTACACAGAGAGAACGAATGAAAAATATCTTCATGTGAATATTTATGAGAGAGATTACCTTCACCAATTTTTGAAGATGTGCTAGGGAAGAATTCAAGGAACGGGCATGAAATTGACGGCCACATTTCGGGGAGCGTATTTTTTATATTTCGGGCACAATTTTAACGGGCACATTTCGAGGCGGGCATTTTGTTTTAATTTTGGGCTAGGGTAGGGGCGGACACGGGCAACAATAAAAGTGGTGTTGAGTTTGAGATAGCTGAGAGTAGTGAGCCGTCGTTTTAACATTTTATTAAAAACGCAGTGTTTTACAGACTATACGAGCAACCTGTTTCGTAATCAGAAAACAGTGAACCAAAAATGAATTTTAAATGTCATCATCAATGATGTACTTTTTAGACAACTGAAATGATAAATCCGAAATGTCATCACGCCGAACAAGGAAATGATGCATCATCGGGAAGTTCATACGAACAAAAAACGGAGTGACTATTCGCCCGCGCGGGCGATTAGCCAGCCTTATGGAGGTGAGACTATTCGTCCGCGCGGGTGATTAGCCAGCCCTATGGGGGTAAGGCTATCCGCGCGCGCGGGCGATTAGCCAGCCCTATGGGGGAGAGACTATTCGCTCGCGAGTTATTACCTATTATGAAAAGTCATAATACGACTTCATTCGAAGGAGCTAGACAGCGAAAACAGCTAAAATTTCGGTGGTTGCTCACTTTTTTGTTAGGAAACTTTGACTGCTAGACAAAGTAGACTTGATTTTTGACCGTCAATAGTTAGCGGAGGTCCAGGGCAACAAAACTGGTTAACAATGTTGGTCGAAAAAATTTCATACTCCTAAGGTATAGGGCATTTTTCGACGATTCAGCCAATAACAGGAGCACTTCTTCAGCTAAATCTCGGTCAGTATAGTCGTAATGGGGACAGTGAGGTGTCAAATGAAACCTATCGAAGAAATTAACTTCTGATTTGGGAAAATCGGTTGCGTGGTTCAGCTGCGAGACCCAGTCAAAGCTACGCTGCCCGAAAAAAAATTAAATACAAGAGGGAATTTCGAAAAAAACATCAATAGCCTTTACTGCTAAAAAGAAGACGTTGCTAACACTTCCCCATCCAATCTAATGGCGCTGCCAGCGGTGGGAAGTGCAGAAGGCACTCGCCGAGAGTGCGGTAGACCACTTGCGGTCGGACCGCACGAAGATTTTCGAAAAATTTTTATCAATTTTGCATTCGTCAGGGCTATAATTCTCCGGGTGATTATTTAGAAAAAGGTGTTTACTCCGGGCGATTATTCCCCGATGGATAATATACGTGGCCGACCAACAATCATTATCTCAAAAGTCCATACTGCTAAAAAGAAGACGTTGCTAACACTCCCCTATCCAATGTATATTAGTGGGAATGAACGATTCGAGCTCTTCAAAATTAGTTTGTTAAGTCAGTCCTGTGTGTAATTTACCTACCAAACTATAAACATTTCGCATTTCACTTTTCCTTCGATTTCTGTCAATTTTTTGTGAAAAGCATTCGGTTCGGAACTTTGGTTGTATCGCCTGAACGTAGCGGTAAAGGCTACGTTCAGGTGGAATACATCCGAAGTTTCAAAAAGCGCGCTTTTGTAACAATCAACAAGTAAAGTCCGGCTCACCTCTCTATGAACCAAATCCAAAAAACGAAATGACCCCCGGCTCAGCTTCTTCTTACAAAGTGACGCAGTTTTATATGAAGAAATCGAGCCGGTGGTCATGTCTCCCTTATGGAATTGGCTCAATATCGACCTTCAATAAAAGGAAGCTTATGTTGTGCTAAAGCAATAGAGGGGGCGGTAGCTATTCCTGAAATTAGAACTGTCAGAGTTGTCAGTAAAATGTCAAATACAAATATTTTTATTAATGTTTCAAGAGAACATTTAACCAAAGACAAGAAACGTCTTTATCCATCCAGATAATAAAATCTTATTATTGTTAATTATTGAATTTGTCAATAGTCAAAATTCAAATTATGTTGGGCAGATGCAGTCAATGTTAGGTCTCCATACCATTCATTTTATCATATTTTAATAATTATTTTGTGATTTTTTTTATTTTTTAGATGTTTTTCTTCCATCACACTATCTCTCGCATTTATTACTTACTTTTTTTATAATTCGTAACAATTATAACAAATATATATAAAAATATATTCATAACATCACAGACTGTATAATAAATATACTCTCTATTTTTAAGGTTTATAGGTTTTTTGAGTGATCTTAAACATAAGGGGTAAATTCGAGATTAGAATACGTTTTGGTCGTGCTGTATGTTGTGTAACACCTTCAAATGGTTAATGTTAACAATTGTATTATCGATTTCCATTCAAGCTAACGCGTTGCAAAACATTTCTTTGTATATCCGTTTATCAGTGTACGTTAAGTCATTTTTCAAAAAAAAAAATTTCCTTTCCTGACTGAAAACTGACCAAAATTTACACATTTTACCCGTTTGTTTCATCAAAAAAATCCATTTTATACAGTCATTTGACTTTATATCAAATATTTTAATTTTATTTTCTTAAAAATCATTTTCATTCGCTTATCACGTCCGGTTTTTACACTTTTCTCAAGCTAAATTCTTTGTGAAATGTTAGCAGTTTTATTGTATACACGGGGCTTTCACACGTGCGAAAGTGACGTTGAAAATCCGACTTGTCGCTATAATGTTTCTATAATTGGGCAACAATCATGAAGATGTTTCATCCAATATTCATTCATAATTTATTATTCCCGAAGGGGAAGAGGTGGTTTGACAATAGCGTGCATTTTGTCCGAGGCAAGGGGGAGAGGGGTCTAAATCAAAAGCGGCGGCGATCCCAACTTTCGTGTTAAGATAAAATCAATTAGTGTCTACCCATTTTGGAAGAAAAAGGAAACCAATTTTGGAGAAAAAAAATTTTAGGCGAAAAAAAAAATTTTCGGCGAA
>CM055404.1:136325321-136362855 GCA_029228625.1 Pseudolycoriella hygida
TTTTTTCGCCAGACTTTCTTTTTCGTTGAAAACTTTTTTTCGTCGAAAACTTTTTTTCGTCAGAAATTTTTTTCGCCGAAAAATTATTTTGTCATATATTTTTTTCCGCCAAAAATTTTTCGACGAAAATAAATGTCTGACGAAAAAAAAATTCCGGCGAAAAAAATTTTTTGAAATAATTTGGTCTGCAAAAGCTGTACAAAAATCTAGCGAACTAATTGAGAGGAATATGCAAAAAAAAAAATTATCCGGCCGTCTGTCTGTCAACACGAAAACTCGAATAAAGCTCAACCGATTTTTTTTTTCAAAAGATAATCGAAAAACTGATTAAGAACACGTCGCAAAAATATGAGCAGTCAAGTTTGCGATGTTTTTTTAGAATATAATCCTGCGTAAATATCAAATTATTCAAAATTATAGCTCATGTACTGTGAGATGATGACTCCTACCCAAATAATACATGAATCAGAACTCAAAAGTTTAAGTATGAAGGTAATAATTTACTCTAATATAACATCGCAAACAAACTTGGGATGCGATGAATTTTCAAAGTAAATTTCTACCTTTATACTCAAACTTTTTGAATTCTGGCTCGTCTATTATCCGTGTAACAGTCATCCTCTCACAGTACATGAGCTATAATTTTGAAAAATTTGCTACTTACGAAGTATTCTGTTCTAAAAAAAAACATCGCAAATTTGACAGTTCACATTTTTGCAACGTACTAAGAGTGGAATTTGGGCGAAATCGGATTAGAAAATTTTTTTTTTTTGCTATCTTGAGGAGTCGATGTGAGTCAAAGGCCTCTCCGAAGTGCTCTAGGTCGGTTTTAAGATTGGAGGTAGGTGAATATTTGGAGGGGCTTCATTATTGCCCTTTCGCCAATTTCAAATCCAATTTAATGTGGACGTAATTGCAAGAGTAAAGAGTTGCAAAAATATGAAATGTCAAATTTGCGACCTTTCTTAGGAACATAATCCATCGTAAATAACAAATTATTAAAAATTACACCTAATTTACTGTGAGGGGAAGACTGTTATACGAATAACAAATGAATTCTAAAAGTTTGAGTATGAAGGTCGAAAGTTGCTCTGAAAAATCATCGAATTCCAATTTCGTTTGCGAATGTATTTCAGAGCAAATTTGCACCTACATACTTAAACTTTTGAATTATGATTCATCTATTATTTGCACAAGAGTCAGTACAGTACATGCGCTATAATTTTGAATAATTTGTTATTTACGGAGGATTCTGTTCTAAAAAAACATCGCAAACTTGACAGCTCACATTATCGCGATGTCCTCCTAAGGCAATTTTAAATACGTTCGAGTCTTTTTGCGACATGCATCCTGTTTGCCATATCTATTTCTGATGCGTACGGGTCTCTTGCATATGTTTAATTCTTCACTTTGGCTAAACAGACATAAATGTGTCTCGTTTACCTTACATCGCACATCAAACTGATTCATTTATAAAAGTCATCAATGTCAGACAGGGTGTGCATGTTGTTTGAATGACATTTTGATTTTCATATGGAAGCGACAGCATTTCTCTGCAGTCAAGAGAAGAACCCACCAGAGAAGTTAAGACCACTGTTCCTGGATAGGATGCACCTGTAGACAGACATATTTTTTAAGGGAGAGAATTCCATGCAAACCGAAATGTCATTCAACAAGCGCATTATATCCAAACACAGCGGTGCCAACTTAGCATTTCCCTGAAGCCCACTTTTTCTTTTGTTGCTGCTGTGAGGCAAACAAACACTTATATGCAAATACATTCAAGTGACTTTACACTATCAATATGTAAATGTTGCACCTTACGGAAGAGAACACAACGGCGAAGTAATTTAGTAACTTATTTTACGTGCTGAAGCTACTAAATACAATTTTCAGCTTTTCCCGCATTGCTATGACCTCCGTCCAGAGGTCTGTCATCGATTTACTTTGTATGCTTATCGATGAATTTTCATTGCTGTGCTACGAATGAATGTTTTGCGTATTTTCAATCTGTCAAAGTGACGTTTTAAACGTCAAACGAAAAAAAAATTGAAATAAATAGTGAGATAATCTTTCTGTGATTCTATTTAAGTATCAGAATTAAGGAAACATAAAAGACTATCTGATTATTTCAATTTATTTTTCGTTTGACGTTTAAAAAGTCACTTTGACAGATGGAAAAGATCTGCTTTTGAGTCCAACATACTCAATTGTTCACTCCCTTTGTCAGTCTACTCATTAACTTAGAGAATCATTGACTGAGTCGTCATTCTTTCTCAGACTTTATGCATTATAAAAGTTTGATTGAAGCGCTTACTCCGCGTAACGTTTGATTGTTCTTCAAAATAATTATTTTCGCATTTCACACCGTATTTCTTTTTAGGTTCATAATTTCCTGTTGGCTTGTTAGTCTACGATTGTTGAAAGTACGCGACCAAAACGTCAGCATTGTCAGCACAGGCTTAGTGTGGAGCCAGGTGGTGCGTGACAGTCTTTTGTTTTAATCTTTGCAACTAATATTCACCGTGAAGTTAGCTGCAGTTGCAAAAAAATCAGCTGATTTTTTAACTCTTCAATGAAGTCAGCTGATTTTGGTAAATGTATGAAATCGGCTGATTTTGTTGCAATGAAGTTAGTTTCGGTTGCAACTGCAACTAACTTCACGTCGAGTATTTCTTGCAAATATCAAAACAAAAGACTGTCACGCCCCTGTGTGGAGCAGACAAGAAAATCGTTTTTTGAAAGTGTTAGAATGTGTTAATAATTAGCCAGTGAGCCTAAATGTATTGAGAAGAGGGTCACTATTGCTAACATGTTGAAGAACATCACTTAGCTAGGCGATTTATGGACAAAACTACACCTCACAAACAGACGAGGGTTCTAACCTCAATTTTTACCATCCAACCGTGTCGGCGTTTGCTGGGCTTAAATCAAAGACGACGCGACGACAACCAATTTTCTTTTCACTCACAACAATTTATTGGTCTTTGAAGACTCTAGTCAACCAGGTGACTGAACATTTCGTCCGAAATCTCCCAGTCAAGGAACACAGACACAAACAAAAGTACACACAAACAGTACGGTACTGAGATGCTGTCGACATTTTCGCATTTACAAGGCTGAACATTTGCTAGCAAAACTGCCAGTCAACCATGCAATTTGTCATCACTTCGAACAAAGCCATCGTTGAACAAAGATTTTGCTTTTGTACATTTCGACCGAACACTTCAATTGGAGTCTCCCGGTCAACGAATTTGAAATCAATCAACTTTAATTCACATTGGCTCACGACGTATGGTCGAACATCACCACTTACAAAAGATTTTGTTTTTGGAAATATTTGGCCGAACACTTTGGTCTCCCGGTCAACAAATTCAAAATCAATCAAATCGCATGCATACGCATCGGCACTTATGGTGGTTCAACAATCTGGCGTGTAGAAATCCTACATTTTTGCTTACAATTTTGTACAAAATTGAAATCGTTGTGTTGCTGTATAGTTCTTAAAAGCACGTCGCAAAAATGTGAACTGTCAAATTTGCGATGTTTTTTCAGAACAGAATCATGCGGAAATAAAAAAGTATTCAAAATTATAGCTAATGTACTGTGAGAGGATGACTCTTACGCAAAAAATAGATGAACTAGAATTCAAAAACTTTAAGTATGAAGGTACAAAGTTGCTCTGAAGGATTCTGTTCCAAAAAAAAACATCGCAAATTTGACAGTTCACATTTTTACACCGTGCTCTTAAAACCATTGGTCTACTATACGACTTTCATTATGAAACCATGTGTCGTATCTGCCTTGCAACGCAAAAAAACATTGCGATGAAAGAGAGAAAAGATTTCGTATGAAAAAGTCTATACAAAATATTTTCTCTTTCATCGCATGCGTTGCACGGCGGGTATGACATACGTTTGTACAGCACTAATTGCGTGAATTAGAAACAACTTGCTAAAATTATTCGTTAAGAATTTAGCCCAAGTTCGATAAAACCTCGTCCGAATGTTTTCGCGTGTGTTTTTTTCTCCTTCTGCATGCAAGACCGAAAAGGAATGTACCAACCATCAAGTTCATACATTCATCTGACAAGACAATAATACTCTCGTACTATAAATAACAATTTTAACTTCTTACTCTAAACCTGTATGATTTATTTCATAGCTTCAGTTTTCATAAAACCAAAACTTTTCCAATTAATAAACTGCTGGAAGTCAAATTATTTTATTTTCACAATTTCATCTGTTTCGTGAGTGTCTATCATATTTGCTTTGTCGCAAAAATCTTCGATTTTACGTTTCACTTTTGTTTTGTCAATTTCGGGTTTTTAGTTTTTTGTTTATTTTGTCGTCTCAAAATGTTTGTTTTATTTAAAGTTTTTGCCACCGTCCTTTATTTTCATTTCTCACACATTACAAACTTTAGTAATAAATTTTTACTTGAATATTTTTCTTAATTAATTACCGTGACATCTCTTAAACTACCGTAAACTAATTAATAGCAAATTTAAGAACTAATTTAATGAAAACGAATGAATTTTGTATGTGGTGATTGAAAAAAAAAATAATGAATCAGACAAACATTGTAAACACTTATTAGCAAAATCAAATTGTAGAGAAAAATATACGAAAAATTTCATAGGTACTCACAAATTAAACTTGAACAGTTGTATCACCTAGTACTTCACCCTCCTCCGTCTCCTCCTTGCTTACACCATTTTCATTGCTAGCACCATTTTTACCTTTCTTATTTTTCTTCTTATTCTTACCAGCTACACTGGTATTCACAGCGACAACGTTGCCATTCGTTTTAGTCTCTTTGATGCTGTTGGCAGTGCATTCATTGTTATTGTTGGAAATGGCATTCGGATCCGATTCATCTACTTTGTCCAGTATGGATGTGCTGTCGTCATTGCTGCCGATGTTATTTTGAACTGGTGACGGAATAGCATCGCTTCCCTTACATTTGTCGTCGTTTTGTTCGGCAGCCAAAATTGTTACTCTACGGACAATATGGAAAATTTGTTTTTCTGTCAGCGGAAATTGTGAATTCGGGGGAAATTCTTATTTCTACAGACTGTGGGGCGGCTCCTCAAGAACCTTAACATCGGTAAAAAATTGTTTAACGTGATGTTGCAGTAGCGAAGTCGGGTAAGGCAGGCTGGTGCCAAAAAATTATATTAGGGAAGTTTTCATCTAGCATCCAGTACATTACGGCGCATAACTTTTTGATTTGGCACCAGGCTGCCCTCTATGTGACCTTGAACAATGAGATAGAAGGCAGCCAAAAATTGAAGAATATCACTATGACGGCATTGACGAATGCTTAACAGCGCATCATCATCTTGGCACCGGGCTTCCGTTTGTTGCCTTCTACATTCAAACGAGCATAGCTCAAGAAGGCAGCCTGGTCCCAAGATAAAAATTAGTGCGCTGTTAAGCATTCGTCAATGCCGTCATAGTGATATTCTTCAATTTTTGGCACCAGGCTGCCTACTCTGTGCCGTCGAACCATGATAAAGTACGCAGCCTGCTGTCAAATTGAAAATTATTTTACCATAAAGCACTCTATTGGCTCTAACATTTTCTAACATCACTTTTTGACACCCGGCTTCCCGGCCGAAATAACACTCTTCCATTTGTTGCAGCTTTCTGAAGGCTGCGTACTTCGGATTCAAGATCCAGTAATTTCATGCACTAGAGGAAGGATCATTCTAGTGCATGAAAGAACTATAATTGCTGAATGTATTGGAGATTCTGAGTAAAACTCTAACAAAGTGCGCCATCAATATGTGGAACTTCACCATGTATTATCACCCGGGGAATTATCACCTGCGAATTATCGCCCGGTAATTATAACACAGCAACTTCTGGGCGATAATTCTAAAAATTTCTACTTCCCATCACTTTTAGACGTTAAATCGCCTGCGTACAGACAATAAAAAACGTCGAAAATCGACCGGTATGATCCTCATTGACATAGAAAAAACGTTCGACACAATGTCTGGCACGACATATTGTTGCAGAAATTATCGCAATTTGGCAGCTATCAAGCTAACAGCATAATTTCAGCTGGCTTGCCGTAGGGGTCGGTTTTATCCCAATTACTGTGGACAGACCGATTTAAAAACTCCACCCGATTGTTTAGCTGGATACTACGCAGATGACACTGCCTTAACCTCAATCGAATCAAATCACTGTCGAAAGTATCGGAGCGACTTCATAGCTACTTTTCACGAAATGGAAAATAAAAAAAAGCCAGTGAAAGCAGCGATAGAATGTAGTAAAAAAAGTTCATTTCACCGGAGGATCACTTGATGATTCACTTGTAAATTATCGATGATTCACGTAAAAATTATCAATATTTCACCTATAAAATATCGATGATTCAGCGGAGAATCATTGGTAATTCACCGGTGAATCATTTGTGCTTCCTTGGTGAATCATCTGTGATTCCTCGGTGAATCATCTGTGATTCCCCTGTGTATCATCTGTGATTCTCCGGTGAATCATCTGTGATTCCCCGGTGAATCATCCGTGACTCCCCGATGAATCATCTGTGGTTCCCCGGTGAATCATCTGTGATTTCCCGGTTAATCATGCGTGATTCTCCTATGAATCATCCATGATTCACCCATGGATCATCTGTGATTCCCCGGTGAATCATCCGAAACTGCCAGGTGAATCATCTGTGATTCCCCGGTGAATAATCCGTGATTACCCGGTGAATCATCTGTGATTCCCCTGTGAATCATCTGTGATTCCCCGGTGAATCATCTGTGATTCCCCGGTGAATCATCTGTGATTCCCCGGTGAATAATCCGTGATTACCCGGTGAATTATCTGTGATTCCACTGTGAATCATCTGTGATTCCCCGGTGAATCATCTGTTATTCCCCGGTGAATCATCTGTGATTCCCCGGTGAATCATCCGTGACTCCCCGGTGAATCATCTGTGATTCCCCGGTGAATTATCTGTGATTCCCCGGTGAATCTTCTGTGATTACCCGGTAAATCATCCGCGATTCACCTATGAATCATCCGTAATTCACCTATGCATCATCCGTGATTCACCTATGGATCATCAGTGTTTCACCTATGAATCATCGGTGATTCTACTGGAAATCATCGGCGATTTCCCGGTGAATAATCACTCTGAATGAAGAAGGGCTTACTTTCGGGCACACCAAGGTTGTCGCATACCATTTTCGAAATCGGCCATTAAATGTCGAAATATCGGAAATAGTTACTTACGTCCGTCACAAGGACAATAAACCGAAAGTACTTTGCATAGTGACGTATTAAGTTTTTTCAGGCTTAATAGCAGTCAAAAATGTCAATTTAAAGGCGAAAGTAATTGACATTTTGACAAAATAGTTATGCATGTTGCACAGACCCTCCGTTTAATTCTCCGTCTACGATCAAACCATGAAAAGTGGGAGGAGTTATCATTGTTTAGTCGTAGACGAGGAGCTAAACAGACGAAAACAGACAGGGGGATGACGGGAGAAGTGTTTTAAAAAAACCAAAAAAATGCAGACGTCACTTATGAACGCTCCCTAAGCTATGGAGAGGAGGAGTTCGGAATCACAACAAACTGATCTCGCTAAAGGACCGTTCATAAATTATGTCACGCAAAAATTGCCCTTTTTCGACCTGTGTCACACGGAGCTAAAAAAGACTTCTCAGGTTTCATCATTTCCAATTACGGTATTGTGGTAAGTGATGCCAACCTTCACAAATAACAATAAAATTTCTTTTGTTTTAATAGCTGTGGTTTGGATTAGGTTTTGGTTGATGAAATTAGATAAAAATCTCGCGACGCTGCTTTTTAACCTGACCCTTGAAGCAGCTGTGCGCACCATGGACATAGACTCCGGCGGCACCATTTTCAACGAGTCCAATTAGTTGCTAGGTTTCGCAGACGACCTGGACATACTTGGACGAAATATGGATGTTGTTAAAGACAAGTTTATGGCCTTGGAGAGGAAAAAATGGTCAAGAAATTCGTATACCTTGGATCGGAGCTGAACACTAATAACGACATCGCGGACGAAATTAAGAGACAAGTAATTCTGGGCAACCGGAGCTATTACGGCCTTCTGAAAATCTTAAAGTCCAAGTCAGTAAGTCCAAATTCAAAATGCACAATATACAAATCTATGATCAGACCGGTCGTTACGTATGGTTCGGACAGAAAAGAACAGAAAAACTATGACATTGGGGGTCCGGCATTTGTGACGCATTTTTTTAATCGAAAATGAAAATATTTCAAAAGAATTTTTTGCGTTCCGAAGCTGTAATCGTCACCCCAATTGATATCAGTTGTTTTGGAAGAAGGGACGAGGACTTGCGTCACGTTTCTCCTTTGAAATGGACTTTTGTTGTGATATTATTAGTTTTGGAAGAAAAGAGGAAACAAACAAACGGCGGAAAAAATTCCGGCGAAAAACAATTTCCGGCGAAAAATAATTTCCGGCGAAAAAAAGCGGCAAAAAAATTTCCTTTGACACAAAACATCTGTCTCAAGAAAAAAAAAAACTTATTTTTCCGCTAAGTGCTAAGTCCGTCTCATACCACCGTCGGCTATTTTGCTAGTCATTCTGACACACTACACACCCAACCCAACAACTTTTCCTTTGACTCCAAACATTTATCTCCTACCCATGATTTTGTTGAGATCTCAAGAAAACTCTTTAGATTTCAACAGAAATTGTTGAGATCTCAACAGTTTTGAGTAATAATTTTTTCTGTGGTGAATATAGATTTTCCAAGTGGTGAGTGTGCGGCGATATTGTCAATATCACAACATCGTACAATGTGAAACGAACATAAATTGCTTGTACTCAACAATCCATTCTGTTCGATTTTGCACAAATTCAATTTTTCACTCAATTTTTCGATTATCTTTCAGTGGAAAAAAGATTTACGAAAATCGGATCAGATTTAACCGATTTATGTAGAAAAATTCACGCTAAGCATGTGGTCCCAAAAATGCCTGCCGAAAACACATTGATGGGGCGAACCGGCATTCTAAGCCCTACTAGCTTCCGCACCTAGTACATCGAAGATGGCACTAGGTTTGTGTGCAATTTACCACTGACACAGTAAAAACGTCGGTAACGAAAGGATCTCTAAGAAGAATCCATATGAGCGAAAGCTCACAAATATTGCGGAACTGGTAAAATCATATGATGAATGAAAAACCCAAAACCCCTAAGGCGGCCAGGCCCCAGCTTCTTCGATCTTTTTTTCCAAATGTTACCCGAACCGAACCCGAATCAAAATAAAAATTCAAATTCCCGAACTCGATCTAAACCGAAAATTTCAAACCCGTTCCCAGCCGAACCCGAATCAAAATCAAAAATCGATTCGAACCCCGAACTCTTTTCTAGACTCAATTTTTAGAAAATTATTTTTTTCGGGTCGAGTTTTGTTAGTTGAAGTCTTCAAACTCGATCCGATCCGGAAAAATGAAAATGAAAACCCGACCCGACCAGACAAACTGATTCGGGTTCGGGTCGGGTTTTTAGTCGAGTATCGGGCGGCCCGCTCACCTCTAACCCGTGCTCAGTGGTCCTTGGTCCAGAAATGCTCATCGGCGATCCCAAAACCGCTTGTTGTACTACCTTTCAAGTAAAATCCGTCAACATTTACTCGAGTTATCGTGTTTACAGACGGAGGGATGGGCGGACAACATTTTTTTTGCAGATTCGGTGTGTTGGGTAAATGATCGATGCTCCCCCCTACTCCCCCTCCAAATCCACTGGTTACAAAAGTAGTGGTAAGCACAAGGGCTCTCGTACTTCGTACGGATCTAAAAACTGTGGGAGTATTCGGAGTATGCAGCTGGAACTGAAGCGCGACTTCGCCCGACGCAAAAGTGGTAGCCGTTGTTAATGTAAACAGATTTAGATGGGCTGGACACCTAATGAGACTGAATGAATCGAAAGCGCCACTCTATTCAGAACCAGCAGGTCGGGCGGCCAAAGAACAGATGGAGCAATAATATGAGCGCGGATCTGAAACCGCTAGGAGTGCGTAACTGGCGCGTAGCAACTCAAGACATTGGAACCGGATTCTGGACCAGACCAAACCCAACAAATGGAACTAGCACCATTGAAGTAAGAAGTAAGTAAGTATCCAGCTGGTAGAAGCTACAAGACAGATAGGTCCGGTTGGTGGCGAATGTTGGAGAAGACCAACACCTTTAGTTGCAGTGCCAGTAAAGTAAGAAAGTAAGAGAGTTAAAGTTAAAGATCCTGACGTGTCAATGTTTCTGTCTGGTTGTTATGACGAAAGGTATGAGAAATTCGTAGCCCTTAGAAAAACGATGTTATTGAAATGTCGTAAAAATCCTCTGAAAAAACTCTTCCCTCTACAGAAGTTTTTTCGTTGTATTTGGTGAAAAGAAATTGAATTTCCTTTGTATGAAATCCAACCCGGAGACGTAAAACCAAATTCTCATTTTACAAAACGTAACGAAGGAGAAATCTTCAGAGGTCTTACATTTCCTAGTTTTTCCCGAAATTTTACACGAGAAGCTGGTGGTCATCTTTTCTTAGGTTCAAAGTTTCGAATTTCGTTTCTCGTAGGTTTAAACGAGGGGCAGATAATCGTGTGGTTTAAGTGCAAAAGGATTTTCTTAAAGAAAATCCTCAAAGGTTTTTTTTGATTTCCAATGATTTTCTATAGTTTTCTTTGATTTTCAAGGATTTTCTTTGTCAATTTCTGAGGATTTTCTTGCATTTTTACACGATTTTTAGAGATTTTTTTCTGATTTTCAGGGATTTTCTTTGATTTTGAAGGATTATCTTTGATTTACAAAGATTTCCTTTGATTAACAAAGATTTTCTTTGATTTACAAAGATTTCCAAGGATTTTCTTGTAATTCAAAGGAATTTTTTAAAGATTTTCAATGAATTTGAGGATTTTCTTAACAATACATTTTCTTTTGAGCGCAAAAGGATCTTCTACGTTTATCTGCTCCATTATCGGAGGATTAATTCTGCGAATTTCGAAAAGTTCGAAAACACGAGAAATGAGTGCAAAATCTTCGTCACAACAACTAGAATAAAAAATCGCAGGTTCACTTCCAGTCACATGGGGTCCCTTCCAAATCCCCCAACCAGCCGGAATTTAAAGTATTAGCGTTACTGGAAACTAAAAGAGGTACAAACCCGTTCGATAATTCCCCGGTTGCTCCTTCCTTCGTCGATGTTTGATCAGTTCTTTCTCCATCCGTGTGCAGTTTATCTTCTCCATTTTCCAAAATCGTGTTCCCGTCACTACCTAGACTCAATTTTTTATCTTTTGTTCGACGTTGTTTACGATTCTTGTGTACTTTACCGGCATACATGCATCGAGACATTGCCCGAGACACTACGGGATTGTTTGCCATTCCAATACGATGGCTGCGAATGTTTAAATGTTGGCTGCCTCGACGCTTGTTGCTGATGATACCAGCTCGTGGATACCGTAAAAATGCTCCACCAATCGGCTTGTTGGGAACACCGCCAGCCCAAGATCCGACGACTACACCTGGTGATAGAATGCATTTAATAATTTGCTTAGTTACGTTACACCTGAGCAAACACTAACCTCCAACTTTCAACTGATAATCGGAATTGCGAGAATTCGGTTGTCGTGATATTTGAGGTACATTCATACTGTTGATACGACGACCTCCTACATTGCCTCCACCGCGTGTAACGTTTGATTGTCGTACATTGTTTCCAACATTTGGAAAATATGGCGGTGCATTGTAGAAAGCTGAACTATTCGCCAGTGCCGACATATTCGCCATCGAGTGTAAATGACTTTTGTTGCCGAAAGAGTGCGGCATAGGGTTCGGTGGCAGAAAAGCGGATCGATGCATCGGATCTAACGAATGAAAACTCATTAAAGGAAGGAAAAGACGGTTGACACACGCACCTATGTGACCCAGCGGCAGGTAGTGATCCACATCTTCCAAAATTGCTTTGCGGAACCGTTCGATTTTCATCACAACTTCTATTTGGTCTTCGCACAGTTCACGCACGTTTTGAACAACGGCTGACATTTTCAATTTCAAATGGAACAATTTGCCATCGAAAAACAGCCACGGATTGGTCATTGCCCATGGTAATGGAATTCCACAAGCGTCGTTTGCAAGCGACGCGGTTTCGACGCCTTGCATGAAAAGTGTTGCCAAATACACGCCGCGTATATACAAACTAGGAAGCTGCAAAGACAAAAATTAGTAAATTAAATAGGCAATACAAACGCCGATGAAATAGTCCTCTGTTCTTGTGATTGTGAAAACGATCGAGGATGCAGTTTTGGAAAAACAGACAGGCAAAATGAGACAATGGCAGCGAACGGCCATGGAAATAATATTTTCTTCCCGGGAACAGTGTCAAAATTTCCCGGCAACCAAAAATCAGCCTACGATTTGCCGGTGTTTTTGGTAGGATTTCCGTTGTTAGGGGAGGGGGAGTGATGGTGGAAATACTTGCATAGGTGTGGATACGCGTGTTCACCCTTCTGCACGGCATATGATAAAGAAAAAGAAACTGCGAAGCACGTAGTATTTGCCTGCCCCGTTTCGAACAGGAGCTATTTGATCTGATAGCTGTCAGCAGGCCAGATGTAAACGCCGATAACATAATGTCAGAGATGTGTCGCGATGAGGTGTGGGAAGTGGTCGACAACGTAGTTACGAAGATAATGAGGAAGCTGCAAAGTGCATGGAGAGAAGATCAGCGACGAGAGGCAGTTAGTCTGAAAGTGTAGGTGCGTAAGCGCAGCCTCTCCCCTAAGTGGCGGTGCCAGGGAGACGAGAGCAGGTGATCAAGGAAAGAGGTTTTAGCTGGTAGGTTGTCGAAAGACGGAATATAACACTCACCCTTATAACAAAAAGCAAACAGGCAGATAGGCTAGCAAACAGTGAAATGGTTTGTGAAACGCAATGTAGTACTCCTTAGGTACCTTAACCTGTATCCACCCACTCCTACACCCTATACTACGCGTGGTGATACCTGGTATAGTGAGCAACCCCATGAACGATCAGGTAACAACCCTGGTGTAGTAGTGAGGGCCACTAAGCTGAAAGGTGAAGGGGTCTGTCAAAATCGGATCACGGAGGACCTCGACAGCAAGTGACAACGGCAGCATGCACAGAATAGTCAGATGGACTATCAAGCAGTTCCACATATTAAAGACAACGCCAGTGAGGTCTTAATTATGGCATACTGGCAGATCATTGAACATGGACACAGAATATTGTCATTGCGGATGTGATTAAAGGACAAGGACTGACAACTGTGACATTCTATTACCTTACTTAGGGCATGTGACAGCTTCACGAAACGGCTAGTACGCCAGTATCATGGTTGCCCCCGTTCGTTCCGATGAAACCTTGGCAGGCCTCGAAGCATGCTCGAAAGGCTCAGAAAAACATTCCTGGCTAATACTGACCTGCCTCTGAATACGGTGCCCTAGACGGTAACAACCCTAGCATGGTCTCACAACCATGAGATCACAAAGGTAATTACACCACGAAACGGAGATAGCGGCTTGGAGGGGAACCAACAGAATGGAGGAAACAAAGGAAATGAATCAGCAAAAGAACCAGCAAGAAAATTGAAAAGAGATAGAACAAGATAGGAAAGATAAGACAAGGAAAGATAAAGCAGAGGAAATCGAAGGATCAGCGGAGGGATCAATCGAAGATTCAGGTGGCCAGTGTGTTCGCAAAAAGCTCGAAAATGGCAAGGTATACCGTGAAAGTGAACGAGAGAAAGGTAGACGTTCTCCATGCCAACGGACGCCTAGTGAGTCAGAAAATTGGTGAGAGAGCTGCACAAATTCATACAAGACAAACATATAACGCACAGGGGTATCAAGAAGAAGATGATCGGTATTCCAGCCTGTGAAAACGAAGTACAGCAGGAACTCAAGACGTGGAAGCGAAGAGTAGAAACAGCAGATTGTAAGCTCAGGTCAAAAAGGAAGCAAACACCAAAAGAAACGCCCAAACCAAGTAAAGCGGCAAAAAGGATTTAGAATGACAAGAAAAATGCTGGAAGGGCCACAAAGAGACTCGAGGTGCAGACCCCAAAACCCAATTGTAGCGAGTGGAACGTGGTGAGAAACAAGGAGAAGGAAAAGAGAGAGAAACAAAAGTTTAAAAGGCTGAGACCGAAAGATAGTGGCGGCGGAGGAGGGAATGTGGTACGCTGATATTCTCAGAAAGACCAGTTGTGACCCAACCCTTAAGGGCCTGGACGAAAACGTATCGAGTATAAAACGAACGCAGAGAGGTGAAATACTTTCCCAACATAAGAAGAGCCCAGAGATCAAAAGTGAGATCAGGACATGATTGTCACTGGTTGCCGAAATATGTATCTCATCTAAATATTCTCCATAACACAACTGTTCTACATGTGTTATCGTCTAAAGCGTCAATGACAAAATAATTCGATCGTACAGTGAGTGTGTATGAGCTGTATCAAAGTAATTTAAATGAGTTGGCGGGCTTTAATGCCCCTGGTGAATCGAAAATAGCGAAAAGGTTTTCACTCGTCGATTTCATCGGCAAAAAAACCTCGAGTTAAGAGGTCGTTGGGCGAATCGGCAAAGGCGATGTCCCACATGACTACGGTTGGACCTACATGAAATCACGACCTCCAACAAGCTCTGAAAAAGCAAGGTGGTGTAAATGACGCGATGGAATCGATGACGAACTTCAGACGGCGGAAATAAAACTTCCAGTGGATGCAGCGATAAAGATTTTGACAATCGGGAAGATAAAGGTGGGATGGAGTGTAAAAAAACAGACAGACAGACAGAAACTGTCGAAAACTGGATGACAACCGCAAAACTGAAGCTGGCCTTTTCTGAGATCATGCTAGTGAGTAACTGCAAAAAAACTGAGCGGATCATTACGGGGAAGAAATCACATCCACTCGGCAATCAAAGTACTTTGGAGTCATGCTGGACGACCGCAGAAATTTTCATAGTCATGTGGACTACAAGTGCGAAAAGGCAATGAAAGCCACCGCAGCACTGGCCAGAATAATGCCAAACGGCTTTGGACCACGCAGAAGCAAAAGGAGGCTCCCTATCGACATTGTGCTACGGGCACCAGCGTGGATAAAGGCGCTAGATACGAAAAGGAACCGGAGGAGGTTGAATAAAGCCCAAAGGCTGGCAAGCATAAGGGTAGCAAGCGCATACCGAACGATTTTTCTAGTGGCGGTATGTGTGGAACGATGCCCATATTCAAAACGCTGATGGAACACACAAATGAGGACCAAACTACCAAAGCCACTAGGACGCAATTAAAACCCGAAGCACTTAGACATCAGCAGCGCGGGCGGGACTCTAGACTCATTCCGAATGTAACGACATGGGTTCAGAGGAAGTACGGTGAGTCTAACTTCCAACTGACGCAGTTCCTGTCGGGTCGCGGGTGCTTCCGAAGATACCTGCAAGGAATCATAATTACGTTACTTACAATCAACTCTTGTGTGTATTCCACGTTAAGCAAATTTGGCGAAAATGCGACAGCTAAAAATGCATCCAATTCTGGGCGGGACATAACGTTCCGTTCGGGATTTGTAATTATGTACCTGCAATGGATGAACATTATATTCCCATATTTTGTACTTGAAAGAATTGGGCGATTTATTAAGTAGCGATAGCTATGTTTTCACTCTTACTGTCTGTCCGTCTGTGCACCGTCATGAAAAAGACGTCACAAAAATGACGTTACAAAAATGACGTCACAAAAATGACGTCACAAAAATGACGTTACAAGAATGACGTCACAAAAAGACGTTACAAAAATGACGTTACAAATACGACGTCACACAAATACGACGTCACACAAATACGACGTCACACAAATACGACGTCACATAAATACGACGTCACACAAATACGACGTCACACAAATACGACGTCACACAAATACGACGTCACACAAATACGACGTCACACAAATACGACATCACACAAATACGACGTTATACAAATACGACGTCTTACAAATACGATGTCGCAAAAATGACGTCAGCTAAATGACGTCGCACATATGACGCCAAAAAAATGACGTCACAAAAATGACTTCAAAATACAATGTCAACAAAAATGACGTCAAAATTACGACGTCACAAAAATGACGTCAAAATTAGGACATCACAAAATTGACGTCAAAAATACGACGTCACAAAAATATGACGTCACAAAAATACGACGTCACAAAAATATGACGTCACAAAAATACGACGTCACAAATATAACTACAAGTTATGACGTCATAGATATTGTTTCGTTTAATTCTTCAACAACACTCTATCGCTATTTTCTATACCCATGTCAATAGTTTATTACCTCAGAACACAAGCCATGGCCAACATATGCTGAGGCACGTAGGTACGATTCAGCATCAACGGTGTATCCGATCTCATGATAGTCAAAAATGCCTTCATTCTGCGCTGCTTATCTTCGTATATTGTTCCGAACCATAAACGTTGAATGGTGGGTACAGCCCACGGCAGCAACGTTGCTTTAACTATTTCCGGTTTTTTGTATTGATTTTGTGGAGTCCAAATCCATTCTGACACAGAAATTTCGGGCAATTCATTTTTGCCTTGCTCCTTCTTTGAACACAAATACTTTTGGTGGTACATGTTGAAGAGAATGGCATAAATCAACTGTCTAGCTGGACGGTAGAATAAATGAATGGATGGAAAGTCTTTGTGGTGTTCATCTTCCAGAATTTGCGGTAGAATCAATTGTTTCTTTGTGAGAAGTTGATAGATACGCGAATCCATGATGCCTCTCTGGTGACGATTCATAGACGTCTTCACCACTTCGATGGGAATCGAATACATCGTCAAGCTGTTGTTACACTTTGTAATTTTCGGGTTGAGTTTAGAGTTGGCATCTTTTTTGGTGCAATCATTGACATCACTAATGGCCAATTTGCTCATATCTTCTTCGATCAATTCACCATCATCCACTAAACTATTTACATCTTTCAGAATATTCCTAGCCAACTCGTCGTTATCACTCGCTTCCGATGCCAGTACGACATTGGAAACGTTCGTTTCTTTGAAACTGTCCGGTCCCAGTTTTTTCTTCGTGCATCCGCGAAATTTGTGTTGCGCAAATGCGCCCCTTCTTTGGTAATATTCGACAGTCTCTTTCACTTCATTTGCCCATTCGGATAAATTTAAATGTTTGATAAATTCGTCGATATCATTGGTGGGCGTGTTGCGGACGAGTTCTGCAATCTTTTTGATACGAGACTCAAAATCTAGCTTCGAATCAATTTTCACTTTCTTATAGATCGATTCCAATATGGATTCGTTTAGAAGAATGTAACCACCCAACAACACAGCGATAAACGGTAGATGATCCACAGTCAGACTAAGAGTTGTCAGTAATTTGGACACTAAATATTCTTTCGTTTCCAGCGTTCCCTTATACGACAGGCGTATATCATGTGAGCTAAAATAACGTTGTGTGTTAGCAATTATATAATCGGGATGAACACCCAAGATGCCATCCAATTTGTGATCGCGACAATATTCAATAACTTCCATTGTATGATCGTGAACTGTTTGTACGACGCAAACATTGAAACTTCTCAATGCATTTCGAATGCATGTCCTTGTACCAGACGGTGGGAGCCACCAAATCTTTGGTGGCGGCGTATAGACCGCTTTGACGTGTTTTATTACGGAAATTGTTTTTGCGCGGGTGCTATTGTTTTCGGCGGTCGTCTTTTTATGTTCCTTTAAAGTTCCATCGAAGAATGCGATGATTTCGATGTGCGCTTGATGAAAGGCGTTTACAAGTAGCTGGCAGAATTGCAAAGCTCGATTCCACTGACCACCACAGGCCCAGTCTGACGGAACAAACGCAATTTTATTAGGTGAACGAAAAAGTGAACAACAATTGTTACCTGAGTAATATCCACCGTAAAATCGGTCTAAACAATCCTCCATGTCTACAGCGAGACGTAAGTTTCCATAGCTAGATTTCTTAGATCCGGATGCTGTGAAATAAATTATCAATGCAACTAGAGACTAACATAAAACAAAAATCATTCTGCGGTCAATTGGGAACTTTCAACGAAAATTCTGTCAATCATTTGTCATTCATATGACTCGAAAATGGAAGAAATCGCTGTTGCAGTCTTTGGGAAATAGTGATGAGATTTAAGCGGCTAGCAAAGTTCCTGATTTGGGCGTCGCTGAGCATGATGAAAGAAGTGTCGAGCTTCGAGCACGACAGTGTTTGCGCCTTGACAATAGTGAATATCCCTCTTTCCCTTGGTCACTTAAATCGATTCAATGGTCGCTTTACAATAATTCGGTTAATTTACCTATCCACTGGAAACTTTGAGAGGGGCTATGGGGAGCTAGGGTCTTACCAAGTAGCGATAGCGATATCTACTCAATGTTTTCACCATGCCTGTCCGTTCGTCTGTGCACCGTCACAAAAATAACGTCATAACAATGACGTCAAAAAGATGACATTATAAACACGACGTCCAAAAACTGACATCGCAAAAATGATGTTATAAAAATGACGCCACAAAAAAGACGTTATAAATAAGACGTCACAAAAATAACATCACCAAAATGACATCACAAATATGACGTCACAAAAATGACGTCACAAATATGACGTCACAAAAATAATGTCACAAAAATGACGTTACAAAAATAACGCCACAAAATTGACTTTACAAATACGACGTCACAAAAATTACGTCACCAAAATGACGTCACAAAAATTATGTCACAAATATGACGTCACAAAAATAACGTCACAAAAATGACGTTACAAAAATAACGCCACAAAATTGACGTTACAAATACGACGTCACAAAAATAACGTCAAAAATATGACGTCACAAAAATGGCGTTACAAAAATAACGCCACAAAATTGAAGTTACAAATACGACGTCACAAAAATAACGTCACAAAAATGACGTTATAAAAATGACGCCACAAAAATGGCGTTACAAATATAACGTCGCAAAAATAACGTAACAAAAATGACGTTACAAAAATAACGCCACAAAATTGACGTTACAAATACGACGTCACAAAAATAACGTCACCAAAATGACGTCAAAAATATGACGTCACAAAAATAACATCTCAAAAATGGCGTTATAAAAATGACAACGTCGCAAAAATAACGTCACAAAAATGACGTTACAAAAATAACGTCACAAAATTTACGTTACAAATACGACGTAACAA
Organism: Pseudolycoriella hygida; assembly: GCA_029228625.1. Taxonomy (NCBI): domain Eukaryota; kingdom Metazoa; phylum Arthropoda; class Insecta; order Diptera; family Sciaridae; genus Pseudolycoriella; species Pseudolycoriella hygida. Next base: position 136,344,590 of record CM055404.1, read on the forward strand.
AAACTACGTAACAAAAACTACGTCACACATATAACGTCATAATAATGACGCCAAAAATAAAAACATATGGAAGGAACCCGTACGCATCAGAATAGATGTGACAAACAGAATAGATGTTGCAAAAAGATTCGAACGTCTCTAAGTAAATGCCGACTTAACTCTTAAGTTGAATTGAATTGGAAATTGCCGAAAGGGAAATATTGAAAAGCCCGTTCGAAGCAACGGCGCAAAAATCTCTCTAAATCCCTAAAAATATCTCAAAGTTTAAAAAAAATTGAAAAAATTTCGAAAAAAAAATGCTCAAGGGCCGATTTAGGAACCGACAATCTAGAGCACTTGGGAGAGACCTTTGATCCATACTTCTACAAACAAAAATGTTTCCATCTTTTTCTTTGCGACACTGCAGAAAAAAAACCTCATAATTAAAGAAACATTCACGAAAAACCACCAAATATCGTGTGGGGTCGCGTAGCGTGAGTTGGGGCCACACTGAGGACTCTACAGCCCGAACCACAAAAAATAAAAACAACGCAACACCCTAAAACAATTCACAATTCGCCAAGTTGATGTCCCTACTAGGCATGTCAATTCACATAATTCCACCCACTAAGCCCGCGCGCAAACATAAATCTGTCATCAATCTCCCTAGGTATCATGAGCTGTTTTGTACGAGCTGATTTACCAAAATCCAAGAAGTATCGAAGATATCCCGGCCCTTCTCGCAATATACTATACAACGCAGCCATTGACCTGAACTTAAAGTGGTCGAACAACCCCATGCCCAATAACTTCTCTCGCACGCCCGAGATGCTGTCATACTTAGATTTGCTATACACATAGCGGACAACCGAATTATAGGCTTTCTGGAGGATTTTGGAGGAGCTAACATCAAGAACGTAAGAATAAATCTCACAGCAACGTTCGAAGTGAGGCATCAATAGAGCTTTTGCCAAAAGACGCCTGGTTGAAAGGGTTGAGTCGAGCCAGCAAAGGGCCACAAACAACGAAGTCTAGCATAAACCTTTTGGGAAGCAAGAACAGCATGGATCATCAGTCCCAGATTCTTGACACAATGCGAGTATTCGACTCGAACTCCACCAAGATTCACCTCGGGTACTAGATCATAGTTGCCGTTCTGATTCAGTATTGTAACTGTGTATTTAATGGCTGCATCTACGACTATAGGCGTTACTTTTACATTAGTAGCTGAGCCTATAACAATTGCCTGAGACTTAACAGCATTGAGAAACAGTCGCAGTCGCCCAAGTACAATATGGTCATTTGAAAGAGACCTGGCTAGCAGCACTGAGGTAAATGTATGTAAATCTACCTCAGTATTGCCAGTCAGGTCTCTTTCAAATGACCAGATTGTACCCACAGACCCAAGGTCAGCTTACACGCGTATGATACATTCATCCACTTCACAAGCATAGAACATTTTGTATAATTGGACATCGTTAGCGAAGAGATGCGGAAACATATACTTGACGGAAGCGGGAAGGTCATTAACATACAACGAGAAAAGTAAAGGACCAAGAATTGAGCCCTGTGGCACGCCCCTAGTCACCGGAAGGAAGGCTGATATAGCCCCATCGATACAGACGGCCTGAAATCTGTCCGAAAGATAGCTGCGTATCAAAGCAACAGCAGTACTGTCGAATCCGAACTGCGAACGCAACTTATCACACAACAAGCTGTGGTCAACCATATCGAATGCCTTAGAAAAGTCCAATAGTATTAGAATCGTTATAAGTTTTTTACCCATAGCTCGCCTAATATCGCTCGATATTTTCAATAGTGATGTGATGGTACTGTGTTTGGATCTAAAACCAGACTGAACCGGGGTGCGAGATGAACTCGTAAATCAGATCCTTGACGATGAGCTCAAAAACTTGGAAAAACGGGCAGAACACTTAATGGCCGATAATCTTCGAGGTCAAATTTTCTAGTCTTCTTATGGGACGACCAAACCTTAGCCACTTTCCATCCCCTCGGACATTTCGAGGTCATGATGCAGGAGTTCACAATATGCAATAGCACCGGCATCACAACAGGAAGGGCAAGTTTAAAGAATTTCAGCGGCAATGCATCCACCCCCACATCATCAGATTTAACAGATAAAATTGACTTATGCAAGTCCACTGCAGTAACATTTCGAAACGAAAAGCTAGGACCATTCAACAGCGTTTCACCCACAGAGCCTTTCTTCCCATAACCTTCCTCCCCAGAGCTATGTTCCAACCGACGGATATTATCAGCACCGCCATCTCTGACAATATAGGCATTATATTCATCAGCTGTGAAGGACGGATGCGAAGAGAAACGAGACTTAGCTAGACCTAGAGATCCAAATTCAATCCCGTAGTCAATTTTTTGAATATCTTTCTATTTCGATTACCTTTTAGGGAAAAAAAAGATTTTCAAAACGGTCAGGTTTTACTCAAGTTAGAGCGGTGACAGGCCGTCGGACAAAATTGTTTTTCCATATTTCTCGTATGTAGACCCCAAAACGAAACAGTAACCAACTGCCGAGTCGAAATTGGGGTGATTACAAACGTCGTGGTAAACGCATAAGAAGTTTGTAATGAATATAATATGGTAATTAGAAGCATAAATTGATGTAATCAAAATGATTTCCAAGGATTTTCAAAGGTTTGTTTAGTTTTCTATAACTTTCATGGATTTTCTGATAATTCAAACTGCTGATAAGTTAGTCCATTAGAGAATCATCCTATGAAAATTGAACGGATTCCACTTTTCATCAGGCAATACTAGCTGCCTGTCGGTGCCCATCAGGAATAAGTGAACACATTCTTTAAGAATCGTATGGGAATGTTTTATGTCGTGCAAAATTTTTTATGACGAATGAAAAAGCGTTCACATATTCCTGATGGGAGGCGTCATCCGCTTATTTTCATATCTGAATTGTCAATCCTCACTCTCTTGCTCAGTGGTTCTATCATCGTCATGTTGCATACATGGAGAATTAGTTTCATTAAGATGCAACGCATGACAGAATTGTATATAAACAACGCAATTGCAACAACATTACCATATCAAAATGTCACCGATAGAACTTAACAAATATAACCTCATATGCTGGTGTGCCATAAAAATTCTGATGCGCTGACGATTTGCGTTACCTTCTCTGTTTATATACTTTGATTTACTCAGGATTCTGTTCTACAAACACATTGCAAATTTGACAGCTCACATTTAAGTGATTTTTTGGAGTATTTTCTACGACCTTAAGATTTTTCTGTTCCCCACTCGGGGAAGTAAGTAAAAAAATTGAATTATCTCAAGATAAGGGAATTTTCTTGAGAGACATACAAATCGAGGAACAAAGTCAGTTCTTACATCACACCCTTGTAGTTCACAAAAGCTGTATTTTCGTTCTTTCTTTCTTTTGCACATTTTGCAATTATGATCATAGACATCTGCTGAGACCTCCAATTCTTCGACCATATCTCCGGAACTTCTTGGCTTCAAGATCCCAGCGAGCGACCCAAGACTACTGCCTAGCTCTCTCTTAAAACCAGACGACAAGTTTACTAGCTGTGGCCAAGAGACGGCAAAGCACTTGCTTGAGGTACATTTTCCGGATAGTCGGGAAGACAGAGGCAGAGGTCAAATACCAGATCCTATACCGCCATCGGAAGAGGACTGGAAAATGGCCAGGAAAATTATCACGGAGGATAGGCTAAAATGGGCTATAGAAAATTTCAAACCTTTTAAGTCAGCGGGCAACGACGGGATCTTTCCAGCACTTCTAAGGGAGAGCGAAGAGATCCTATTGGAACCACTGCAGCAGATAATGATAAGTTCCTTAGCCCTTGGGAAATGGGAAAAAGTAAAAGTCTCTTTTATACCGTAGCCGGGTAAACCGTCGCACAACGGAGCAAAAGACTTCAGGCCAATCAGTCTCACATTCTTCATTTTGAAGGTTCTGGAAAGAATGATAGACCTGTATATAAGGGAAGAAATCCTTACGAGGTGCCCACTTCAAGTGAAACAGCATGCCTATCAAACAGGCAAGTCTACAGACTCCGCTCTGCATAGCCTCGTCGCCGACATAGAAGGATCCTTTAGGGTCGGAGAAATATCCATCGGATGTTTTATGGACATAGAGGGCGTTTTCGACAACGCGGGATTTGAATTGATCGGCAGCGCGTTGGCAGAAAGAGAAGTAGCGCCTGTTGCGATTAGATGGATTGATAGGATGCTCAGAGACCGATATATGTGGCTCCAAGGCCAGTCTCTGGGTGGCCGAAGGATGCCCCCAAGGAGGCATCCTTTCACCACTGTTGTGGTGTATAGTGGTGGACTCGCTCCCAAAAGAGCTGAACAACGAAGGTTTCCCTGCCCAGGGCTACTCGGATGACCTGACCGTTCGTATCCAAGGCAAATTCGAGAGCACCCTTGGAAACATTATGAGGATGGAACTGAAGATAGTGGAAAGATAGTGTCGTGAGAAAGGCCTGCGAGTGAATCCAGACAAGACGGGCCTGGTGCTTTTTAGCAAAAGGCTCACAGGCTCTGAGCTTGTTGGAAAAGCAAAGACATTGAGTCGAGCGTCCAGGTACGTTGGACCGCAAGCAAAATTGGATTACTCACATGGAAGACAAGGCCCAAAAAACTCTAACGGCTTTCTGGTCGTGCAGAAATGCAATCGGAAAAAGCTGAGGCCTATCCTCCAAAGCAACACTGTGGATATATGAGGCGGTAGTGAGGCCCGCGATGAGCCATGGCTCCGTAGTCTGGTGGACAAGGCGAAGGAGAGGCTGAAAGAAGTTCAGCCGCTGGTATGTGTGTGTGCCACTGGTGCCATGAAGATGACAGCAACAGCGGCCCTGGAAGTTCTACTAGCGGTGGCACCTGCAGATATAGTAATGAAGGCGAAAGCTTTCGCTATAGCGGACAGGTTGACGCAAAACGGATTGTGGACTTCAGGATTCTGCACCGGGCATGGAAAAATCAAACACAGATCACACACTGTCACACACATGAAGCGAGAATTAAGGAACTCTGCAGCGATCTTCCGAGACAGGAATGAATGGGAAAATGGGTGGCCAACTACGTTACCTAGTAGGGAATGGGTTGGTTTTACGGATGGGTCGAAGATGAGTGAAGGGGCTGGAGCTGGTATATACCACCCAGGAACGGATAGCGGAACTTGGATTCTCTCTAGTATCTTCCAGGCGGAAACTTCAGCGGCACTCCTAAGTGCTCGTGAACTTCTGCCAGTATACCGGCACTTGGAGTCATCTAGGGAAGCTCTCTAGTATCTTCCAGGCGCAAACTTCAGCAGCATTTCTAAGTGCTCGTGAATTTCTGCCAGAAGAACTGGGAGACAAAGATATAGTAATATGCACGGATAGTGAGGCAGCGATAAAGGCGCTGATATCACCCGTTGTGACTTCCAAGTTGGTGATAGAATGCAAGGAACACCTAGATAGGGCTGAAGAATCGGGTCAAACTGTTTTGGGTGCCCGGACATTCGGGAATGGATGGCAATGAGAAAGCTGACGAGCTGGCCAGAACCGGCTCGACGGCTGTCACATTCGGACCGGAACCACACATCTCTGTCCCGAACTCACTTTATACGAAAGTGATAAAGGATTGGGTGAAGGCGGAACACGGTAAGAGCCGGACAGAATATGAAGGAGGACTGCACACCAAGTGCTTCCTCCCCACTCCGAACGAGAGATGGACAAAAGAGCTCCTGACGATGAGCCGGGACCGAGTTAGGAGGATCGTGGGAGCGGTGACCGGCCATTGCGGACTCAACAAGCGCCTAACGAAAATGAAGATTCTAGGTGACCCGGAGTGCTCCTGTGGCTTGCATGAGGAAACGGGTTTTCACCTTATATGCGAATGCTCCCAAGTTCCTTCAGCTGAGGCACAGGACACTCGGCGACTATGTCGTCGTCGACCCTTTGAGAGTGGCTGAACTAGGACCTATCAGATTAGACAAGTTCCTTGTCGGCACGCGAAGGTTCTCTTGATTTTTACATGATGAACGGGATTGGGAACAAAGGGTCAAGAGATCTGTGTTCGAAATCGAGAAATCGATCGTCCCAAACTGATAAAGTCTACAAAAACGTCTTGGCCGATTCTGCTCATCTTAGAACTTGAATCATAAGAGGCATGTACCTTTCAGGGAAAAAAGTTTAGGCTGATCGGTTGAGCCGTTTGGAAAAAAAAGTGGAAACGGGCAGACTGACATTTTGAAATCTGTGGATTTTGTGTGTCAAGTGTCACAATAACGGGGATGACATATCGCAAGATACACGGATTCAGCTACACTTCCAATGTAACAATTATGAAATGAATGAATTCCATCCCTCAGGTATAGCGGTCAGAAATTCTATCATCCGGGGATTTTAGGAAGCATACAAATTCTGCGAAATTGATATGTCTTTAACGTGGACAACTCCCTGATATTTCCTCCCACTTTAAAATTTAAAGAAATTCCTAACATTAGTTCGTCATGTCATCAATTTCATCTGATTTCTTGGGAGTGTACTAATTGAATATTCTAAGCAAACACATGTCATGCACATCGTAAACATGATGTCACGTGATGCAAAAGTTCTTTCAATGAATTTTCAAATGCTCTTTTTATGAGATCATGTGGCTATGAGTTTTTGTTGTTTATGGATTTATTACCGTGAAAACATTTGGCAACCGATATGGTTAACAGATTGTCTGCGAAAAAGGACACTGTCGCCTTGATTTTACCAACAAAATAGTTTTTTGAACGTTTTGTGGCATCAAATCATTGAATTCATTGCAATTGAAATGAATTTCTAAGTTTTGATTGATTTTAGTTGAAAACGTATTTCGTTGAAACGTCACTGACAAGAGGTTAGGACATGTATACGTCGAGGATTTTCATCGTAAAAAAAAACGCAACTTACCGCCGTTCGCATGTTGTTTATAATAATTTTCTCCGACTTTCATTAAATCAACGGCCACAGTACCACCCTCGAGTTTCGACAGAAATGCTTGCAACTCAGCCGTATCGATCATTTTCTTATCCATTATCTTCAGTGCTGTGTAGTTGTATAAAATTCACTTGTAATTTGCAGAAAATTTTTTAACTGAAATCAAACGAAAAGCAAATCGAAATGATTTTAAAACGCCGAATGGACTGGCATTGGTGTGACGAAATGATGGCAACTGACGTTTGCTGGCTGAAGACAAAAAAAAAACACCGGTCTGCGGGACATATGGCGACCATTTAATATTCAGAGCATAACATCATCGCCACACACATTGTCCAAATTGATACGAAAAGCCGACGAAAATTACCTTTAGAAGAACTTAGCTTGTCACAATTGGCAATAACAACGTTAACAATCAGTCCATCGGTTAGAAGATTAACACATTTTTAACGCAAAATACAATTAAATTAAATAGAATATTTAACAAAATCTAAAAGAAAGTATGTTATAAGTTGTATGAAAAGTCTTGCTAAAACGACCGGCCATTTTTTGCCATATCAATGTTTCCTTTCAGTTGCTATCAGGTGGCACCATCGTTCAAATTTGATGTTCAGTGCATTGACGAAATGAACGACGAAATTTTGAAATGTGCCCGCGTAATTTGGGAGTAAACATTATGATTTTTTCAATGATTCAATGTTCTAGCGGTTTAGGATAAATTACTCGAATCCAGGCTCGGGCATGAAAATAATGCACAAACCTACAAACCTCGTTACTGGGAAATTTTTGGGCCAAAATTTTGGTTCGCAGGGAAAGGCGAAAAAAATTTTTTATGGAAATTTCAGCACGGACATTAGACGTGTCCAAAAATGTATGGGAAAATTAAGTTGTCGAAAAGTTGTAGGGATTGGGGATTGGGTAGTTGGGTAGTTGGGTAGTTAGATAGGGTAGCATCTGAGTGTACATGAACGGAAGGTGGGGGCCCGGGTCATGTGCCAGATGTGTAACTGTCTAACTATCAAGTGCTCTTTTTAAGTCCTCGTCTTAGTCCCCGGGTACTGATTCCTACGGAATTTGCTAAACTTAAGAGTGAGGGGCTAACAACCTCTCCTTGGAAAACAAGCCTAGTTCAAGAATCACTGCAACAACAGCCTCGGATACCAACGGAATTACGAAGACGACCCAAGCAACGTTCAAAGGACTATGATCTTCATTTAGCGACATGGAATTTACGAACTCTTTACGCTCGAGGAGCGCTCCAAAACACAACAGCCGACCTAATTAAATACAAGATACACATTGCAGCAGTGCAGGAAACAAGATGGTTGGATAGTGGAATACACACGCTCCCCAATCACTCTTTCTATTTTAGCGGTTCGAACAATAATGCACATGAATTTGGTACAGGTTTCTTTGTAGACAGGAAGGTCGATCACACGGTGATTGGTTTCGTGCCTATTAGCAAGTTTATATGCACGCTTAGAATCAGGACAAAAACGCATAAAATTACGATGATAAATGTACATGCACCGACGGAGGACCAGGAAGATGATATCAAGGACAACTTCTATAGCCAGTTGGAAAGCACGATCAACGCCATCCCGTCATCTGACGTGAAGATCACTTTGGGCGATTTTAATGCGCAGATAGGGAAGGAAGATTATTATAGAGAGATTGTGGGTTCACATAGCTTGCACTCCATCTGTAACGATAACGGCGTCAGAACGGTAAATTTTGCGGCATCTCTCGGTATGACCATACGGAGTACTCAATTCCAGAGGAAAGACATATATAAAATAACCTGGAATTCGAATGATGGGATCACCAAGAATCAAATTGACCATGTGATGATCGAAGAAAAGTACAGGAATGGCATTTATGATGTTAGGAGCTACAGGGGAACGTTGCATGATTCCGATCATGCACTCGTGAAAATTAAACTGAGGTGTCAGTGGCCCAGGTGTCACAACAGAACGACAGCACGCCCCAAGTTCAACATAGACAGCCTCAAAAGCAGTGACGTAAAGATCCGTTTTGAAGCAGCATTACAAAGCAAACTGATTGACGAACCACCCATTTTCGATCTTGACGATGCGATAAGAAAAACCAACGATATCATTTGCAACGTGGCTAACGATGTCCTTGGGAGACCGACAGCTCGAAGATCGGAAGGATGGTTCGATGAAGAATGTGCGAATGCAGTATTTAAGAAAAAGGAAGCAAGAGTGAAGGCGCTGGGCAGACATTCTAGATCAAACAGCGCAGCTCTAAAACTAGAGAATGTCCGAACGTACAGGCTGCTGAGGCGGAAGAAACGGGAACACCTTATCAAAGAAATCGAAACTTTGGAAGCGCACAACAGAAACGGAGATGTTCGTGAATTTTTCAAGTCTGTTAAAAAGAGTCGAAATGGTTTCAAACCAATCTCAACGAAAATTCAGGACGAAAATGGTGGATTATTGAGCGATAATAGAGCAATATTGAAGAGGTGGACTGAGTACTTTACTACCCTGCTGAACCGACCCCAATTAGTGCAACACTCGACCCAACAATATCAGCGTGCTGAACCCGAGATCAAAGTACCCTCTTTTGAGGAAATGACAGCGGTAATGTACTCCTTGAAGGATTCGAAAGCTCCTGGTGAGGACAACATTCCAATCGAATTGATTTAAGCAGCCGGCGAACCCCTGTGGAGAAGGCTATACGAAATAGTGTTAATGGTGTGGAATGAGGAGGAGATGACCGAGCTTTGGAAAACAGGAGTCATGATACCGATACACAAAAAGGGGAGCAAATTGATTTGGGAGAATTTCCGAGGCATTTGCTTTCTAAACTCAGCGTATAAAATTTTTGCGTCGATTCGGTACAATCGACTAGCAGTTTATGCAGAAGAAATAATTGGAGAGTATCAGGGTGGTTTTCGTGAGGGCAGGTCGACCATAGACCAAATATTCACCGTAAGGCAGAGATAATGGAGAAAGCGTATGAATTCAATGTTACGATCCATCAGCTTTTTGTGGATTTTAAACAGGCGAATATATATGATATGATATGATATGATTCGCTCGACAGAAACGCTTTTTTTACCATATTGGAGGAGTTTGGAATACCAATGAAGCTGATAAGATTTTCAAAGGCGACGTTAACAGACACGAGATGCAAGATTTTGATACAAAACATGCTGTCTGACCCCTTCCCCATCAATACTGGATTTAGACAAGGAGACCGCTTATCTACTCTTTTCTTTAATTTTGCATTAGAGAAAGTAGCGAGTGCTCTGTCAATCAATTGGAATGGAACTATTTTCAATACATCCAAGCAATTGACAGCATTCGCGGACGATACCGACCTCTTGGGAAGAGGAACGATCAAGGTAAAGGAAAGTCTGGTGGAAATGGACGAGGAGGCCAAAAAAGTTGGATTGGTTATAAATGAAGACAAAACCAAATACCTCGTACTCGACAGGAGTCACGGATCCAGGATCGGACAAAACATGACCATGAACGAGTACAACTTTGAAGTTGTACAATCTTTCAAATATTTTGGTTCCATCGTCAATGTCGCTAACGATATAGATGAAGAGCTGAAGACCCGAACGGTGCAAGCGAGTAGGTGCTATTATGCGTTGAAACATCTCTTCAGGAGCAATCTACTGAACACTGCCACGAAATATCGACTTTACAAAACTCTGGTCAGGAGCGTTGCAACTTACGCCAGCCAGACCTGGACCTTGACAGTAAACCAAGAAAACAGGCTGAGATGATTTGAAAGGAAAATTCAACGCTCAATCTGTGGACCGGTCAAGGTGGGTGATGCGTGGCGAATCAGAACGAATAATGAGCTCGTGGAAATTTTCGGTGCCGAAAACATTGTTGGTGTTATAAAATCAGCACGACTGAGATGGGCGGGTCATGTGATCCGCATGAACGATGACAGAGTGGCAAAGAAAGTTTTCGTGAGTCAATTTGATGGTGCACGACCCAGGGGGAGACCAAAGAAGAGATATTGACTGCGTGGAAGGAGACATTCGTGAATTGGGGATTCGAAATTGGAAAGTTGTCGCCGAGGATCGTCAGAGATGGCGTACTGCTGTTGTGGAGTCAGCCAAAACCCGCTTGGGTCAAAAACGGCTGTTAACTAACTAACTAACTAACTAAAAGTTGTAGGCTTAGCCCGGAAAACGGTGCCAAATGTTCCCCTGAGAAAAAGTTTCTATGGGGCCGAGGCCTAAAATCGCGTTTTAGGGAGTACCCAAATCGAAAAACTGAAATAAATCGTCGAAAATGGAGTAAATTTCAGATTTGTCCACTTTAGACAAATTTAATGTTCCTGTCAGGAATTGTTCTGACCTAAAACAGACCCAAGTGAAATAACTGATGAAATGATAAAGAATCGAGTAGCCATTCGAAATGATTTAAATTGAATGAAATCGACTTAGCCGTTGCCTATTTATCGGCCTATAAATAGAGTCAAAATGTATGAATAAAGAGCATTCAGAACGAGGAGTTCACGGGGACAACATCCCCAAGCGAATCGTTTTCTTTGTAGAAAAGTGTTCTACAGCCAGCGCTTGCGAGCTGGGGTGCATAACCCACTGGTTGTTGAACACTTAGTACAACGTGTAGAAGTTGGAAAATATGTTCAATTATTAGCGCTTGCGGGCTGGGGTGAATAACACACTAGTAGTTGAACATGAAAGTAGAAATAGAACGTAGAAGTTGTAACAGTTCCAGATCGATCTTGAAAGCGAATGTTAAGGCAAGTTTGGTTATTTTAGATCAAAACAGTCCCGAAAACACGGTGAACATGTCTATGGGGTCGTCTGGGCTCTAGCTGTGGAGTCTCACTCAAAGGCCAAGGTGGTGTCCGGCAGTGTCGGAGCCCGTTGGAAAATTTCTGAAGAGCTATCTCATTACTTATATAAGGGAAATGTTGGTCTAGGGTAGGACTACAAAATATCCGAAAATGGTGGCTCGAGGTGTAGAGATGTAAACAATTTTAATGCTCAAGCAGTAGAGCGGTCCAAATTTGTATGGAAAAAATCAAGTTGTCGAAAAGTTTGAGGGTCCGGTCGAAAGGCTATGCTATTCGGTTTCCCGAAAAAAATTCTAAATGTCACAAGGCCGAAACGTTTGAATTGGTAGGTGGGTGGATGGCAGTGGATGGATTGTGGGCTTAGTGGGGAGCAAAAATCGCAAAAACTCGGGAAAGTCCATTTTTTCTTCAAAAATTTGATACAAGTTCGTTAAAAAACAAAGAATTTCATTAAAATTCATCACAAATGGAAACAAACATAAGAAACAAAGAAAAACAAATAAACATTGAGATGTAACGTATGATTTATGCGGGAATATGCTTTTTTGGAGGCTTTTCGTGAAGCCAATTTCAATCAGCAGGTCCGGCAAAGCATCCTATAATCTTGACAAAGTTAATACCTTTCAAACGAGATCTTACTTGCTACATTTGGATGTCTGGATCGGATTATATTATGATGTGAAGTCGGGGTGTAGGATGTTAGGTAGGCTTTTAAAGCATGCTTTCAAAGTACTTTCAAAGTATACTTTTTGATGATTTTTACATCCTCCGAAAAGTATCCTAGCTTTAACCGATTTTAGCGTGTGGGGGCTCGCTGGAAAGAGGGAGACGAACTCTAGGATGTGGAATACTTTGTGAAGGTTTTTGAAGCGATACAACGCTAAGAATAGCGCTACAAAAAACGGAAATAAAATCCGAAAGTGTCGGAACTGTACGAAATTGGATTCATTAGAAAGGTTTCATCGAGGGCTGACGCACTTCTGCGGTTTATGGAATAAATGGGAACAAATGGAATAAATGGGAATAAATATTGGAAAAAATGATAATTTTTTCAAATTCGTCAAAACCTCAAATAGACTTGATTTTGATGGCAACGCACACAACAAACCATACTAATGTCTCAAAAAGTGAAAAAACCCACTTTTGAAAACTAAAAAGAATTTTTGTTGAAAAATGGAATAAATGGAAATTTATTCCATTTATTCCCAAAAAAATAAAATTTAATCTCAAGATGGTTTAAATGCTTTATAATTTGTGCAAACCTTTTTTTGAACTTATTTGTCTAACTTGTGATGTGTTTGGTTCAGATATTTCGCAAAAACAACAAAAAAAATTTTGGGAATAAATGGAATAAAAGAATAAATGAAGTGCGCCACCCCTCGGGTTTCATTTAAGCCTATGGAATCCTACGAAATTCGAGGAAACTGAAAGGTCTTTGGTGAAAATTTAGTCAAAACAGCGCTAAAAAGTAAATTTTTCATTAAACTATGCTTTTATATGCCTAGCTTTAGCCGATTTAGCCGTGTTATAGTTCGTTGGAAACAGGAAGACGAGCTCTAAGATCTGGGATGCTCTGTAAAATGATTTTATAGCGCTACAAATAACGCTACGAATATCGAAATATCGAAAATATCTTCAAATAGTATCGAACAAGCAGGCCCGGACTGGCCATACTGGGCGATCGGGCGATGCCCGAAGCGCCCCACGGTCTTGGCGCCCCACACACGGTCAAGCGCCCTTCTAAAAAAAATGTGTTATAAATTCGCAACCAACGTCAATTCTTGAATTTTGGCGAATATTCAAATATTGCAAGAGATGTTACTTGTGTCGTTGATAAACTAGATGAATTTCTTCCTTGCCGATACATTTCATTACAGCCCGCAAATGAAGAAAAAACCAATGTCTATGCTCTAATTTTAAAAATTTTCGCCTGCGGCGCTATAGTCATTCAATTATTGTATTAATAATCTTACATACAGAGATTTTCAGCTTAAAACTTTCGCTGAAATTAGACGTTAATATATGCGAAGTGAAATACGAAAATGGAATGTAAGGAGACCAAAACCTAAAAATTTATGAAGAACGTTCAAAAAAATTTCGCTCGCTCCGCTCGCGTCTTTGCAGAAATTGTATTCAGCCTAATAATCAAATCTATGGCGCTTAAAAAATGAAACTGTGTAATGTCTAACTAAAACGGAGTTATGATAAAAGACTGTCACAACGTCAAATTTAAAGAAAAATTTAAATGAAGTACTCGAATGATTTACATTCTTAAAATTATGAAAGCTCGACATGACTACTTTTTTGGGTGATCACATGCAAATTGGTAGCCAGTCCGGCCCTGCGAACAAGTGTCTAAATGGTACGAAAGTAGGTTAGCAATCTCGTATACGCATATCAAATCTAATTGTAAACTTGAAGAACCTGCAAATTTAGGTGAAAATCTAGGCAAAATAGTGCTGTAAACATGCTATTTGGTGTTTTTTGATGGTTTTTCCTCGAAACAGCATCTGTAGGTGTCCGAACCAGTTTATGGTTGGGCATTTTCTGTTTGTTCGAACTCCACTAAATTTGAAAAATCTATAGACATCTAAAAAAAGACAAATGCCGACTTTTCTGTCCTCTCCCATTTAGCATCATATAAAAATGGTTTTAACTCAATGAATTTACATTTTTTCATGTATTTGTACAAAATTTGAATATAATCCTGAAATTGTTCAGCCAAAGTACATATGTGTGACACGCCGGAAAACGATTTTTCAAAAATTGAAAGCTTCTTATAAATATTTGAGCAAGTAGCGGAGTAAGTGACAATGAATAAAGTTAAAAAAAATTCGGAAGAATGTTTCCAACGTAGCACTGAAAAAAAATATTTTTTATCTGTTTCAGGAAGTTTTACGGGAATCTGTATCTGTACAAATCTTATCTTAGTAATAATGCAATGTGTTATGACTAGAAAGTATGTGTAGTCAACTTTCTAAAGGATTTTCTATAGCGAAATTGGACCACAATATTAACGTTATTTGTGGGCGCGGAGAGAAGTAGCAAATTTTTGTAAGTTTAAAGAAAAATGCGAATATATAAAAGAGCTGTCATTGTCGAATGGACTCAAATAATCCAATTCTATAACTTGGAAGAATAAAGTTGCAATTATCAAAATGAGCCGAGTATAGGTGCTTTTATTAATAATTTTAAAAATTGTATAGAATTTCAATCGTCTCCCGCAGCTCCCCGAGACCAGATTATGGCGACTAAAAACGATAAGATAGAAAAATACGGTTGGCCACCATAGCGCTGGGAACGAATCTAGTATAATCGGCATGTCTGCACTAAATCGGTTCGTAGCAACTTCACTATTGTTATTGCTGTCATACGGTAATGGTTTTTGTTTGCGCCACTTTCTTTGTGAACTTCGTTATTTTTCTATTTTATCGGTACAAATCCAATCAAAAAATGGTAAAATAAAGTTATTTACTGAACGGCTTGATTCAAATTTTTCATTCAAAAAATTTATCCGTTTTATTGTAGGATTATAACGATCTTTCTATGTTCTCTGATGTAAGTACAAAATAAATTAACTCTAGTGTGTTGCGAAAGTGTTCATTGCATTTTATTACATATATATTATAATTGCACAACAATCCTCGAAGTCGGGCCGAAATCATTTTGGGAGATTGTTCAGCACCTGCTCTTTCCTGGGCCAAAATATGGCTGGTGTCAGTGCAGTCTTTGTAATTGGAACGAACTTGTCGAAATAATCAGCCAAAGTTGTTGGCATTGCAGAGAAAAGGAATGCCAGCTGCTTGAATGTCAAATCCATTTTTAATTTCACCATGACAAAGACCGTCAATGTAATCCTCTGCACGAAAATGTGATTGATATATGTAGACAGGATTGCATTCATCTACCGGCAAACATAACCTCTTGATCCATTGCCCCCGAATGTATTCCATTTTTGGCAGTCGGTGCATAGAAGCTGTCGGATCTTTTGAACAGTTGCGTACCGCACATCTTGATCTAAGATTTTCCTGTATTATTGGACCCGGACGAAGTACAAAGGTCCCATACGTTTACTACAAACATTTTTATTGTAACATAGGGTAGATCGAGGTGGGAAGGGGGGATGCATCTATTATCGTCTAGAGATGACGAATGAGCAATAAAAAAAAATGTCCGTCTGTCCGTCTCCACTTTTTTTCCAAACGGCTGAACCGATCAGCTTAAACTTTTGTCCCTGAAAGGGACATGTATCCCATGATTCAAGTTCGAAGATGAGCAAAATCGATCACGTGGTTGCGGAGATATGGTCGAGGAAGTGACCAAAAACATGGTTTTTCGAGGGTCGGTGAAGCTTTTTCGCAAATATGTCAGCAAGTATAGCACGGAAATTCCTCATTTTGGTGTCAAATGAAAGCATTTGATGTCACGAAACTGGGAAAAAAAATTTGTGGGAATCGGTACAGGGGTCTGGGAACTGGGACCAATGGAATCGACGAAATTGAGACTCTTGGCCATATAAGAAAACAGTTTTTCGTCTATATTTCCTTAACTATGCAATATGGAGATTTTCTGTCAAAGGCAAAGTTGTAGAGAATTAAATTTAAGCGACCACGTGTTTCAGGGTTTTCGGAAAATATGGCCCGTTGCTGGTATATGGCCACTTCCATGATTTTGCAGGATGACCCGAATCTCCAGAACTATGAGAGATGGAAAGTTGGTTCCAAAGACAAAGTTGTAGAGAATTAAATTTAAGCGAACACGTGTTTCAGGGTTTTAGGGAAAAAGACTTTGTCCTTGGATATAAGATTTTCTAGATTTGAATGGTCTGAGACGTACTTCGGTAGGGCCTTTGACATTACCTTGGGTAATTTCTATGGATCTTTGAAATTCTTACAGTTTTAAGAGAACAGAAAACGTTGGATTGTTTGCTTATTTGTATATTTAGATACGTTCGAGTCTCTTTGCCACATCTATTCTGATTCGTACAGGTCTTTGGTTATGTTTTAATATTTATTTGGTTAATTTTTCAATTCCTTCAACATTTCATCTTGCTTACCTTATTTTTTTGGTTTCTTTTTGTTGACATTTTGACAGTTTTCAGAAATAATTTTGTGATGTCAACAATGAAGTTTGCGCGTTTAACCGGAGATGCAACGAAGTTGAAATATGTAAATACTAAAGCTACTAGTTTTCGAAATTATTTTGGCGGGCCATGTTTATCTATAAGACTGAAAACGTGAGCAAATGTCATCATCATTTGACATTTCGTCACCACAAGAAGTCAAAGAAAAATTTCTCTATTATCTCTATAGCAGCGGAAGCGGAGGGAGTGACACAATCCCCAGACCCCAAAAAAGAAGTTCACAAACTCAAAAAACGTCATACAAAAACCTTTGGGCAAGGAGCCACATACACGCGAACTTTTGAGTTTTTCCCCCTGCCCCACTGCACTGCCCCAAAAACTACGTCACAGCAGCTTTCCAACGAGACTCATCAAAATATGTTGGAAATCGGCTCGGAGATATCGAGATTTGAAAATGACATTTTTCTATGGACTTTCGATTTTTCTATAGACCCTTTTAGTGCGGTTCAATTTTGAATTTTTTCCTGTGTTACAATCGAATTTCGTACGATATGCGTAGTTACGTACGGTTTATACGTCAAATCAGCACACAAACAATGGGTTTTTATAGTGTCATCTAGCGTCAAATTATTCTAGTTTCAATTAAAATTCAAATATTTAGCGGACTAAAAGGGTCTGTTGTTCTCATTATTGTATAAACTTTTCTTCTGATCTGTTGGTTTCTATTTTCTATCTATCTATCTATGTTCTATTAATAATTTTAGATCCCGAGAACGAGACAGTTGATTTTCCTGAAATTTTCACTGAATGTCAGTCTCGGCCCCAAATGAGTCTTCGAATTTTAGCTCCGGAATGGCAATACCTCAAGGGTTGGTTTCTTCCAGAAAGTTATAGAGTTTGGTCAGGAGAATTTTTGAACATTTTAAGAAAATAGCTGCCAACTGTCAAAGTGACGCCATCTTGGAATTTTTGCTATCTTCTGAATTAGAGTACCTCCACAGTTGGTTTCTTCGGCAAAGTTTTTTAGATCAATGAGAAGAACTGGTGACACGAAGTATTCCGACGGTAGCCGGTAGAAACATTTTTTTGGAGACAAATTTTTTTATGGAAAATTTTTGAAGAAAATGAATTTTGAAATTGAATTCCCCAAAAATCTGTTGTAGGTTTTTAACGTTATATTAAACAAAAAATGAATATTTCGGCTTTTTTTACATTCGAAACAAATAACAGTTTACATTTTAATGATTTCCGAATGGGTTGCAACATTTTATCCAAAAAATAAACAGCCAAATTCTCGTCAGAACAACTTCTTTTAGTTAGAAATTGGAAAACTATATCTGTCACGTGCCGGGCATCAAGACCGAATTTTTTCGAAAAACGTTTTCACAAACGTTGATCTACGTCAAATCATCTGCCAG
>CM055404.1:136363355-136378355 GCA_029228625.1 Pseudolycoriella hygida
ACCCTCATTATGAGCTTATGAAACTCCTAAATGGTTCGTACGAGACTAAAATCTGAAAGTAGGGGAGACTTTCGCGCCCAGATTTTTTTTTTCAATTCACTGAAGTATAAACTCATTTAAGAACTTTCGAAGATACGGTCGAAAAAGTGGTCAAAAACGTCGCTTTTGGAAAGTCGGTGAAACTTTTTGATTTATGTCTCTGCGAAAAATGTGGAAAACAGAAATTTAAATTAGTGAAAAACGTTGAGTGGTTGGGGCTGTAGGGTCTTTAGTGTGGGCCGAGCTCACGCTACGCGAGAACTACACGATAGTTGGTGGTTTTTCGAATATTCATGATGATGAGGCTTTCTGTGCAGTCTCGTAGTGAAAAAAGAGCCAAACCTGTTTTGTACGTGTGCGTAATAGTATATTATAACAGAAGGGCTGTAATTTGAGAGCTGGCATCTGTGAGTGGTTGAGGATCCGAGGGCGTCAGCCCGAGGTTCCGTAACCATCCCAGATACGAGATCTCCATACATTAGGTGCTGCCTAAGGACTTTCATTTTACTTTATACTCAAGAAAGATTTAAAGAAAAAAACCATGCGCCCGACGAGACGCAAACTATGCTAATCACTCGACCACCGCATCTTCATAAAATAACGAAATGTTGTTTGTATCGTTGCAGCTAACGTGATTCAATTCAAATGTACACATACATAAAGCGTACGACACAGTATGCCTGTGTTTCGAATGAATTTCGTTGTATGAAAGACAAAATCGTAGTATGAGTGTGAATGTCACGTATTTTGTTTTTTCATTATAGAAAAAAATCAAAATTTTAGTATGATGTTTGTATTTGTATGTAACAAAAATCGAATTACAAGTCTAAAATTAATCTTCTCATTGAAAAAAAATGCAGCCACGAAGATTTGAACATTGGGCACTGAATGTGAAAAAATTTGATCGAGGGATTCCTCACTTATGAAATCTTAATTTAAATCCATTAAATCAATTAAATCTCATTAAATCAATCAAATCAATAAAATTAGTTAATTTACTTTCGACTTTATTTAGTTTATATCTTCAGAGTTAAGACCTACATTTGGGCTAGGACTTGGGTCAGGCTTCGATAATAACTTGGGAGTGAGGTGTAGCCTGGCTTTTCAGGTGGTTGTACGAATGCCTACGTCCGTCGCAAGGGATGCAGATGAATGTAACTTGATTGTATTGGAGATTGCACAAAGGCAATATCGAAAAACCCGTACGAAGCAACGGTACCAAAAACCTTTCTAACCTCCACTAAATCTCTGAAGGGGGGCCCCTAAGTAGAAGCAGCGGACCCATATTTCCATGGACAAAAATGTTCCACTCGATTTTCTCTAGAACATAGCAAAAAATTTTTTTGGGTCATGGCCCCTCTAGGGCCTTAAGTAGACCCCTACTGCCCATATTTCAATGGACAAAAATGCTCCACTCAATTTTCTCTACAAAAAAGCAAAATAAAACTTGTTTGCTTGACCACCCCCTCCCCTCTCTGACCTCCTAGGAAGGGTCTACCACCCATATTTCCATGAGCAAAAATTCTTGAATAAATTTTCTCTACAAAATAGCAAAAAAACTTTTTTGGGTTGACCACCCCCTCACTCGACCTTAGGACCGAGCTTGGGCCTTAGGATGGCTCGGTTCAAATTTCTTTCTAGAGTACTGTTGGGCCTCTTATTACCCACCAAACACAAAAAAATTGATGAAAATTGGATAAGATTTTTTCGAGTTATGTACAAAAAACACATAGGGCCCTAGTAGGAATTCTATTTTAGGGCACTAGCAAAGTCCAAGAGCCCGACCTTACAAAATTTTCTTCCATAAATTGTTGGCATTTCAAAGATCTGTTCCATCGTCTGTGAGAACGATTGTTGACATGCCGAAAATAATCGATGTCATCCACATAGTACATAACCACAACGTTTTCATGAAATATTTGGGCTGCCGCATAATATAGTATAACGACTGAGTAAAATGTGTGTTTTGGCCAAGCTCTTTTCAGATCAACTTTTCTTTTTCATCTTGAGGAATAGTTTTTCTGGCAGATGATTTGACGTAGATCAACGTTTGTGAAAACGTTTTTCGAAAAAATTCGGTCTTGATGCCCGGCACGTGACAGATATAGTTTTCCAATTTCTAACTAAAAGAAGTTGTTCTGACGAGAATTTGGCTGTTTATTTTTTGGATAAAATGTTGCAACCCATTCGGAAATCATTAAAATGTAAACTGTTATTTGTTTCGAATGTAAAAAAAGCCGAAATATTCATTTTTTGTTTAATATAACGTTAAAAACCTACAACAGATTTTTGGGGAATTCAATTTCAAAATTCATTTTCTTCAAAAATTTTCCATAAAAAAATTTGTCTCCAAAAAAATGTTTCTACCGGCTACCGTCGGAATACTTCGTGTCACCAGTTCTTCTCATTGATCTAAAAAACTTTGCCGAAGAAACCAACTGTGGAGGTACTCTAATTCAGAAGATAGCAAAAATTCCAAGATGGCGTCACTTTGACAGTTGGCAGCTATTTTCTTAAAATGTTCAAAAATTCTCCTGACCAAACTCTATAACTTTCTGGAAGAAACCAACCCTTGAGGTATTGCCATTCCGGAGCTAAAATTCGAAGACTCATTTGGGGCCGAGACTGACATTCAGTGAAAATTTCAGGAAAATCAACTGTCTCGTTCTCGGGATCTAAAATTATTAATAGAACATAGATAGATAGATAGAAAATAGAAACCAACAGATCAGAAGAAAAGTTTATACAATAATGAGAACAACAGACCCTTTTAGTCCGCTAAATATTTGAATTTTAATTGAAACTAGAATAATTTGACGCTAGATGACACTATAAAAACCCATTGTTTGTGTGCTGATTTGACGTATAAACCGTACGTAACTACGCATATCGTACGAAATTCGATTGTAACACAGGAAAAAATTCAAAATTGAACCGCACTAAAAGGGTCTATAGAAAAATCGAAAGTCCATAGAAAAATGTCATTTTCAAATCTCGATATCTCCGAGCCGATTTCCAACATATTTTGATGAGTCTCGTTGGAAAGCTGCTGTGACGTAGTTTTTGGGGCAGTGCAGTGGGGCAGGGGGAAAAACTCAAAAGTTCGCGTGTATGTGGCTCCTTGCCCAAAGGTTTTTGTATGACGTTTTTTGAGTTTGTGAACTTCTTTTTTGGGGTCTGGGGATTGTGTCACTCCCTCCGCTTCCGCTGCTATAGAGATAATAGAGAAATTTTTCTTTGACTTCTTGTGGTGACGAAATGTCAAATGATGATGACATTTGCTCACGTTTTCAGTCTTATAGATAAACATGGCCCGCCAAAATAATTTCGAAAACTAGTAGCTTTAGTATTTACATATTTCAACTTCGTTGCATCTCCGGTTAAACGCGCAAACTTCATTGTTGACATCACAAAATTATTTCTGAAAACTGTCAAAATGTCAACAAAAAGAAACCAAAAAAATAAGGTAAGCAAGATGAAATGTTGAAGGAATTGAAAAATTAACCAAATAAATATTAAAACATAACCAAAGACCTGTACGAATCAGAATAGATGTGGCAAAGAGACTCGAACGTATCTAAATATACAAATAAGCAAACAATCCAACGTTTTCTGTTCTCTTAAAACTGTAAGAATTTCAAAGATCCATAGAAATTACCCAAGGTAATGTCAAAGGCCCTACCGAAGTACGTCTCAGACCATTCAAATCTAGAAAATCTTATATCCAAGGACAAAGTCTTTTTCCCTAAAACCCTGAAACACGTGTTCGCTTAAATTTAATTCTCTACAACTTTGTCTTTGGAACCAACTTTCCATCTCTCATAGTTCTGGAGATTCGGGTCATCCTGCAAAATCATGGAAGTGGCCATATACCAGCAACGGGCCATATTTTCCGAAAACCCTGAAACACGTGGTCGCTTAAATTTAATTCTCTACAACTTTGCCTTTGACAGAAAATCTCCATATTGCATAGTTAAGGAAATATAGACGAAAAACTGTTTTCTTATATGGCCAAGAGTCTCAATTTCGTCGATTCCATTGGTCCCAGTTCCCAGACCCCTGTACCGATTCCCACAAATTTTTTTTCCCAGTTTCGTGACATCAAATGCTTTCATTTGACACCAAAATGAGGAATTTCCGTGCTATACTTGCTGACATATTTGCGAAAAAGCTTCACCGACCCTCGAAAAACCATGTTTTTGGTCACTTCCTCGACCATATCTCCGCAACCACGTGATCGATTTTGCTCATCTTCGAACTTGAATCATGGGATACATGTCCCTTTCAGGGACAAAAGTTTAAGCTGATCGGTTCAGCCGTTTGGAAAAAAAGTGGAGACGGACAGACGGACATTTTTTTTTATTGCTCATTCGTCATCTCTAGACGATAATAGATGCATCCCCCCTTCCCACCTCGATCTACCCTATGTTACAATAAAAATGTTTGTAGTAAACGTATGGGACCTTTGTACTTCGTCCGGGTCCAATAATACAGGAAAATCTTAGATCAAGATGTGCGGTACGCAACTGTTCAAAAGATCCGACAGCTTCTATGCACCGACTGCCAAAAATGGAATACATTCGGGGGCAATGGATCAAGAGGTTATGTTTGCCGGTAGATGAATGCAATCCTGTCTACATATATCAATCACATTTTCGTGCAGAGGATTACATTGACGGTCTTTGTCATGGTGAAATTAAAAATGGATTTGACATTCAAGCAGCTGGCATTCCTTTTCTCTGCAATGCCAACAACTTTGGCTGATTATTTCGACAAGTTCGTTCCAATTACAAAGACTGCACTGACACCAGCCATATTTTGGCCCAGGAAAGAGCAGGTGCTGAACAATCTCCCAAAATGATTTCGGCCCGACTTCGAGGATTGTTGTGCAATTATAATATATATGTAATAAAATGCAATGAACACTTTCGCAACACACTAGAGTTAATTTATTTTGTACTTACATCAGAGAACATAGAAAGATCGTTATAATCCTACAATAAAACGGATAAATTTTTTGAATGAAAAATTTGAATCAAGCCGTTCAGTAAATAACTTTATTTTACCATTTTTTGATTGGATTTGTACCGATAAAATAGAAAAATAACGAAGTTCACAAAGAAAGTGGCGCAAACAAAAACCATTACCGTATGACAGCAATAACAATAGTGAAGTTGCTACGAACCGATTTAGTGCAGACATGCCGATTATACTAGATTCGTTCCCAGCGCTATGGTGGCCAACCGTATTTTTCTATCTTATCGTTTTTAGTCGCCATAATCTGGTCTCGGGGAGCTGCGGGAGACGATTGAAATTCTATACAATTTTTAAAATTATTAATAAAAGCACCTATACTCGGCTCATTTTGATAATTGCAACTTTATTCTTCCAAGTTATAGAATTGGATTATTTGAGTCCATTCGACAATGACAGCTCTTTTATATATTCGCATTTTTCTTTAAACTTACAAAAATTTGCTACTTCTCTCCGCGCCCACAAATAACGTTAATATTGTGGTCCAATTTCGCTATAGAAAATCCTTTAGAAAGTTGACTACACATACTTTCTAGTCATAACACATTGCATTATTACTAAGATAAGATTTGTACAGATACAGATTCCCGTAAAACTTCCTGAAACAGATAAAAAATATTTTTTTTCAGTGCTACGTTGGAAACATTCTTCCGAATTTTTTTTAACTTTATTCATTGTCACTTACTCCGCTACTTGCTCAAATATTTATAAGAAGCTTTCAATTTTTGAAAAATCGTTTTCCGGCGTGTCACACATATGTACTTTGGCTGAACAATTTCAGGATTATATTCAAATTTTGTACAAATACATGAAAAAATGTAAATTCATTGAGTTAAAACCATTTTTATATGATGCTAAATGGGAGAGGACAGAAAAGTCGGCATTTGTCTTTTTTTAGATGTCTATAGATTTTTCAAATTTAGTGGAGTTCGAACAAACCGAAAATGCCCAACCATATACTGATTCGGACACTTACAGATGCAGTTTCGAGGAGAAACCATCAAAAAACAACAAAAAGACTGTTTGCAGCACTATTTTGCCTAAATTTTCACCTAAATTTGCAGGTTCTTCAAGTTGACAATTGGATTTGATATGCGTATACGAGATTTCTAACCCACTTTCGTACCATTTGAACACTTGTTGATATTTTCGATATTTCGATATTCGTAGCGTTATTTGTAGCGCTATAAAATCATTTTACAGAGCATCCTAGATCTTGGAGCTCCTCTTCCTGTTTCCAACGAACTATAAAACGCCTAAATCGGCTAAAGCTAGGCATATAAAAGCATAGTTTAATGAAAAATTGACTTTTTAGCGCTGTTTTGACCAAATTTTCACCCAAGACCTTTCAGTTTCTTCGAATTTCGTAGGATTCCATAGGCTTAAATGAAACCTTTCTAATGAATCCAATTTCGTACAGTTCGGACACTTTTTAGACACTTTCGGAGGGTATTTTAGCCATTTTATTTTCGTTTTTTGTAGCGCTATTCTTAGCGCTGTATCGCTTCAAAAACCTTCACAAAGTATCCCACATCCTAGAGTTCGTTCCCTCTTTCCAGTGAGCTGCCACACGCTAAAATCGGTTAAATCTAGGATACTTTTAGGAGGATGTAAAAATCATTAAAAAGTATACTTTGACGTCTTCAATCGCAATGTAAACATTTGCGATAGTAAACACGATGACCTAAGTAAGTAGGAAAATAGTAAATCAAAACTTGAAAGAACGTTGTGTGTTATTAAAGGTACGTTTTACAAAACATTTAAATTTGTTTTTGTTTGTAATAGTTAAGCAACATCAACGGAGAATATTGTCAAATATTCATTCCGTTTCAGAAAATTAAATACGCCTGCGTTTTGTGCAATCATTGGATGTAGCTCAAGAGGCAACTAACATTTCTATGTGGAATAAACAGACACCAGACACCAGTCCTTAGCGTTAGCACAAGCCCGCCAAAAGGCTTGACTTCGAGCAATAAGACGCTCTGATTTATTTGCCAGCCAGTTCAAGCATACCAGAGTTTGCGACCGACATTTCATTTCGGGTAATTTGTTGGAGTTAGCTTTGGATGGGTAATAACAGGCTACCAAAAACGATCTTAGGTGCACAGGTCCCGGGGGTTAGGACAAGGCGTAGACCAAGGAGAAGGTTTATAGACTATGTTAAATCGGATTTAGAAGTTAGGGGCCTTTCTCTGGGCGAACAAACCATCTCCTTGGCGGGCGATAGGAGGGCATGGAGGGGGGTGATACACCTTCCTAGGGTTGTGTCATAAAGACCTCACACCGAAAGGTACTTAATGGTCTATAAAGTTTGATGATGATGAGCTTTGGAAAGCCACTTTCACATTTAATTCCGAATTGTAGGAAAGGCATGCAAATATTCTGATGAAAACAATCCCGATTGGGTGCCAACGTTACATTTGGGGTATGAGACAAAACAAAGCGTAACAGATGACAATGTTCAAGTTGCAACGTCGAATGAGGCGTTGTTGCAAATGGATATTGAAAGTTCAGTTCAAATCGATGAAGTTAGTCCGATCGGTAACGACAAATAGACTCAAACATTTGTTCAGACTGCTGATGGTAGCACGCAGACTGATGGAATAATAACAGGCATGTCGGTAGAAATCGTTCTTTCGTACACGGAACAAATTAAGATGCTTGAAGAAATGTTAGTCATACACAACGTAACGCTAGATAATTTTAGAGGAAACGATAAAAAAGTAAATTTTTTACCGGTATTTCTCACTTCGTTACATTGGAAGCTTTATTTGACTTGGTAGAGACGGAAATGTAAACGATAAATGTACAGATAGTCTACATCTTCATCCGTAGACAACTCTTGCAACAGCAAGGAAAAATACCCTTGCAAGGAAAACTACGCCTGTCGCAATCTTCTTACAAAGAACCCATTGTATCCATCCACTATTTGTATGATTCCAACGTTTTGTAGGCTTTGAATGATTCATTGGTGTACGAGCTGTGTTTTCCTCTTTAAAGGTAGTAGTAGACCTTAGGTACCTGAATGACGTCCAAAAAGTCCTCCTGGATATTTTGTGAGTGACTCGAGAAAATCGAGTTCGTTGTTCAACGAAATTTTATTTTTTTCACTTTTTTCACAAAAATTTATTTTTCCCTTATTCTACACATCTCAAAGTTTTTAACGATGTATCAAAATAAAATTTTGGTTGTTTTTTATCCGAGATATGAATTTTCAAAGTCAAAATTTCAGAAAATTGATTCAAGTTTTCAGTCAACAAAAATGTTTTGCAAAACTTGATTTGAGATCCACTACGCGACGAATTCACATTAACAATAGGTAACGACCACCTTATAGTCACGCAATTAGTACATGAAATATATAAAAAACATTTATACGTACTTTAAAAATTCTCCTAACGTTTTCAAAACCGAAGGTTTCATCCTCAGGGAGGTCGTTATACTGAACTGTCGAAAAATGCAATCGACGCTTCGATTGTCGTCATTGGTGCGAGTACATCTATTCACATCTATTATCAGATGGTCGTTAATAATTAAAACTGGTTTTTTTGCTTCTTAACAAATTAAATTAAACAAATCACTGGTAATTTCGGGTGGTTTTATGTTCATAAGTTTGTCTGTGAATTTGTGCATGTAGACAGATTCATACGCGTCTAAATTTCTTTCACGAATCACATTTTTTATCAATTTGAACTTTTCTTTGTTCAGTTCATGTCTGATGATTTCAAGAAAATGTTTCACTACAGCCGACTTTTCTGGACAATTGTTTTTCATATGTCTAAGGTGTTCTTTCCATCGTTCTTCAACAGCTCTTTTTGATTGACCGACGTATATATATCCGCAAGAACATTCACATATGTAAATTCCGCTCTTGCTCACATCGTCTTTTTCGTCCTTGTCGTTGGTGATGAAATTTCTAATTTTGTTTTGGCTCGCTGATGCCACTTCTATATTATGTTTCTTGAGAGCAAATTAAACAAAATTCTAAAATATAATATAATACACGAAATACACCATTTGTTCGTAGACTTCAAAGCAGCATACGACATTGTCAACAGGAGGAAGTTATGGAGAGTGATGGAGGAATTAGGGGTTCCCAAAAAACTAATCTCGCTAACAAAGTTGACAATGGATGGAGCTAACAGCCGAGTAAGAATCCGAAGCAAATTGTCAGACGCTTTCGACATTGACATCGACACCAGCAGCACCATTTTCACCAAACCCAGTCAATTGCTGGGCTTCGCTGATGACTTGGATATCTTGGGCCGAAACATGGAAGCTGTTAAGGAAAAGTTCACGGCTTTGGACAGAAAAGGTACCGACCTCGGGTTGAAGGTTAATGACGAAAAGACCGAATCTCCCCATCGAATCGACAAAACGACCAAAGCGTAACAATTGACACACACATGTAAGGTGGTAGACAAGTTCGTATATCTTGGATCTCTGCTTAATTCTGACAACGTAATCATGGACGAAATCAAAAGACGGATAACTCTTGGCAACCGGAGTTATTACAGCCTGATAAAAATTTTAAAATCCAAATCAGTAAGCAGAAACTCTAAATGCGCACTGTACAAATCTGTGATAAGACCAATAGTTAGGTATGGGTCGGAGTCGTGGTGCATGACTCAGAAAGACGAACAATCGCTGCTCACGTTCGAAAGAAAGGTACTGCGGACAATTTTCGGACCAGTATATGACGAAAATATGAACAGATGGCGCAGACGATTTAATCATGAGCTTATGCAGCTTTATGGACAGCCGGACATAGTTAGAACAACAAAAATTAACAGACTACGATGGCTTGGTCATGTGCAGCGTATGGACGACAATCGTATCCCGAAGAAACTTTTTATCACCAAACCGGAAGGCAAAAGAAGTGCAGGCAGACCAAAATCCAGATGGTGCGATGCAGCTTTTGCCAACCTGAGAACTGCGGGAGTAACCAGCTGGAAGACGTTAGCTGAGGATAGGTCCGGTTGGAGAAGCATGCTGGAGAAGGCCAGGACCCTTAATGGGTTGTAGGGCCGGTTAAGTAAGTAAGTAAGGGACTGTCGTTCCAACCGTCAACTCTGTTAAGTTCCTAGGAGTGGTCCTAGATGAATGCATTAATTGGAATGTACACTACATGTCACCAAATTGTGTAACACTGTTTCGAGCCAAATTGGCGTCATTAAGAGGCTTAGCGCTATACTACCAGTGGGAATACTGAAAAAACTTTATTTCTCATTAGTGCACAGTAGGTTAACCTATTGCATTGGTGTGTGGGGTGGTGCTAACAGAACGTTGATAGACAAACTCGAATTGCTGCAGAGCAGGTCATTGAAGATTGTGCACAGGGTCTCACGCAGGTACCCGACATACCTGTTATACACCAAACTTTGCCCGACTATTTTATCAGTTTCCAACTTGTATACATTTTCGGTGTGTAAATTTGTATATCAATCCGTCAACGAACTTTGTCATCACAATATAAAATTTGTTAAGGCATCACATTCTCATGACACCAGATACTCTGATAAGTTGAAACCTAGAATAGAGACCTTGATTGGTAGGAGGATGTTGCTATATGCAGGTCCGACTTTGTTTAATACGTTGCCTCGCAACATGCGTGATGCGTCGTCGTATGGTTTTGATCGTTTGTTACGTGACTCGCTGCTGGGAAACATTTAACAAAGAAGCTTTTGATACTAGGGAATAGTATACAATACATCTCTTTTCGAATCATAGTGATGGTTTTTACATGTTTTCACATTGCACTTAGTAAATATAAATTCTTGAATCTTACGAAATGTTGAATTTGTCAAATTTTTGCCTTTTGTTCTGACTAAATTTTTAAGATCGCTGTCATACTTTACTTCATATTTTTTTAGCATATTTTTGCACTTGATTAGTATCTTCGAATAGCCTTTGGCTTAATGGTATTTTTCTTTTTCTACCTCTCACATAGTCTCACTAAGTTAGTAGTTTTTTTTCATAATGTGGGAGAAATGTTTTCTTACTTACCGATTGAATAAACTGAAATTGAAATTGAGAAATGAAACATTCTCAACACTATGAGTCATTTGACATCATTTTTACAATTTCGAGAAGTTTCACCGAGCACTTTAGTAGGTCCATAAACGAAGACTGCGACCTCCAGTTTAAACAGGCTTTGGCGCTTTTCTCTACAACACAGCGCAATAGACTCGTACGCAACAGAATAGCAATAATGGAAGAGACTATAGACTTTATACCAAAGTGTATGATTCAAATCTGAGTAAAGAGCGTTAAGATCGTTTAATGAACAATTTAAGATTGAAGACAAATATCATGTGAAACACTTGGCAATTCTGTCCAAAAGATTCGCAAAATTTTCGGTAGCCAAAATGTTTTTTCAAAGTGCAATGTGCTTGATGAATTCTGATCTGAAACATAAAATTAACTTTAATTACTACGACGGAATGTTTTTAGATAAATGAAAAACTCCTTGTAAAAACAATGGAAAGTTTTTCCAAAGAAAGAAGTTGTTCGAAAGAAAACTTTCAACAGAAAGAAATAGTTTCTTACCTGAGTGGTCTACTCGTTTGAATGATATTTTGGCAAACGTCACATTTGCAATTTTTTTTCTATAAGTAAAGGAAAAAGAAGAACTAGCGGCAAAACCTTGTAATTGTAAAACTTCTTACTAGAATGTGTGCGGTGATGTTGGGCCAAAGAGGCTGATTGTTTGAATGTCTTTCCGCACTCGTTACATTTGAAAGGCTTTTCGTCTATAAGTAAAGTGGGAACAAGATGACTGGCGGCAAGTCTCTGCAACTGTAAGATTAACTCCTTACCAGAATGGGTGAGCTTATGATTCGCCAAAGTATGTAATCGTTTAAATGTCGTTCCGCAGTCGTTACATTTGAAAGGCTTTTCTTCTATAAGTAAAGAGGAAACAAGATGACTGGCGGCAAGTCTCTGCAACTGTAAGATTAACTCCTTACCAGAATGGGTGAGCTTATGACTCACTAATTGTTGTGATCGTTTAAATGTCATTCCGCAGTCGTTACATTTGAAAGGCTTTTCGTCTATAAGTAAAGTGGAAACAAGATGACTGGCGGCAAGTCTCTGCAATTGTAAAATTAACTCCTTACCAGAATGGGTGAGCTTATGATTCGCCAAAGTATGTAATCGTTTAAATGTCATTCCGCAGTCGTTACATTTGAAAGGCTTTTCTTCTATAAGTAAAGAGGAAACAAGATGACTGGCGGCAAGTCTCTGCAATTGTAAGATTAACTCCTTACCAGAATGGGTAAGCTTATGACTCGCCAATTGTCGTGATCGTTTAAATGTCATTCCGCAGTCGTTACATTTGAAAGGCTTTTCGTCTATAAGTAAAGTGGAAACAAGATGACTGGCGGCAAGTCTCTGCAATTGTAAAATTAACTCCTTACCAGAATGGGTGAGCTTATGATTCGCTACATGGTGTAATCGTTTAAATGTCATTCCGCAGTCGTCACATTTGAAAGGCTTTTCGCCTATAAGTAAAGAGGAAACAAGATGACTGGCGGCAAGTCTCTGCAATTGTACAATTAACTCCTTACCAGAATGGGTGAGCTTATGACTCGCCAAATAGACTGATCGTTTGAATGTCATTCCGCAGTCGTTACATTTGAAAGGCTTTTCTTCTATAAGCAAAGAGGAAACAAGATGACTGGAGGCAAGTCTCTGCAATTGTAAAATTAACTCCTTACCAGAATGAGTGAGCTTATGACTCGCCAAATTGTATGATAGTGTGAATGTCTTTCCGCACTCGTTACATTTGAAAGGCTTTTCTTCTATAAGTAAAGAGGAAACAAGATGACTGGGGGCAAGTCTCTGTAGTTGTAAGACTAACACCTTACCAGAATGGGTAAGCTTATGACTCGCCAAATAGACTGATCGTTTGAATGCCATTCCGCAGTCGTTACATTTGAAAGGCTTTTCGTCTATAAGTAAAGAGGAAACAAGATGACTGGCGGCAAGTCTCTGCAATTGTAAAATTAACTCCTTACCAGAATGGATGAGCTTATGAGTCGCCAAATTGTGTGATTGTGTAAATTTCATTCCGCAGTCGTCACATTTGAAAGGCTTTTCGCCTATAAGTAAAGAGGAAACAAGATGACTGGCGGCAAGTCAATGCAATTGTAAAATTAACTCCTTACCAGAATGGATGAGCTTATGAGTCGCCAAATTGTGTGATCGTGTAAATGTCATTCCGCAGTCGTCACATTTGAAAGGCTTTTCGCCTATAAGTAAAGTGGAAACAAGATGACTGGCGGCAAGTCTCTACAATTGTAAAATTAACTCCTTACCAGAATGAGTGCGCTTATGTCTCGCCAAATTGTATGATAGTGTGAATGTCTTTCCGCACTCGTTACATTTGAAAGGCTTTTCTTCTATAAGTAAAGAGGAAACAAGACGACTGGGGGCAAGTCTCTGCAGTTGTAAGATTAACACCTTACCAGAATGGATGAGCTTATGAGTCGCCAAATTGCGTGATAGTGTGAATGTCTTTCCGCAGTCGTTACATTTGAAAGGTTTTTCGTCTTAAGTTAAGTCAAAATTACTAGTGGCAACGAGTCTCTGTAATCGTAACATTCTCTTCTTACCTAAATGGATTAATTCATGCCTTCTCAAATTGCGTTTGTTACGAAATGACTTTTGGCAGATTGTACACCGGATTGAATTGTTGAGTGTATTGTACTCGGGGAGCGAATTGTCCTCGGTGAGTGAAATGTCCTCGGTGAGTAAATCTTCCTCGGTGAGTGAAAGTTCTAAAGGTTCTTCTGATTTAATTTGGAATTGTACGTTTTGAAATAGACCGTCCTCAAATCTGAAATCTTTAAACTCAAATTCTTACTCATTGAAAAGTAGCATTCATTCTTACACTGTAAGGTTTACCGCTGCTCCGGGAACACAAAGTTCTGCTTTTTCCTCGTCCTTGACTGTGGATGAATTGTCGACCTAGAAAGTAAATTAAAATTAGCGGCAGTTTGTCAAAAGAAGTTCAAAATGACGAAGTGGATAAACGAAAACCACTCCATTGCACTATGTGATTTCATTGTCTCATCTTTGCATGGCTGACAATTATGTGGGTGTTTGAACAGATCGTGTGGAATGAGATCATTTTCCTAATAAATCGAATGCAAGGTTGTACAAAATATGCCGCAAAAGTTTCATGAAAAATGACGAAAAATCCTACTTTCCAATGCAAAACTGGTTCAAATGTGCTCGTGACAAATTTGCAAAACCAGAGATATAGATCTGTGTCGAAAAACGGATCATAAATGTGGGAAATAATTAGTTTCTCTTCTTAGCAGAACCGAAACTTTTGTGGCCCATTCGATTCGTTGGACTTTTGAGAGGAAAACCCTATGTAAATCTTGTGGAATTCATCTTCACTTCGAGGGAAATGCCTATGAAGTAGGTGCGCGTCAGAGCGTTGGTAAAGTTGTTTTTTGACTATAACTTATGTGAGACGCAATAAAAAAAATTATAGCAAAATTATGGGCCTCCACAATGCGAATATTTTTTGCCTTTCACACTTCCCCCACCCCCACCTGTTTGGATTTATGAGTCTTAGCTCAATTCGTTGGAAAGCTTTTGCTGCTTGCAGGGGCGGTGTGCTATGATACTGAGCATGTGAGTAGCCTTACCTATATTCGAAAAAGCTTTCCTGGTAGGTCTGTTGCAGTGGTCGGAAGGAAATTTTTCAAAGCAACTCCTTTTTTCTAACACATTAACGATTGAGATCGTTCGTAAAAAGAAGGTGTTTAATGTGGTACCTAACCTATTTAATTCGGAATTTTGGAAAATGTTTGCTTGAAAACTTACGTCCATTTCTAATTACAAAAAGTCATTACAGTTGAACGAAATAAACAAGTTGGACACGGAGAACCACGAAGACACAACAAAAATGGA
>CM055404.1:136393967-136405265 GCA_029228625.1 Pseudolycoriella hygida
TTTTCCCGCTCTCTCTTTGGTCAACATGCAATCACAAATAAGGGCTTTCGCTTCTTTAATAATCTTCCTGCAGCCTTTCGATGCACCGTCAACTATACCTCCTTTAAACTAAGGCTAAAGGAATACTTGCTTAGCCAATTCCTAACATCTTTGGATTATCATGTGTCCTGGTAGGTCATCGCTTACGACTGTAACTGTGTCTTTAATTGATTCATTTGATTTATCTAGTTGAATATCACATCATTTTTGTGTTGTTGCTTTTATTCTTGATTTATTGATTCTCCTCTTCAAGAAAAAGAGAAATTCATACTTTAATTAAATAGTTTATTTTGATTTAATTGTTACAACTTGTACGATTTAATATATTTCTTAGATTTATGTACGCGACATTTACGGACCGTGTGCCTATCATGTAAATGATTTTCATTAAATAAAAAAAAAAAAGAATCATTGAACTGTCATACGTTTGTAAACATATAAACAAGTTGTAACATTTTCAAATATTTTGTAAGAAGAACACGAGAAAAAGAAGTGGAAGCAGAAGGGGACGAGGAGTTTGAACTTATTAGACCGGGCACATGTGGCTATTATCATCCAGTCGCAAGCAGCTAAATTACGATGTGTAGTTTTCTTTGTTCTTTGTTTTGGTGCAATTCGTATGGAAATGCGTGAACTTTGAGATGCCATATCTCAGCCAATTTCAAACCGATTTTAATGAGTCTGGGCTCGTTTGAAAGCTGCTGCGACATACTTTTTTTTAAAAATGATTAATGGGGAGGTTGTAAGGGGAAAATTTCAAAAGTTCGCCTATTCATAGCTCCTGTTTCCCCAGTGGGTTTTTTGGTTTTGTGGTCTTCTTTTTTGGGGTGGGGGGACTGCGTCACGCCCTCCGCTACCGCTGCGGGCATGATTAATCTTTTCCACTGCTGAAAGTCACATTGACCGGCTCGGAGAAATTCTCTCATTTTTCTTAGTGTTGCCACCATAAAATAGAGTAGGTCTAGGTTTTTCGAACTAGATGTGTGGCCGCAGGTCGAGTGTCTTAACGTGAATAAAAAGCACTTTGCACTGAACTGCGTTTTATGCAACAGAGGCGTCTAAAGTTTTGCTCTATGACACTCAGTTGCATGCAGTTTATGCAACAAGTTGCGAAAAGAAAAATATTTGTCAAGAGATGTGAATTACGAGCGTAGCGAGTATGATAAACACATCGTGTGACAAAAATTTTCCATTTCGCAACGTGTTTCATACAACGTTTTATGCAAAAAGTACTTGGGAGTGACAAAAAGTATAAATTAAATTCTTTTTCGCAACAAGTTGCATAATGGAATTTCATATATACTTTTTGTCACTCTCAAGTATCTATGCTTTGCATAAAATAGTTTTTTTAGCCAATGAGACTTTTGAAGGTTGAGTGTACTAATTTTCGACAAAAATATTTTTCACAACGTAATTGAGACTTTTGAGACAAAATTAAATGCTCGAATTTCGTTCACTTCAGTCACTGATAACTGAAAAATGATCCAACTTACCCAGATAACAATTGAACCCACGAAATGTACATAAAGTGCCATCGGAAAATGTGCTGATCCCATTTAATGTGCTCCAGTGCCAGGACATTTTCTGTATTTTAAAAATCGCCCTAACCGTTACATCTTTGGAACGAGAAGTGCATTTAATGTACATTAAATGTGAATTACATGTACATCTAATGTACATTTAAAACACTTTGAATACACATTTAATGTACTTTAGTGTACCTTTAATGTACTTTTTAGTGTGAATTACTAGCACATTTCATGTATATATAATGTTATGTAAGAAAAGAAACGAAAATTTAATTTAGTTTTCCGACTTTTCTATTTCGGGTTTTCTTATTCTGATGATCGCTACGTCCTCCATCTATATTTTTTTATGTCAAGCTCTCATTTTTTTATTAGAAAAATTTCTGCCATTTGCTCGGGATTACGAGTCGACTGCTTTACCAATTGTGCCACCGGATACTTATGTGTTGGTGTGTTAAATTTTTATACAATGTTAAATTAAGTACATTACGTACATACAATGTTAAAAGTACATTAATAGTACATTACGTCTGTGCTTCCAAATTTTTATTTTGACGAGTGGGAAGGTTACGGCCCGACCCGAAGGGGGGGGCTGTATTCCCACTCGTCAAAATAAAAATTTGGAAGCATTTACGTACGGTTTTTTACGTGTTGAAGCAATGTAAATCGCATTTACATTGCTGAAACACGTAAATGTACTTTTTTTGTACTGAGAGAAAAAGTTTTGGAAGATATGTTCGTAAATGAAGATTAAACAAACTCCACCGAGTGTTATTTAAATTTATTTGATCGAACGCAAATCATTTCGAGCTTTAATGGCACAAAAAATGTGTCTTTTATTTGCATCGAAAATGTACTACATCACAAGCACATTTTTGGTACATTAAATGTGATAGGAATAATGTACACCTTATCAAGCACATGAAATGTGCGAAAAATGTACTTGTGATTTAGTGCAATAATTTCGAGTTTTAATAGCACAAAAAATGTGCTTTTTATGTACATCGAAATATGTACATACCACTTGACAGGCACATTTTTTGTACATTTTATGTACATATTCTCAACAACATTGAATTTCGCACATTTCAGTGGGCAACCACGAAAACGCTCAAACCAATTTAATGATGTACCTCTGACACCGAAACTTTTCAGTTTTTCGAGCATAACCGAACGATCGATGGTCTCAAAGGCCCTCTTGAAGTCTAGGAACACACACATTATCGCGCTACCAATGTCCATTTGTTCTTTCCAATTGGCAATGATCAGGTTGAGGGCGGTCTCGCAAGAATGCTGTTTGCGATATCCTGATTTCCATCTGGTTAGCAGCATGTTTGTTTCAATATATTCTACCAGTTGATCTTTGAGCTCAATGAAGGGGAGTTTGATATGCTCCAAAAACAACAGAACAAAGCGATGAGAATAATCTTAAGATGCAAACGTAGAACGAGTGTAAACATGATGCTGAGGGCGCTGGATTGGCTCAATGTTAGACAACGTATCATGTTCTTCACGATGCTGATGATATTCAAAATGAAAAATGGACTGGTACCAGAATATGTGACGAGAGACATGAAATACATTGAATCAGATAGATACCCGCTGCGCAACATTGGAAAATTCAGAGTGGAACGAGTAAATAAAAAGGGCACTCAGAACAACATTTTCTTCAATGGAATACTCACATACAACAACCTTCCAAGTGAATTAAGAAATGAGAAAAGCTTGTTTGTGTTCAAAAATCAACTAAAAAACTATATTAAAAATATGTGATCGTATAAACGAAAAGAAAAGTTATGACTATTATTTATAAATTTTTATTTTAAATATTTTTTTTTTATTTCTATTATATTGTGTAATTTGAATAGCATAATGCTAAATAAATAAATCATTCATTCATTCATTCATTCAAAAGTTTGTCTGTCTGTTTGTCTGTTTGTCTGTCTGTTTGTCTGTCTGTCTGTCTGTTTGTCGGTTACAAATTTCCAGCGTGAACCAACATAGGTCCGACCTGCTTGAAGAGTTCCGAGAAACTTAAGCAAAAAGTCGTTTTGCATTGCCTTCTATTATTCAAAAAAAAGGCAATGCAAAAGTATATTCCCATGCGAATCTATCTACTTCCGACCTGCTTGAAGAGTTCCGAGGAACTAAACCCTTTTGCATTGCTTTTTTTAACCCAAAAAAGCAATGCAAACCTAATTTCGAGGGGAAGAGAAAACCACAAGGGAAACGTAGAGACAGAGAACGAGCGACGTTCCTTTTGTTAATTCTGGACCGCAATGAAGCAGTCCAACAAAAATAAAGCGCTCTTATTATGGGTAAAGCCTCCCATGATAAGAACAGTATCGCCATCCGCACCTAGCATCGTTTTGCAACGACGCTTAGCGCTGGACATCACCAACCGGCGATACTTTCAAGCGAATTAAAAAGTGGTATTTATACATTTGGAACTGCGTACTTTCTGTGAAGTATAAAATTTATACAACGAAAAATGATTAGAAATTTTGTATGAGAGATTTGTTCAAGTAAGGGAGAATATTTATGTGTGTGTGTGCACAAATGTAAGAAGCAATAAACGAAAAAACTATTTTATGCACGTGGCTTCATTCACTAATATTCTCAATGTATTTACGTTCGTTTATTAAGTGGCGTATTCAAATATTTTTTTTTATTTGTATGAAATGAAATCATGTGGCGTATTCAAATATTTTCTTTGTAAGGAATTATTTGTATGGAACGAAATGATGCATTGATTTTCTTTATACATTTTTTTGATTGGTGAAAATGTTGGGCAGTGGGACATTGGGTCAATTTTTATGTTTTTAAAAATATCTTGGAATGTATGGGAGTTGGGCGATAGGTTTCTTTGGCAAAGTCTTAGAGTTTAGTGAGTAGAAGTCACCAGCATTGGTGAAAATGTCGGGCAGTTGGACATTGGGTCAATTTTTATGTTTTTAAAATTATTTCCGAATGTATGGGAGTAAGGCGATAGGTTTCTTGGGCAAAGACTTAGAGTTTTGTGAGTAGAATCTTTATGGATCCTAAGAAAATGGCTGCCACCTGTGAAAGTGACGCCATCTTGGATTTTTGCTATCTTCTGAATTAGAATAGTTACGCGTTTGGATTCTTCGGGAAAGTTGTTGATGTTGATGAGTAGAACAAAGTAGAACAAAGCTGGACAAAGTAGAGATAATTTTTGAGTGCCAATCGATAGTGGAGGCTTGGGGCAACAAATTTGCTGAACAATGTTGGGTGAA
This sequence comes from Pseudolycoriella hygida, assembly GCA_029228625.1. NCBI lineage: Eukaryota > Metazoa > Arthropoda > Insecta > Diptera > Sciaridae > Pseudolycoriella > Pseudolycoriella hygida. The sequence goes on from CM055404.1 coordinate 136,398,790, forward strand.
AAAGTTTCATACTACCGAGCTATAGGTCATTATTTGGCGATTTTATCCAGAGCTGGAGCACTTATTAACCAATATCTCGGCCGGTAGTTGCCGGAATGAGGCCAGTGAGGTGTCAAATGAAAGGTTTCTACAGTGTGAAGGTAGCGGAACCGATTTTAAGAAAATCGGTTGAGCGGTTCGGTGCCCAGGGTCGGTCAAAGGAGACAAAAATGGGTAAAAATTTGCTCCGCTGTCCGAAAATTACTGAAAAATTAATTTTTGATATGTTGTTGGGGATGGTGCAAAACGTCGAGAAAACATGTTCCGGGGTTAGATATTGTTCTGAAATAAGGGAGTTATGGGTCAAGAAAAGGTGAAAATTGAAAATCGGCCAAAAGTCAGTTAAGATGACGTCTTAGAGATTTGGTCGGGGAAGCAGAGTCTTAGAGTTTTTGATGGCCTACAGGTCGTTCTTTGGCGATTTTATCCAGAGCTGGAGCACTTATTAACCAATATCTCGGCCGGTAGTTGCCGGAATGAGGCCAGTGAGGTGTCAAGTGAAAGGTTTCGACAGTGTGAAGGTAGCGGAATTGGGTTGAAGGAAATCGGTTGAGCGGTTCTGTTACAAATCGATGTAACTTGAGATTAGTCAGGAGAAGGCTAAAGGTTCTGATAGCGACCACGGTGAAAAACGTTGCCAATATAAACGCTCGGACGTTTTAACAACAATAGCTTTATTCACTTCTTTATTACGTAGCTTCAAAATTCCTAAAATAAACGAATTTCGTAATTAACCTCTCATTCTTAATCTAAGGGATTATAATAATCTTACAATTAGTTCTCCTGCTATTCTTCTTATGACTAGTAGTGTGGGTGGCGTACGATCCCTTAACCGGATCCCTAACTATTACAATTTGAGGTTATAATAGAACAACTTTTACAAATCAATTAAATCTTACCCTAATCTTGGTGTCCTCTTCAATAACACCAACCAGCTTGCAAAAACTGGATACTGCACGAATGACTAAACAATTTTAAAAGTTTTATATTATTCCCACAGCTCGTCCGATGATCAACAATTTTTACCTGATCACCAATCGACGATAAATTTCTCCAACTCTCTAACTCTCTAACTTCTAACTCACAACACCACACACTACTTTTTAATTAAACTGGCGATATGCTAAGTGAATTATCGCTTCTACTTCAACTATTTTAACGTGTGATTTACTGCACGCTAAGTTGTTAACAAAAAGATAAATTCTATTCTATTCTATCGATTTCCGTCTGTCAATCCGCGGTCATCGGGCAATTAATTAACGATAATTGATTGTAGTAGATTGATGGATCAGTGTTGCACAACATTCTTCCCCCCGTTGAGCGACTCCGAAAGGTCTAGCTTAACTTCCTTACCTTCGTTGGGCGGCTTCACGTCGAGAATAGCTAGTTTCGATACTGGTCTCGTCAGTGTACGTTTTCCAAATCGAACTATAGCTTGTCTGATACATCCATCTTTTGTTACGATAACGTCTTGGACTATTCCCTTCGGCCATGTATTTCTTTGATTCCGTTCGTCAATAACAAGAACGACATCACCGACCTTGATTGGTTCCACTTGTTTCAACCACTTTGTTCGTTTCGTGAGGTCTGGTAAGTATTCCAGAACAAATCTACGCCAAAAGTGATTAGTCATCTCCTGGATAGCTTTCCAATCGTTGCGATTCAAATCTCGTGCCGTAGTATCAGCGATAGTTGTCAACGCATTTGATGAGCCGAAAAGGAAATGGTTCGGTGTTAGCGCTTCGTCGTCCACTGCATCCAATGAAATATATGTGAGTGGACGGGAATTTACAATGTTCTCCACCTCAGCCATCAACGTAGTCAACATTTCTTGTGTAGGAGTTTTTGTGGTCAACATTTGCTTTAGGCACTTTTTGACTGTTTGAATCAAACGCTCCCAAACGCCGCCCATATGGCTTGCTAATGGAGGATTAAATGTCCATTCCTGATCGGTCGAGGTAAATTCTTGTTGAATTAAATTTTGTTTCAATTTTTCGAATTCTTTTTTCAGCTCATTGTCGGCTCCGTGAAAATTAGTCCCGTTATCGCTGTGAAATTTCCTCGGCTTGCCTTTGCGTGCGGAAAATCGTCTAACGGCATTAATACAGCTGCTGGTGTCGAGTGAGTCTGCCACCTCTAAATGTATAGCTCTTGTTGTTAGGCATGTAAATAAGACCCCGTACCTCGGTACAACGCTTCGATTTACCTTCACTGTGTATGGACCGAAATAATCGACGCCAGTAAAACTGAATGGTCGCGCGAACGTCGCTAATCTAGTCGGTGGCAACCCGGACATCTCTGGAATTCGTGGCGTGGCGTTTGCATTCTTACACTTTTGGCATGAATTTCGGATTCCTTTCATGACCACTCTCAGTGCTGGGATGACATACTTTTGTCTAATTTCATTTAGGGACGTTTGATTGTTTAAGTGTTTGTATTGCCTGTGATACGAATCGACCAAAAGCTTAGTTATACGATGACGTCGTGGGAGTATGATTGGACGTTTGGTGTCATATCCAATCGCATCAGCAGCATCGAGTCTTCCAGCGTGACGTAAAACGTTGTTCTTGTCAAGGTATGGTGAAAAAGTTCTTAATTCGCTTGACTTCTCGAATGATTTCTGTTGAGCCAATGGAACTTTCCCGTTGTGTTTCAAAATGAGAATCTCATCCTTAAAACTATCTCGTTGTGCGCGTTGATACAAGCAGTTCTCTGCTTGTATTAACTCCTCTTGAGTTAACAAGCCAATTCGACGTTGTTGCGTATCGTTTTTTATATTGTGCACAAACCGAAGTACGTACGCTTGTGCACGAACCAGTCGATTCCATTGTGAGAATCTGTCCACATCAATGATCCGTTGCAGCTGAACTTCACGAACAGACATAACAAAGCGTGGTTTCAGTTCTTCTTCGGTCTTGAAGACCTGGTCTTTGTTAAACCAATATTGTTCGTCGTCATACAGAAATGCTGGTCCTTTTAGCCAACGAGAATCAGATGTCAACTTTGGGATATTTTTCGATTTTGTAGCCTCATCAGCTACGTTATGCTTAGTTGGTACCCAACGCCATTGGTTTGCTTCTGTCTTTTCCAGGATTTCTCCAATACGAAATGCGACGAATTGGTTATAATAGCGAGAATCGGAGTTGATCCAAGCCATAACCGTTTGTGAGTCAGTCCAATAAACTTCTTTTTCGAATATCAACCGCTGACTGGCTTTTATATTCTTGGCTAATCGAGTTCCAATCACTGCGGCCTGTAACTCTAGTCGAGGTACCGACATTGGCTTTGTCGGTGCAACCTTTGTCTTTGCACTGACGATACAACAATCTACTCCTTCATGATCTTCGATCCTTAAATAACTCACCGAACAACATGCTTCAGCACCAGCATCAACGAAGGTGTGCAATTGAATCGTCTTCTTTCGTTCCGAAGACAATTTTGTTGAGTACCAGCGAGGTATTTGTAATTTCTCAACGTTTGGCAGCGCACGTATCCATTGATTCCACTTTTCATAAATCGGGCTATTAATTCTCTCGTCCCATTCGATTCCAATTCTCCAAATTTCTTGCAGTAGTATTTTTCCGTGAATCAAAAGGTTTGCTAAAAATCCGAGTGGGTCGAACACCGACATAAGTATCCTCAGTACTTCTCGCTTCGTAGGGCAATATTTTCCGTTCAGCATATTTTCATTGACTTTTGTAAACTTCAATGAGTAGGTAAAATTGTCGTTGGCTGTGTCCCAGAACATCCCTAATACGCGTTCGGTACCAATTTCGGTTCCAATTCCAATATTTAAATCTTTGTTTCTGGGGACAATATTTTCACCAAGTCTTTCAAGTAGTTCTATCGAGTTTGACGCAAAGTTTCTGATTTCAAATCCACCAGACTTGTGGATCCTTCTGACTTCGTTTACCAATGTCTCCGCTGCATCAACAGAATTTGAGCCATCTATCATGTCGTCGACGTAATGGTTATGTATAATCGACTCGACTGCTCGTGGAAACTGCTTTTCGAAGCATTTAGCGTTCTCATTCTTCACGTATTGTGCTGAACTCGGCGAACATTTGGATCCAAATGTCATGACCATCATTACGTAAATGTCAAGTTCGAGCGACCGATCTTCTCTCCAGAGGAATCTCTGAACGTGTTGATCGCTTTCTTGTATCCGAATTTGATGAAACATCTCGGCTATGTCTCCAGTTACTCCTACCTTATGCTCCCGGAATCGACGAAGCAGATCTGGTAACGGAACCAATTCATCTGGCCCTGCAAGCAGATTCGAGTTCAGCGAAGTGTTTTTTACTTTCGCTGCTCCATCCCAAACAAGACGTATTTTCTCCGGCTTTTTGGGGTTAAAAACTGGGAACGTCGGTAGGTACCAGACCCTATATTTACAATTTTCCACTTCGTCTTTTGATAACTTCCGGACGAATCCTTTTTCAACGAATTGTTTCATCTGGTTGACCAATTTTGTTTTTAGTTCCGGATCCTTCGCCATCTTTGCTTCCAAGCAAATGAATCTTTTAAGAGCCATGTTGTAACTATCCGGCAACTCCACATCATCATGTTTCCAAAGCAAGCCCGTTTCATATCGGTCGTTCTTTTTCACAGTTGTTGAATCCAGGATTTGTTTCGCCCGTTGCGATTCTCTTGATTCTAAACTGTTTTCTGGAATTTTTATTCCCAGGTGTTCCATTGAGAAGTAGTTTTTGACTAGTTGGTGAAGCGCATTCTCATTATTTTGACAGACGCACATATTGATGCTGAACTTTTCTTTACTTGAGGCTTTGTCTGACTCATACGTTGGACCTTGTACGACCCATCCTAGCCGTGTTCTGCATGCTATCGGTTCGTCGTCTTTTCCCTCAATTGTTTCCAATGATGCGATCAATTTTGAATATTGTAATCCAATAAGAAGCCTGGGTTTCGCTAACTCGTATGTGGCGATTGGGATACTCTTAAGGTGATCATATTGATCGATCCAACTTGTTGTTATTGACTGAGTAGGTAGGTGTAAATGCTTCACTGTTCGTACATTGTTCAGCTTGAAACGAGGAGCGTTGTCATAGTACCCAGATATTTTTACGGATACTATCTTTGAGTCCACTGCTGAGTGCGTCTGTCCGAATGCCCAATCAATACATAGTTCTTTCGACGTGCCCGATAAATTCAGCTCTTCTGCTAGGCTGTCCTCCATTGTTGTCATGTTTGAACCATCATCCAGATAAGCATAGTCGCGTATCGATTTGTTTTTATGATTTAGCATGACAGGAACAATACGGAATTTATCAGTCCGTGGACAAATTTTCGAATTTTGGGAGTTGCAAGTTCTTGTTTCGGCTTCTTTAGAGGCCTTTGATGTTGTGGACGATCTTGGTGCTGTTTGTTCAGATTGTAATTCATAATTATGTAACAATTTATGATGATGGGCCTTGCATCCCACCACAGAACAGCTTTGATTTGATTGACATCGGTAAAACTTGTGGGTTCCAAGGCATCGACCGCAAATTTTACCTTTCTTGATAATTGTCCATCTTTCGGACAATGTAGCTTCTTTAAATTTTCTACAGTTGTCCAGTGTAGCGCATTTGCTGTTATTACACGCTGGACAAGTTTTGGTATTTGTATCTTTCGACGAACTTATACTTGGATTGTTATTTTTCGACGTACTCTCCACTTGGGTGTTCAGAAATAGATTTGTCTTTGATGCATCCGATTTACTTTTGTGGCTGTCCTTTTGTGTTTCTTGTTTCTTAGCTGGCTTACTGGTTCGAACCACTTGACTTAACACATCCGCCATTTGGTACAGCCAATCCCCCAGATGACCGATGTGGACATTACCAATTGTTTGTTTATAAAAAGCCCAATTCACACGATGCATAGCTGGAAGTTTGTCAACTATCGAGTTAATTATCATTGGATTTCGAAGATGTTCAGATGCTCCGCAATGTTGAATTGTAGCACTCAAATTCTGAACAGACATAGCGAACTTGATCAGTGCTTGTAGATCATCTTCCTTTGGCGCTGATATTTTTTGTACGTCTCCAAGTAATGCTTCCATTATCAATTCCGGTCTTCCGTATAACAATCTCAAAGTTGAAATTACTCCTGGCACCGAGTCTTTATGAAGTAGTCGACTTTTAACTGCCGTTTCTGCATCACCTTTTAGACACTTTTGTAATCGGCCCAAGTTCTCACTATTAGAGAAACCACACGCTTCATTGGAGTTTTCATATGCACTGATGAATGCGTACCATTGACGTGGATCTCCATTGAACACAGGTAGTTCTCTTGGCATGACATGGCGTGCCGCTATTTGTTCTGATGTTAATCTTCCAGGGACGGTCATTTGTTCCATGACGCCCGGAACGTAAGTGGTGTTTCCCATAGTCGAACTGGATGTTGCATATTGACAGTTATTCGCAAATGACGATTGA
>CM055404.1:136420878-136433580 GCA_029228625.1 Pseudolycoriella hygida
GAGCTAAAATTCGAAAACCGTAGAAGCATAAACGAAAATCCAAGATGGCGGCGCTATGACAGCTGGCAGCCATTTTCTTATGATCCCAAAAAATTCTACTGATGAAACTCCATAACTTTCTAGAAGAAACCATCTCTCTCAGTAGTGTCATTCCGGAGCTAAAATTCGAAAACCGTAGAAGCATAAACGAAAATCCAAGATGGCGCCGCTATGACAACTGGCATTAATCATTTTCGCAGCGGTAGCGCAGTAAAAAAAAATGAAGTCCACAAACCCAAAAAACCCATAGGTAACCTTTGGGGAACCAGGAGCTATGAATAGGCGAATTTTTGAAATTTTCCCCTTACCCCCACCCCCCGTAAATCATTTTAAAAAAATTACGTCGCAGCAGATTTCAAACGAGCCCAGACTCATCAAAATCGGTTGGAAATTGGCTGAGATATGGCAGCTCAAAGTTCACGCATTTCCATACGAATTGCACCAAAACAAGTTTTTCCGAACTTTAAAAATCCTTCAACTTACTCTGTTCTCTATGTGATAATAATCATCATCATCTATTCACGGATCACGATCTCGACAACTAGTCAGCCGATCTTCCTGAAATTTTCAGGGAACGTCAGTCTCGGCCCCAAAAATTTTCATAGGCCGCTTTTCCGGGAAAATTCTGGAAAAGCCGTGGCATGCGTAATATAGTACTCCTTATGTACCTTAGCCTCTGTCCACCTACTCCTACATGTCCTATCCTACCTGTGGTGACACCTGTTATAGTGAGCAACCCGCATGAACGATCAGGTGTAGTAGTGTGGGTCACTTAGCATAAGGATGAGGGGGGCTGTCTTTGGGTAGTACCTTAACGTCACGTATAGGAAGGGCCGAAGGCAGCTAGGCGCTATCAAGAAGGGGTAGCGACTTAGTATGGTTGCGGATGATCTCATAGGCAAGAGACAACGGCAGCATACACAGCCCTACCTGTGCTACCATCACAAAACAAAATTGGAATAGGGGGTTGGAGTCGAGGCTTGCGATCTGGCTCTGGGACACATGACTGCGAGCGATTGTGAAAAACCTATTGCAACGAAAGCAGGAGAAGAAAGAGACAATATGCTCATTCTCTCATTCGGATGCTGGGAAGCCTTCGGCAACGACTCGGAAACGGATAATGGATATGAGAATAGGAACATGGAGTGTGAGATGTCAGACTCACAGAATTGGAGGATTAACGAAACTTACAAATGAACTGAAGAAGACCAAAATCGACTTTGCAGCTATTCAAGAGAGCGGTTATAATAAAGACTCACAAATTTCCCGCTATAATGACTACATCACCTTTCATAGCAGTAAAAGTCGAGACCATGTACTTGGTACTGCCTTCCTGGTAGCTAGAAAATTTGAACACCTGGTTCTAAACTTCCGAAAAGTTAACGAGCGATTACGCGGGCTACGAATTAGAAGCCGTTTTAAGAACTAACCCCTCGCGCCACATAATGAATCGTCAGATATAGTCAAGGACGAATATTATGAACTGCTCGCAAATATCTACGATGAACTACCGGCGCACGACATCAAAATCGTTCTGGGAGATTTCAACGCCAAAGTGGGTAAAGAGGAAGTGCGGAGACCAACAATTGGAAGATACAGTCTGCATGATGAAACGAATGAAAACGGACAGCGAATGATTTATTTCGCGGCTGAAAGAAATCTTGTAGTGAAAAGTACCTTCCATCCACAAAAAACAGACATCTAGCACCTGGAAGCCCCCAATGACAACTTGTCACCTAATCAAATCGACCACCTATTGATTAGCGGAAGACACCTCACTGATGTAATTGACGTCAAAACATGTTGGATAGCAAATGTCGACTCTGATCACTATCTTGTGGTGTCAACACTGCGATCACTGCGGTTCCATAATGGCCAACGAGAAACTGTGAGGCGTTTTGCAGTGGACAAACTAAGAGATCCACAGATAGCGGCGACGTATGCTGAAAACATAAGCACAAAGCTTCAGCAACTTCAACAGGCTCAACCAGATGATACTCCTCTCGATTGGCAATCGGTGAGTGAAATAATCAAACAAAAGCGACCAACACCTTAGGATCAGAGCCTTAATGACTTCAACACCTTGTTTGATGCGAAGTGTGCTGATGTTACAGAACTTAAAAGCGCTGCGCGATTAAGAAAGGAAACTGCAAGAACGAGAGAACAGAATTTTATTCCTAACGATAATCCATGATGGCGTCACTTTGGCAGATTTCTGAACTATAACTATTCCGATCCATCGCTGCCTGTCGTGCGCCGCGTATTGCCAGTTTTTTTATTCCGATCGTGCGAAGGTCTTGTTCGACGCCATCAGTCCATCGAAGTTTTGGACGACCAACTCCTCTTCGCCCTTCTGGATCTTTACGGAATATTTTTGAGGGGGCTCTGTTTTGATCCATGCGTGCTAAATGCCCCGCCCACCTCAGCCTTTTTAACAAAAAATTCGATGAAATTTGACTAAAACATGATAAAAATCAGTTTTTGTCATTGCCTTTTATTTTGATATAAAATTCAGTTTCTATTTATTCATTCGTTCGAATACAAAAAATCAGTGGAAACATCATCTATATCCCATTATGTTAAACAATTCAAAGGGATACAAAATATCTGAAATAAGTAATATATCAAGTTGGCAAAATCAATGGATATATCAGTAAATCATAAAAAAAAAACATCAAAATCAAAATTCAAATTCGGAACTAGAGCAGTTTCATAAAAAAAGAGAAAAAAAAAACAAGGCAAAAAGAAAACAAAACAATCGATCAATGGGAAAAAATATGTAACAGTAACTTGATACTTATGAGATCGCAAATTGCAGGTTGAAGTACCCAAAAATCATGTTCTCAAACACAGTTAGGAGTGTTCAATTCACTAGGATCGACCATTCTCATTCATGAAAAAGGAAGCAAATGCATTCCGAAGCGTTATATTTCCAGCAAATATAGCTTCAATAAGTGACAAAATTGGGTTTGTGTATGTGATGTCCGTATATTTAAAGGCAACGAGTTAAAATTTTTGGCTCCAGCGACACTGACTCTACGCTCCCCAACACAGGTCCTTGAAAAAGGGACAAATAGGTACCTCGAGCTCCTAGTAGGGTAGTCATGTGCCGGTCTACTGAAACCCAAAGTATGATGACACAGGCCTCTCATTGAAGCAAACACAAACTTACAGACCGCGTACCTATACATTCTGCTAACAGTCAATAGGTTTGCATAATGATCCGAAAAAAGCAGTTCAGCAGGATACCTGTAGGGCAACCTATGAGCCACTCTCAAGGCAATCCTCTGCTTCCTTTCGACATTCTCAATTAATCTTCTGCTTGCACAACCCCACACACCAACGCAGTAAGACAATCGAGAATGTATTATTGAAAAATACAAGGACTGCAAGATTTTTACAGGCAGAACATGACGTAACCTTCGCAGGATACCAATCTGACCCGAAATTTTTTGAGCAAAGTTGAGTGATGTGGAAATTCCAACTCATGTTTCTATCGAGAATAACACCCAAGTATTTTATTGAGTCAACAGATTCAATCTCAACACCATTAGCTTCAATTTTCAAGGATTTATCAATTTTAACACGAGGAGATCTAAAGTGAACGACATTACTTTTCTTCAAATTTAGCGTGAGTCTATTAGCATCGAAATAATCTATCAGCATTAATAATCTATCTTCATTAATAACTCCAATATTGTTTGCAAAACAAACGGAAGATGAAAAGATACTGGAATCATCCGCGAACAAGTAAGGTTGGGACTTCAACGGCAAAAGGTGCAGGTCATTAACAAAAATCAGGAATAGTAGCGGTCCCAGAACGCTACCTTGAGGGACTCCCATAGACACAGATGCCCAGGGGCTTTCATGTCCATTCGCCACTACACGCTGATATCTGTTTTCCAAATAACTCTCCATAAGCTCCAATGATTGACCCCTAATACCAGCAACTGAGATTTTTTCTAACAAAAGCTTGTGGTTGACCGTATCGAAAGCCTTAGATAGGTCCAAAAAAAGGCCAGTCACAATTTTCCCCTTGTCAACATGAAAACAAATATAATCGACCAATTCGCTCAAGGCGGTATGGGTTCCACTTAGGGATCTAAAGCCATATTGTTTACAATAAAAAAACTTTGTTGAGTTGAGGAAGCTCAAAATATTTGAGAAAATCAACTTTTCAAAGACCTTATTAATAACCGGCAAAACAGATATTGGCCTGTAGTTGGTGACATCAGTTGAGTTTCCTGATTTGAAAACTGGCGTAATGTTAGCTTTCTTCAAGGAGTCAGGGTATTTCCCAGTGGTCACGCATAAATTATAAATATCAGCCAAAATTGGCGAAATAGTCGAAGAACAACATTTCACCGATGCCACAGACAACCTGTCATAACCTGGGGATTTATTACCATCCAGCGATCGTATCCATTCAGAGATCTCACTATGTGACACACCACTCATGAAGATAGACTCAGAACAACTCTTCAAGGTACCGAATCCATGAATATCGCAGTCATCGCGAGCTGGAAGACTAGAGGCCAATTTAGACCCTATTTCAGCAAAATGATTGTTGAATGACACCGCAACCTTATCATCATCAACCTGGATATTATTGGACTTAATCTTAATCTTTGGGTTACGACATTTATCGCTTCGAATAAGCTTGTTAATTGCACGCCACACTTGCCTTGGGTTCTCACATTTATCAAACAAGTCGGCGTAATACTGTTCCTTGTAGACTGTTTGTAACCTTGAGATTTCTATGTTAATCACATCAATTTGATGTTGCCACTTCCCAACCAAAATACTATTTCTTCTTTTACCGGCCTTCAATTTATTCCACAAGGTTCTCCTCTTTTCAAAATAGTACACCAAGTGATCGTTCATATATGGGCACCTCGTGGCAATAATATTTTCAAGTCGATTTTGCCTTGACTCAAATGTTTTCCATAGTCAAATAATAGTCGTTTTTTTGTGTTTTGAAATGGCCGGAGAGAATAGGGAATTTTATTTCAGAATAAAAGGCAATGACAAAAAACTGATTTTTATGATGTTTTAGTCAAATTTCATCGAATTTTTTGTTGAAAAACTCATAGTTGGGAACACTTTTTGATTTTAATTTTAGGTAAATCGCTATTTTTGAAATCTAAAATCCAGGTTGTTGCCTGAGTCCTTAAGTAAATTTTGAGTGGTCACTCAACAGTAGGACGTTCATAGATTGGGTGAAAAGTGGTCATAAATGACCCGAACCAGACGAAACTCTTGAACTCTTCAGAGCAATGGCAAGGCAATTTCGTAATCGTGGCCATCTGAAAATCTTATTTCCGGTTGGGGGGATGAGAAATTAAAAACAAGTCCAAGAACGCTCCACCCTACACAACCCAATAACTTTTCCATTGACACCAAACGTCTACCTCCAACTCAAAAAAAATTTAGTTTTTCCCCTGAGTCTGTCCCATACCACCGTCGGCCATTTTGTCCCTGCAAAATTTTAAGAAAAGTTATCGAGCTGTTTTCGAGCACGAGCGAAAAAAGTCGGTTTTCATACAAATGGTTGTGGAACTAACTGACCAACTAAGGATGTTTCCATTAACTTTGGCTTCTATGAAATACCACATTTTGTATGGACAATGACGATTCGGATCCACTGGACCGATTTTAATGAGTAAAATGTCGATTTCAATCAAAATTTTACGTAGAATTAGAAAAACTGGGCATGAGTCCGATCGTATGGGGACTTGCGTCACGGGCGCATCGCTACCGCGCGCCCATGATATAACAATAAAAAACAGTGAAAATGATTTTTTGTAACAGGCAATCAAGCACAGGGAGGTGCGGGAGTTGAATGAAAAAACAAGATTTTTCTAAAAACTTTAATATTTTCTTAGTCCGTTTTCCAATTTATAAATTTTTAGGAATGCATGTTCATTCATGAGTAGTTGGTATTCGCTTTTACATTGTTTGAATTTATAAGTTATCATTATCTCTAGTAAACTAAAAGTTAACAATCTCGGTCCTCAGATGACGAATCAGCAATAAAAAAATGTCCGTCCGTCCGTCACCGCGATAATTTGAACAAAACTCAACCGATTTTCAGACACTTTTCTTTCCTTGAAAGGTTATTGAAAAATGAAAAATCTTTTTTGAAATTGAATCTGGGCACTGTCGGCTTAAGTTTAAATTATTTATGAAACATCAGATTGCTCATTTGTTTTCTTTCTTCCAACCCAGCCTCCGTTTGCATCCGTCGGATTTTTAATTCCTCAGTTTCATTTGACGCTTCTATTTCCCGAATCCGAATTTCTTCTCTTCGTAAGTCCATTTCGTTCTAGTGTACAAAAAATGTTTTAAACGTTATATGATTGTTCTAGACGACGCGGCGAACGCACTGAACGAATTGTTCAGTAGTTACGACAATTTGCTCAATTTTAATATTTTTTTTATTAATTAACTGATACGTCAATGTATGTACATTTATGAAAGTGAAATGAATTGAAGCTCATGGTTACCTGTGATTTTCGTTTCAAGAAATTAATCAGATCTTTCTTTGGATTAGAAAAGCGACTTTTCCCGGGCGGCGATTGTGTCGATTCAGTAAATGAATCATTTGTTTTGACGACGATGACTCGTCCATTGTTTCTATCTGGCTGGCATCAGCTTTGCAAATGTTCAGTATTTTTCGAGCCCCCGCAGGGATTGCTCATACATCAGACGTTCTACTTCTTGCGACAAGTGATTAGCATGTGTAAGCTGATCATCCGAATTTTCAACAAGATCATTGTAAGCGTCCGTCATATCATCAATTACAGCATTTCTGATGCGATTGCCTTCTTCTATGTTGTTGGTAGACATCACGATAGTTATATGTTGGCTAGGAGTCGCTTACGAGAAAAATTAGAATGTGCTTTCAATGGACGGCCGAAAACGCCATTTCTCTATGCAGATTCGGGTTATCCACTTTCAAAACACATAGTATCATCATTATCATCGAAATCGATAAAAGAATCGATGTTGAAGATCTGATAGAAAAGGACGCAAGGTATAAATCCCAGCACGTTCAAACGAGTCAGTTTTTCACACAAATCGTGAAATGTCGAAACGAAGATTGCTGTGGATTACGAAGCAACCTGTTTCAATTGTTTCGTAATTTCACCTTCATGCCTCCGCCGATCGTTCTGGAACAAAACGATGAAGGTGTGTCAGCTGCGAAAAGAGCGTGTGAAGAGTACTGCGACTATGCGTCGTTTTTCACGCGACTTTCTTTAAGCGACATTGTGCCTGAAAGTCTCAAAGTATATGGAAAAGTTCCAAACGATGTATACTGCCCTTCAGTGTCGAAAATTATTAGTTCGCGAACGTTTTATGAATGTGGGAAGTACTTTGCAACACTGGTGATGCTGAAATAACACAAAAAACATTTACATGAGAAGAAGAGAGTCGTTCCGAAAGTGCGACCGAAACGTATCGCCGCTCTTCGTGCCAGCAAACTGCTGGCAATTATAGCCCGAGACGATGTAGAGGAAGCCGACTGGTTGAATATAAACGACGTGGAATATTCTGATGAGTTTATCAAGTTGCTGCTACCGATTGTACTTCCGGTGCTAACATTCATATTCAACTCTGTTCTCACGAAATCGACGTATCCCACCCACTGGAAGATGTCCAAGGTCATACCTCGGCATAGGAACACTCGGAATTACTCCCTTGATGATTATAAGGTATGGGCCAGAAAAAATCCGGGTAACTTTAAAGATGAATAACTTTTTTTCGTTTACACGAAATTAGCTGAAATTTATAGGTTTTGGAGTGGGATATGTTGCAATGATGTCTTGTTAATATTGCTTCATAAAAGTTTTAACTGACTGAAATATCCGCGATTGCGTAAATCTACAGCCAAAAAATCTGCACAAATATTCGCAAAATCCACTAAAGTAAATTTCGATTAATCCAAAAACAGCGATAATTGCAAAATCTGCTGCCACAAATGTATCAGCTCGATAAAATGAATGTTTGTGTGTCGAGGAATCAAGTGTGCCGCGAAAAAATGAGTCCATCTAACACGAAGATTCACTTTGAAAATAGTGTGCCATTCACTGAACATTTTCAGGTGCACTCATTAAGGCAAAGGGCCAAAATTTTTTTTCAAATGAAATAAAATCGAACGAGGGATGCAAAGGTAGAATGCTTTAGGCTCACAAATTTTTATTATTACTCGATCCTGGCTGCTATCGATATGTAATAGCCGAGAGAAATCACTGAAAGTAGTTTAACTATTCGTTGACCAAATTTTATGTAAGGTTTTTTTCGGTTAAACAAAAGTTTCTAAACATGGAAGTGCACATTATTTCTAATTTAAACAGTTTTATTCAGAACATGCGTCTGAATGCCCTTGATAAATTTCAATACGAAGAACTGGGCAAATATTAAAAGTCTTGATTATTTTGGGGCAAAAATGAACAGTTTGTCAAAAATGTTTGCTTTCATGAAACTTATCGCTAAGCATCGATAGGATAAGTGTCGAAAAACATCTCTGGGAACAGTTTGGCATATTTTTGAGAAAATACTAGTTATTTACACTAACTTTATCTTGTTTTGTCTGACACAGTAGCCTAAAAACATTATTTTAGGGGAAGAGTGATAGTCAATTCGAAATTGTAGATAGAGAGTTCAAAGTACTTGATCCTCCACAACTTCATCAAACAGAATTCTATCGGTCAGGAATCAAAGAATATTCGAAAATACATTTTCTTCTGTCAAAAAAAGACAAAAAACGTTTTATGCATGGCATCGTTGAGAGACAAATGAGTTTTTAAAGTTTGTGCAAATTTTTTTGGCGGCACTTTTACGCAATCACGGATATTTCAGTCAGTTAAAACTTTTATGAAGCAATATTAACAAGACATCATTGCAACATATCCCACTCCAAAACCTATAAATTTCAGCTAAACGAAAAAAAGTTATTCATCTTCAAAGTCACCCGGATTTTTTCTGGCCCATACCTTAGACCCATTAGTATGCTTCCGGCTGTCTCGAAAGCGCTGGAAAAGCTGATGCAGAGACAAATCAACGATTTTATAGACGAATTCAATCTACTGCATCGGTTGCAGTCAGGTTTCCGTTCGAATCATGGGACTGTGATTGCATTATTGAAGATAACTGATGATATCGGAGCTAACATGGGTGATAAATTAAAGACGGTTATGCTGCTGCTTGACCTTTCGAAGGCGTTCGACGCGGTTAAACACAATCTGCTCCTCGAAAAGTTGTATGTCGGTTTCCGATTCTCAAACTCTGTATTGAGGATTTAGTTCAGATTTTCGTGATGTAGCTGTCGGTCTACCTCAGGGATCAGTTCTCGGCCCCTTGCTTTTTTCGATTTTTATAAACGACTTATTAAATTTTCTCGAATCCACCTTTTCGCTGACGACGTTCAGCTCTATCTGGCGATCAATAAGGACTCGATGCTAGATGATATGGATAAGCTGTCGGCTGATCTGAGGGCAATATCAGCTTGGGCCGGGGCCAATAGTCTGGCTCTAAATGTTGGAAAGACGCAGGCGGTTCGCATCTCGGATAAGGCTTGGGCATCGGATATTCCACCAGTGGTGTTCAACGGCGTTGAGTTAGCTTACTCGGAGTATGTGTATTCTTATTGACGACCTTTTAGGATGGCTCCCTCATGCTCGCTCGCTTGCAGCTAAAGTTTTTGCAGGGCTCCGCTGTTTCTGGCCTTATGCGTCATTCCTACGGACTAGATTGTTGCTGGTCAAAGCACTGCTCGTGCCGCAGTTTGTATACTGCTGCCAGGTTTTGGGTACGCTGATGGTTTCAGTGAAGAAGATCTTGGAAAGTCCGTTTAAGGCTTGTGTGCGCTTTATCTGTGACCTAAGTCGCTACGATTCGACTGACAATGACATTAATGACAATCCTGTCCAGAGCCAAAATATCTTTACCAGAGCCTAACGCAGACTGGAAATATTCGAACGTTTAACTTGATTGTACCGAGGGCAAATAGCGACATTATGTCAAGGTCAATGTTAGTTGGTGGTGTTACTACCTACAATTCGTTGCCACCGAATGTTAAAAGAATCATATCGTTAACTGGCTTTAAGATTGCCTGTAGAGACTACTTCGTAAATAAGGCTACTAGTGTTTTGTAACTTCCATCTACTCGAGAACTTCAGTGGCTACGTGACATATCTAGCCAAAATTCTATTGTGTTTCCATGATTCCGATACCAGGTAAAATTTTCCATTTTTGTAAGCTTCCTTTCACGTATTATAATTTGCGACATATATGTAATAATGTATATAATGTATATAATGTATATAATAATAATGTATTTATATGAATAAAGAATGAGAATAAGAGTCGATTTCCGAAATGAAAAAACAAAAGGAAATTAAAAAAATGGCTGTAATTTCCATTGATGAGCATATGACGCAGGCATGGACCAAGTTTAAACAATTATTTGGTGTGTGCGCGGCGTATGCTGCTAGGTTAAGATCTATTGAGCGAGTCCCAAGTGTCTAGAAGTTAGGAAAAACCTTGTTGTGCTATTACCAATAATTACGCTATATGAGAGCAGAGCGAGCAAATAAAAAATTAATTAATTAAAGCGGTCTTCTAGGCCTAGTTGAATTATTGTAACTTGAATTTAATTCTACCAAAATGACATTCAAATTCAAAATCATGCTGAACTCGAGGACCGAAAGATTGTAGTCTAACTTTGATACATCATCATACTTCCCGCGTAGCCAGAAATGTTCTCTTAAAAATTTCCTTCGTGCTTTCCTAACATTGCTATAGTGTTACGTAAGTTATCTGACCCATGCCTTTTCTAGTTGCCAGTATCGGTACACCATAGCAATAAATAAACGAAACGGTATTGCTTGGTGTAATATGCGGCGCAGGTGGTTTTTCGCATTAAATATTAATAAATTTAATTAAAATGTACTTTCGTAACACTAACATTTCCAGCGCCCCCGTTTTGCCAGCGCCTTGGGCAATTGCCCATTTTGCCCATAGGTTAATCCGGTTTTGATTTTGTCATGTTGTAGACCACCAAAAGAAACTTTTGTAATAAATTTTACGTCAAATATTTATGTAAACAAAATCAATTTTGAATCCAAAAATCATTGATATATTATGACATCATATGACACCAAATGATGAGCAACCATTCGTTTATTGAAAAAACTATGACGTTTATCGAAATAACAATATCGTTTGTTGAATAATTGAATAATTTGATTTTCGTGACGTCATTCACACTCACTCTCACACTAAGCTAACTAACATGCTCTGCAAAGCTTTCACAATACAACAATGTGTTATTTTCCAGGCTGAAAACATGTTCAGCAAAATCAACGTACTCGTCTACACCATCAAATTGCATTACTTTCGAATAAATTTTAAATGAGTGTGAAAATAATTCATAACAGAAATGAGCAAATAACTCATAGAAATTTCATTTCCTAACTTGTTTTGAAATTTCGAAACTTTC
The DNA here is from genome assembly GCA_029228625.1 of Pseudolycoriella hygida. Taxonomy (NCBI): domain Eukaryota; kingdom Metazoa; phylum Arthropoda; class Insecta; order Diptera; family Sciaridae; genus Pseudolycoriella; species Pseudolycoriella hygida. The sequence continues at coordinate 136,432,421 of CM055404.1, forward strand.
CCTCCAGTAATCGACATCGAAATGTGTCGTATTTCAATCTGCGGTTGCAGAAAAAATATTTCGACACTATGATTTTTGTCATTTTCTCTTTTTGATTCCACTCTGGGCCAAGTGACCGGGCGGCGCCCTTGTGGAAAATACGGAATCGGTTTTCTTTTACAGCTTACACATCATACACAACCTTATTCAAGGCAAACTTGACTCAAGATATCGGCTCAAACAGAAAAAATTAAGCAACAGAAGCGATGGTAATCTAAAATTTTCAAAATGAAATCTGATTTTTTGGACCCGTACGAAGTACGAAGGTCCTATACGTTTACTGCAAACAATTTTAATGTAACATGGGGTAGATCGAGGTGGCAGTTTTGGGGATGCATTTATTATCGTCTAAACAATAAAAAAATGTCTGTCCGTCAGTCCGTCCGCCTCCAATTTTTTTTTCCAAACGGCTCAACCCTAAACCCTAAACTTTTTTCTCCTGAAAGATACATGCCTCCCATGATTCAAGTTCCAAGATGAGCAAAATCGATCGTGTGGTTCCGGAGATATGGCCGAGGAAGTGACCAAAAACATGGTTTTTTGAGGGTCGGTGAAGCTTTTTCGCGAACGTCTCAGCAAGTATAGCACGGAAATTGCTCATGTTGGTGTCAAATGAAAGGATTTGATGTCAGAAAATTGTGAAAAATTTTGTGTGGGAATCGGGTCAGGGGTCCGGCCACCGGGACCAATGGAATCGACGAAATTGAGTTTCTTCGCAATATACGAAATCAGTTTTTCGTGTTTATTTCCTTAACTATGCAATATGGAGATTCACTGTCAAAAGCAAAGTTGTAGAGAATGAAATTTTAGGGTACACGTGTTTCAGGGTTTTGGGTAAAAATGCCTCAATCCTGGGATATGACCACTTGTAGAATTGGAAGGGATGATCCATATCTCTAGAACTATAAGAGAACTATTTAAATTGATGATAAGAACATAACTTCCAACCAAATATTCATAGATTTACGTATCTGCCAACACAACTTGCAAGCAGGCACGTACATAATTTCACATTACTAAAGAGAAATAGAACATAGGACAAATCCACGGCAGTTCAGACGAACTTCCAATTCCTAAAGAAAAAATGCAGTAAAATTTTATTTGTTGCTTACAAAAAGCAA
>CM055404.1:136434080-136444232 GCA_029228625.1 Pseudolycoriella hygida
GTGGGGGGTTTGTGTGTTGTGAAGTGGGGGGTTTGTGTGTTGTGAAGTGGTGGGTTTGTGTGTTGTGAAGTGGGGGGTTTGTGTATGTGAAGTGGCGGGATTGTGTGTTGTGAAGTGGGGGGTTTGTGTGTGTGAAGTGGGAATTTGTGTGTGTGTAGTGGGAAATTCTTTTCCTATATAATTCGACAACATTGACCTGATTCATTCATTCGTTTCGATTCTTTCGACAAAGTCGGTAGTTTAGTTTCGTGCGCTTCATTCGCTTGTTATCAACAGTTAACGAAAAATTGTCTTTCACATAAAATGGAATCGTTTATAAGTGCTTGTGAGTCCGGTTGTTTTAAACAAATGAAAATTATCATAGAAAGGAGCAATAATGGGAGCGCCTTATTTCGCGCCTTATTTCGTTTAACGGACATGAAATATGGAAGAAACTGTCTACTTTGGGCCGTACATCACGGCGACATCGAAGCAGTGAACTATTTATTACAATTTGAACAACTTGACGTGAATTCTAAAGACAAAGAGGGAAACACGTCCCTAATAACGGCAATGAATCCGAAGAAATCTTTAAGAACACACAAAACCAATTTAGAAACTTTATATGCACCGGGGCATACAATAGAAATGATAAATACGCTGTGCAAAGTGAATAAAGACTTAATCAACCGTTACGACAAATTTGGACGAGATTCATTACAGCATGCCATGAGAGCTCAATCTCTAGAAGTGGTTAAAAAATTAGTGGAGCTAGGAGCTGACGTGAAGCATGAAAACAAAGACAAATATAATAGCTTACATTTAGCTGCAATGTTTCTACGACAGGACATTATTCAGTATTTTCTAAACGAACTTGATTGTGATCCTCTGGCAGCAAATATTTTCGGATGGATTCCTTGCTTCATGTTTTTGCACACATGTTTTGACGTAGTTATAGACTCAGACGCTCATTTCAAATTTGGATTGGAATTCTTTTCACGGTCGCACAAAACACCGTCGGCTCAATCGTTTCAGCTGAACCTATTGTTAATCGAATGCTGTTGGTATAAACACCACGGAAACATGAGACCCATCGCTAAGCGGCGATTTCGAGAAATTGTTCAATTTGCATTTTCATCAAACGATCGTAAAATTCATTTAATGGAGAAAATAATGGCTGCGGAAATTGCAAACGATTTTTTGTTGATTGTGTTACTGTTTTTAAAAAACTTTGAGCAAGACATCGAAGACATTATGGGTACGGAGGAATGGAAACGTGTTGAGAAGGCGAAATTGGACGAAATAAACGTTTATTTCTTGGTAGAGCTATTCGAATTATTTTCGAAAGATAAAGCATTGGCCAACGAATACATCGCAGAAATCGTGAAAATGGGGTATAAATTTTGCACAGCCGGAATGATGCGTCAATTTTATTTGTCAACACGACTTGCGATGCCATCGGACGAAATTTTGCGTAACTTTGGGAAAAACCTTCTACGGTATGGATTTGATATCTTGGCGACAGCAGGTACAGCAGGGACTTTATCAATGACGTCTATGTGTCGACATATGAAAATGTGTTTTGATGATCAATTACCTGACTTGGATTTGGAAGAAACTGATTCGGATATGGAAGAGACAAACGATAATATTTGTGTAAACGCCCCTTTCAATGTATCAGAAAACTGGTTACTGGATTATTACAGTTTCTTTAAAGAACAACATGCACGTCCACAAAATATTTCCCTACTGGATTTGTCACGACTGGCGCTTAGAAGACATGCGTTTCTAAATCATAATACACAGGATTCTTTAACACTTTTGAAATCATTGGATTGTCCAAGAATACTGCACGGATTCCTCTGCTTCAATTAGAATTTGAAATTCTGTTTCGAATGTAAAATGGCAAAAATTTGTGATTTTTCTAAAATTTTCTTAACTTTTTTTCTAAATTAATTGGTCAATTATGTTGGTATGTATACTGAGCTCAAAAAAGTTTAAAAACGAAGGAACTTGTCAATATATTTTAATTGAACTGCAAATGAAATTCTTTTATTTGTTTTGTGAACCAGAAGTATTCGTCTGACTAAACGGTAAGTTGAACCTAGACCCATGAAGAGAAGTGTCGAGGGGGATTCTTTTGAAAAATAGGGGCGCAGCAGCGATCATATTCCTTAAATGCCGAATCTGCAAAAATATTTTCTCCGTCCGACCGATTATCAAAAACTTTTTTTTTCTTGAAAGGTGTGGATACATTGGCAGATCAAAGGAAACAGGAATTTCTAATATAAATTTGTTGAATCGAGTTAACATTGACCAGAATATTTTGTGTATAAAAGTAAATGTAATTTCTAAAATAAATCAGAATTCATTTGATAATCATCAAATCAACATCTCACTTTTCATATGTAGAATCATAAATTCCCATAAGGTAATCGAAAAATCTTGTAAATCTTTTTCAAAAACTTTCTTTGATCAACAAGTCCCTGAAAGCCCAACAATTTATGGAAGAAACTTTTGTCAGCTTGTGCCCTTGGGCTTAGCTAGGACGCTAAAAACGAGTGCTCGAAAGGTGTCACATTCTATTAAAGAAATTTTTTTTTATCAGAAGCTCTTGGACTCAGCCAGGACTCTAAATATGAGTTTCTGCTGGGGCCCAACGTGTTTTTTTTACATAAATCGGATAAATCCTAGCCGATTTTGTTGATTCTTTTTTTCTTTTTCTATTAACCGAGTACCAAATTATATTCAGAAACTTTGGAAAAAAAATTTCCGACGAAAAAATTTTCAGCTAAAAAAAATTCGGCGAAAAAAATTTCCTTTGACACGAAACATCTATCTTCTACAAAAAAAAATTTATTTTCCCCCTAAGTTCGTCCCATACCACCGTTTTGTTGGTCATTCTGACACTACACACTAGGGTGGAGTGTTTTTGGACTTGTTTTTAATTTTTCATTTCCCCACCCGGAAATAAGATTTTCAGGTGGCCAAAGTTCCGAAAATGCCTTTGAAAAATTTTGAAACTCAAACCTGGACCACCCGCCATTGCTCTGAAGAGTTTCCTGGTTCGGGTCATATATGACCACTTTTCACCCAATCTATGAGCGTTCTACTGTTGAGTGACCACTCAAAATTTTCTTAAGGACTCAGGCAACAACCTGGCTTTTAGATTTCAAAAATAGCGATTTACCTAAAATTAAAATCAAAAAGTGTTCCCAACTATGAGTTTTTCAACAAAAAATTCGTTGAAATTTGACTAAAACATCATAAAAATCAGTTTTTTGTCATTGCATGAGCAGAAACAGTTGCCATTAGCGTGGGCTGCGAAAAGCTATTGGAACAGCGGCTGGAGGGCAAGAAGGCTGCGATATGTGCTGACAGTAAGGCGGCGCTACAAGCGCTGTCATCTTGCAAGCTATCGGCTCTGGATGCCCTATCAGAGGAGAACGAAGTAACTCTGGCATGGGTTCCGTGACACTCGAACAAAACTCAACCGATTTTCAGACACTTTTCTTTCCTTGAAAGGTTATTGAAAAATGAAAAATCTTTTTTGAAATTGAATCTGGGCACTGTCGGCTTAAGTTTAAATTATTTATGAAACATCAGATTGCTCATTTGTTTTCTTTCTTCCAACCCAGCCTCCGTTTGCATCCGTCGGATTTTTAATTCCTCAGTTTCATTTGACGCTTCTATTTCCCGAATCCGAATTTCTTCTCTTCGTAAGTCCATTTCGTTCTAGTGTACAAAAAATGTTTTAAACGTTATATGATTGTTCTAGACGACGCGGCGAACGCACTGAACGAATTGTTCAGTAGTTACGACAATTTGCTCAATTTTAATATTTTTTTTATTAATTAACTGATACGTCAATGTATGTACATTTATGAAAGTGAAATGAATTGAAGCTCATGGTTACCTGTGATTTTCGTTTCAAGAAATTAATCAGATCTTTCTTTGGATTAGAAAAGCGACTTTTCCCGGGCGGCGATTGTGTCGATTCAGTAAATGAATCATTTGTTTTGACGACGATGACTCGTCCATTGTTTCTATCTGGCTGGCATCAGCTTTGCAAATGTTCAGTATTTTTCGAGCCCCCGCAGGGATTGCTCATACATCAGACGTTCTACTTCTTGCGACAAGTGATTAGCATGTGTAAGCTGATCATCCGAATTTTCAACAAGATCATTGTAAGCGTCCGTCATATCATCAATTACAGCATTTCTGATGCGATTGCCTTCTTCTATGTTGTTGGTAGACATCACGATAGTTATATGTTGGCTAGGAGTCGCTTACGAGAAAAATTAGAATGTGCTTTCAATGGACGGCCGAAAACACCATTTCTCTATGCAGATTCGGGTTATCCACTTTCAAAACACATAGTATCATCATTATCATCGAAATCGATAAAAGAATCGATGTTGAAGATCTGATAGAAAAGGACGCAAGGTATAAATCCCAGCACGTTCAAACGAGTCAGTTTTTCACACAAATCGTGAAATGTCGAAACGAAGATTGCTGTGGATTACGAAGCAACCTGTTTCAATTGTTTCGTAATTTCACCTTCATGCCTCCGCCGATCGTTCTGGAACAAAACGATGAAGGTGTGTCAGCTGCGAAAAGAGCGTGTGAAGAGTACTGCGACTATGCGTCGTTTTTCACGCGACTTTCTTTAAGCGACATTGTGCCTGAAAGTCTCAAAGTATATGTCAGTGTCGAAAATTTGTTCGCGAACGTGTTATGAATGTGGGAAGTACTTTGCAACCCTGGTGATGCTGAAAGAACACAAAAATTTACATGAGAAGAAGAGAGTCGTTCCGAAAGTGCGACCGAAACGTATCGCCGCTCTTCGTGCCAGCAAACTGCTGGCAATTATAGCCCGAGACGATGTAGAGGAAGCCGACTGGTTGAATATAAACGACGTGGAATATTCTGATGAGTCGATTTCCGAAATGAAAAAACAAAAGGAAATTAAAAAAATGGCTGTAATTTCCATTGATGAGCATATATGACGCGACGCAGGCATGGACCAAGTTTAAACAAATATTTGGTGTGTGCGCGGCGTGTGCTGCTAGGTTAAGATCTATTGAGCGAGTCCCAAGTGTCTAGAAGTTAGGGAAAACCTTGTTGTGCTATTGCCAATAATTACGCTATATGAGAGCAGAGCGAGCAAATAAAAAATTAATTAATTAAAGCGGTCTTCTAGGCCTAGTTGAATTATTGTAACTTGAATTTAATTCTACCAAAATGACATTCAAATTCAAAATCATGCTGAACTCGAGGAGCGAAAGATTGTAGTCTAACTTTGATACATCATCATACTTCTCGCGTAGCCAGAAGTGTTCTCTTAAAAATTTCCTGCGTGCTTTCCTAACATTGCTGTAATATTACGTAAGTTACCCGACCCACGGCTTTTCTAGTTGCCAATATAGGTACACCATAGCAATAAAGAAACGAAACGGTATTGCAAGGTGTAATATGCGCCGCAGGCGGTTTTTTGCATTTATTAATTAAATATTTGTAAATCTGATTGAAATGTACTTTCGTAACACTAACATTTCCAGCGCCCCCATTTTCCCAGCACCCTGGGCAATTGTTCAATTTGCCCATAGGTTAATCCGATACTGACCTTGTCATTCTGTTATGTTGATATGTTGTAAAAATGGCTCTAGAACCGATTGTCCCCAGACAAATTATCCCCGGCACCTTCTGGTGTCGACGTGGAACGAAAGCAAAAAAAAAATACGTTTATAGACCTGCAAAATTTATTTATTTTCATAAATTCATTCTAGTGTACATACAAACACATTTATTGGAGCGACACAGATATATTGTGTACTGTATTTGTCTCGCTCTTAAAACGTTTTCGGATATTTAAATGAATTTATGATTCCCGTACCCAAACAAAAATTTTAAAGGTCACAAAAACACGTGTCCAGCATATGTTTGCGTTCCGTTCCGTGTTAGTGTTAGTGTTAGTTTTGCAATCCAAATGTGCCTTTTGAACTTAAATATTGCTCAAGTGTGCTGCTCGACCAAAGGATTCTTTTAATCTAGTTTGTTATAAAACACACTGTAAATTAGGTGTTAATTGAATAAAAACGTATTTCTATAATTCGAATCTTTCAATTGAAAATACCTGAAGCTAGTTAATCTAGCAGACTGTGGTGACACAGATCATAGCAAACATGAATATCTATTCATTTCATTATTAATCATAGAAATCTGTGAAATCTATAAACGTATAAATACGGTGTAATTTCGTTAAATAAAATCAGATTTGTTTCAACCTCGAAAGAGGTAACATCTCTCTTTTAATATGTAGAACTTAGATTCTCCATATAATGTAGCTTTGGTAGAAAAATATTTGTTTTGATTTTGTTTAGAATATTCTCCATATAATTGGTGACCCCAAACGTTCACAAAACAAACTTCTGAACGCAAAAACCAAAAATATTTTTGAGTTCCAAAAGTTCATGGCTTTTGCTCAAACAAATATTTTTTCAAAACATTTCCTAAGCTTCACAGCCAGGAAACAAAAATACAAACAACCGTTTCAATTACACCTTTGAAACAAAAAGACAATTTGAAGGAATTTTCATTTTCTTTCTAACCAAAATTAACACACCGGTAACAAGGATTATGTTCAAATAACATTCTTTCCTTGACCGCACAAATCAACTAACTTCTCTACCGTTCAGCCAAACGCTGTAAGTAGTAAGTTCGCAACCTTTCGGACTTCTTAGTCAGAACATGTGAACAACTTAAAATTGTCTTTAAACAAGATTTATTGACAACATTTTATTGATGCTAAACAACAACCAAAGCTCAATTACAAAATTTTACTATTTAAGCCTCGATTTAAGCTAAAACCCCTAATTTTAAGCACAAAAGTAAAAATACATATTTTTAAGCTAAAATAGTAAAACAACAAAATAATTTTTGAACAAAATGTTGTCAAATAAATTCACTTTAGTAAATCCATCAACTACTAAAGTAAAACAAGTCACCGAAAACAACTTTTTCGGCAATAAATTAACTTCCCAGTTAATTCCAAATTTTAGTCCAAATTAAAACAATCAAAATTTTTATAATTTTCGGACACAACATAACCAAATTTTCGCTTTTGAAAAAACAAAAATTTTATAAGAATTTTTGTTTTCCATTCAAAGCATAAAAATATTTCTTATCGAATCACTAATTTCTTATGAATTAGTTCCTCCATCCTTCTCAAATAGAAGTGGACCCCACATTTCAAATAACACTGTTTTACGCTCACTGGAACAAAGTAAATCTTCAATACTTTTAACACCAGTCCGTTTACAGAAAAATGATGTGTGCAGGGGATTCCGAAATTTATTTTTGCTGAGATTGTTCAACAAAAAAATTCTTATACAAGATTAAGAATCAAATCCAATGCATCATTTTATCACGAAATACGCACATTTGTTTCTTGTCGCACACTAGTTTCATTACCACCTGAAACTAGCAAATATCTTGAAACCAACTCACAAGATATTATTTCAACAAAACATACAAGTCTCACCACTTGTACAAGCGCTTGAAGTTTAAATGCGTGTTCATATTTTTTATTAAATATTTCCATGCAATTACTTCAAGTTAATACAAAATCTGATACGCAACAAAATTCTGCGCAGTATCATGTCAAACAACATCACAAAACATCCGTGTATCAGTCGAAATGAAAACAAATTTCCACTGCCACATTTCATTTCGTGTCTAGTGCAAATCACTAGAACAAAATCAAAACGCAGCTTTAAGAATACACCACCTAATTCTTACAACTAAAAAATATGTTTCTACCAACAGCTACCACAGCCAACTAGCTATGAAAAATATTCTAAACAAAATCAAAACAAATATTTTTCTACCAAAGCTACATTTCTAGCTACGAAAAATATTCATAACAACAACAAACAATAAATTCACTACTCTAAATTTACTGGAGGGATATTCTCCCCAACACACAGTGCCAGTAAATTCTAGCTGAAAATTTGCATTTATTCTGAATTTATTCCATACAAATCCTCTGTATTTATAGCAAGTTCTAAGGCAACTTGATCCAAATTCATTTAATTCAACTACTGGAATACTATGTTTTTCACTTTCAATGAAAAGCATTCCTTCCTAAAAATGAAAACTTGATCCAAAATCAAATTTGGAATCATAACAATCCATGAAATCTTTACAAATCATATAAATACGAACTCATTTTACAAACAAATTGTATTCCTTCTCAGAACATTGTTGAATAAACAACTCTGAATAATAATACAAACAAAATTCCATTTCAAATCAGATTTTTGTTTGAATAAAACTTCGCTGATTTACCATGGCTCCAATTCACAGAAAAATTACTTCTGAAATTCATGATGATTTATTTGTACATGAACTCGTAGCAATACGAAATTCGGTACAATTAATTCAACAATCGCTTACTCGACTAGAACATCGCCATTTAGTCCACAAGCGAAGTTCAACGGTTCCAAAAGCTCCTTTATCATTGGCAACCAGTACAACCACACGTCGTCAGTTAATTAACAGAATATATAATAAATCACCAACAAAACGACCATGTCTTGCACATCAAAATTTTGGCATTGCAGCTAATCCAATTGACTGCCCTGGAAAAGAACACTGTTCGTTCGTACCAACCCAACAACAACCAAATCGTGCTGCTCGACGTTTAGCAAAATCTAGAACAACTAGTACCTCAAATAAACCACCACAATCTATCACTACAGATGTTTTTCCAATCGATTCAACAGTGGCTCACTCCATCATCAATAATCATCCATTACTTCCAAACCATGCTAATATTAAAGTCAATCGTGCTCCTATCACCGACGCCACCAAAATAGTCAATTCTAAGCCTTGCTCTTCACAATCAATGGATTGGATACAACAATTCTGAATTCCCGATCCTTCCCTGAAAAAAGCCAACGTAGTGTGTACTGGATGAGATTTAGGGTGGTTTCAGGCATCTGAAAGGGTGTCAGGATCAGATTTTCTACCAGACTGACTATCGAAAAGCTTTATGAAAAGAACGGGGACTAACACTTGTGTTTCATCGGCTTGGAGAAGGCATTCGACCGAATACCAAGGCAGAAGCTATTTGGGGCTCTTAACGAGTACAGTATCAATGGGGGCTTACTGCGTGCAGGGAGCTGGGCCGCGGTAAGAATAGATGGCGAAATTAGTGATTCTTTCGAGGTTGAGCGTTCGTCAGGGTTGCTGTCTTTCCCGCTAAAATGTTATGCTCCACAGCTTTGCCTTTGAAAGCAATTTTGTACCTCCTATAGTTCTAGAAATATGGATCATCCCTCCAAATTCTAGAAGTGGTCATATCCCAGGATTGTGGCATTTTTACCCAAAAACCTTAGACGGATGGACGGACGGACATTTTTTTATTGTTGATTCGTCATATTTAGACGATAACAAATTCATTCCCCCAACTGCCAGTTCGATCTACACCATGTTACACTAAAATTGTTTGTAGTAAACGTATAGGACCTTCGTACTTCGAAAGGGTCCAACAACTAATTATTCAAAATTAAAGCTTCTATACTGTGAGAGGTTGACTCTTACACGAATAATGGATGAATCACGATTCAAAAAGTTTGAGTATGAAGGTCGAAAGTCGCATTCCTAGTTCGTTTGCGATGTTTGCGAAATTTGTACCTTCATACTTATGTATGCTTTTTGAATTCTGATTCATCTGTTATTCGTGTAAGAGTCATAAGAGTAAAAGAGTACATGAGAAATAATTTTGAAAAATGTATTATTTACGGAGAATTCTCCTCTAAAAAAACATCGCAAATTTGACAGTTCACATTTTTGCGACCTGCTCTTAAAGTTACAATTAGAGATGTCCTACCTCGTATAAATTTTATAACTTATCCTCGATATCGAGTGAATCGAGTCGACTAAGGCTAGAACAATACAAAAGCAATTTTACAAAGTGTACACTGTACACTAGACCTGTCCAAAATTCTATGTTGTCGAAAAGTTAGGGGGCCCGCCCGGAAAACGGTGTCAAATGGTCCACCGAAAAAAAGTTTCTATGGGTCGGATGAAATCCAGAGCGATTTAATGGGTGCTCAATGGCGTTAAATGTGAAAAATAACCACAATTCGAGCATCAATATCTACATCG
>CM055404.1:136444732-136463387 GCA_029228625.1 Pseudolycoriella hygida
TCTGATCCATACTTCCATGAACAAAAAATGTTCGCATCTTTCGCAACACTGCACAAAAAGCCTCATAATTAAAGAAATATTCACGAAAAATCACCAAATATCGTGTGTAGCGTAGCGTGAGTCGGGCCCGCACTGAGGAACCAACAGCTCGAACCACTCAACAGTTTTCTATAATTCAACTTTCGTGATTTTCTGATATCCATATATTTTACTTAAAACCTTCGTAGCGATTTCCGTTCCAATTTCGCAGAGATATAAGTAAAAAAGTTCCAAAAACGTTCGAAAAACAACGTTTTTGACCACTTTTTCAGCCATAACTTCGAAAGTTCTTAAACGCTTTAGTCCAAATTCACTTCCGTAATCATTAGACCCCTACGAAGAACGAAGTTTTTACCACGACGTTTGTAACCACCCCAATTTCGAGTAGAGTAGAGGGGAAGCATCGATCATGGTCCTTAGATGACGAATCAACAATAAAAAAAATGTCCGTCTGCCCTTCACCGCGACAACTTGAGTAAAACACAACCGATTTTCAAAAACTTTTTTTCCCTGAAAGGTAATCCAAAAACCTTTTATGGGATTGAATCTGAGCCGTTTAAGAGGTTTTGTACATAGCTCGAGTAAATCTTTTCCGATTTTCACAAAATTTTTTTTGTTTGAAAGACCTGGGGATGGCCGACAATTTATAGAAGAAAGTTTTTTAAATTTGTGTCCCTGGACTTAGCTAGGACACTAAAACAGAGTCTGTGCTAGGGCCATACGTGCTTTTTGTACATAACTCGAGTAAATCTCTTACGATTTTCAAATTTTTTCTAGAGAAAATGGGGGGAAAATATTTTTGTCTATGTAAGTAATTGTCCGAGGCCTCTACTGAGGACCCTAGGTCGGTCCTAAGGTCGGCCCTAGACAAAGAGATTGTTTTTTGCTATGTTGTAGAAAAATTGAGATGAACATTTTTGTCTATTTGGGGGTCAATTTTGTACTTTCGGAAAGCTTGTTTTACATCGTTTCTTCGGACGGGTTTTTCAATGTTGCCCTCTCGGCAATTTCCAATACAATTTAATGTGGACATAATTTCATACACTTAAGAGTTAAGACAATATTTACTTGAATACGTTCGAGTCTTTTCGTAACAGCAACTCTATTTGCCACATCTGATACGTACAGGCCCTTCAATTGTTTTATTACTGAACGGCGCTTTACCTGATTTGAGATATTTTGAAACAACCTTCGGTCGTATGCAAATTGCTAAATTTGCATTTTCAAACGATCCTAGAATTCATTTAATGGCCAAATAATAGCTGCAGAATTTGTAAAGTGGGGGGTTTGTGTGTGTGAAGTGGAAGGTTAGTGTGTGTGAAGTGGGGGGTTTGTGTGTGTGCAGAGGGAAATTCTTTTCCTATATAATTCGACAACATTGACCTGATTCATTCATTCGTTTCAAGTCTTTCAACAAAGTCGGTAGTTTAGTTTCGTGCGCTTTATTCGCTTGTTATCAACAGTTAACGAAAAATTGTCTTTTACATAAAATGGCATCGTTTATAAGTGCTTGTGAGTCCGGTTGTTTTAAACAAATGAAAATTATCATAGAAAGGCGCGAAAATAGGAGCGGCGCTATATTTCGTTTAACGGACATAAAACATGGAAGAAACTGTCTACTTTGGGCCGTACACCACGGCGACATCGAAACAGTGAAATATTTATTACAATTTGAACAACTTGACGTGAATGCTGTGGACAAAGAGGGAAACACGTCCCTAATAACGGCAATGAACCCGAAGAAATCTTTAAGAACACACAAAACCAATTTAGAAACTCTATATGCACCGGAGCATACAATACAAATGATACATACGCTGTGCAAAGTGAATAAAGACTTAATCAACCGTTACGACAAATTTGGACGAGATTCATTACAGCATGCCATGAGAGCTCAATCTCTAGAAGTGGTTAAAAAATAAGTGGAGCTAGGAGCTGACGTGAAGCATGAAAACAAAGACAAATATAATAGCTTACATTTAGCTGCAATGCTTCTACGACAGGACATTATTCAGTATTTTCTAAACGAACTTGATTGTGATCCTCGGGCAGCAAATATTTTCGGATGGATTCCTTGCTTCATGTTTTTGCACACATGTTTTGACGTAGTTATAGACTCAGACGCTCATTTCAAATTTGGATTGGAATTCTTTTCACGGTCGCACAAAACACCGTCGGCACAATCGTTTCAGCTGAACCTATTGTTAATCGAATGCTGTTGGTATAAACACCACGGAAACATGAGACCCATCGCTAAGCGGCGATTTCGAGAAATTGTTCAATTTGTATTTTCATCAAACGATCGTAAAATTCATTTAATGGAGAAAATAATGGCTGCAGAAATCGAAAACGATTTTTCGTTGATTGTGTTGCTCTTTTTAAAAAACTTCGAGCAAGAAATCGAAGACATTATGGGTACGGAGGAATGGAAACGTTTTGAGAAGGCGAAATTGGGAGAAATACACGTTTATTTCTTGGTAGAGCTATTCGAATTATTTTCGAAAGATAAAGCATTGGCCAACGAATACATCGCAGAAATCGTGAAAATGGGGTATAAATTTTGCACTGCCGGAATGATGCGTCAATTTTATTTGTCAACACGACTTGCGATGCCATCGGACGAAATTTTGCGTAACTTTGGGAAAAACCTTCTACGGTATGGATTTGATATCTTGGCGACAGCAGGTACAGCAGGGACTTTATCAATGACGTCTATGTGTCGACATATGAAAATGTGTTTTGATGATCAATTACCTGACTTGGATTTGGAAGAAACTGATTCGGATATGGAAGAGACAAACGATAATATTTGTGTAAACGCCCCTTTCAATGTATCAGAAAACTGGTTACTGGATTATTACAGTTTCTTTAAAGAACAACATGCACGTCCACAAAATATTTCCCTACTGGATTTGTCACGACTGGCGCTTAGAAGACATGCGTTTCTAAATCATAATACACAGGATGCCTTAACACTTTTGAAATCATTGGATTGTCCAAGAATACTGCACGGACTCCTCTGCTTCAATTAGAATTTGAAATTCTGTTTCGAATGTAAAATGGCAAAAATTTGTGATTTTTATAAAATTTTCTTAACTTTTTTTCTAAATTAATTGGTCAATTATGTTGGTATGTATACTGAGCTCAAAAAAGTTTAAAAACGAAGGAACTTGTCAATATATTTTAATTAAACTGCAAATGAAATTCTTTTATTTGTTTTGTGAACCAGAAGTATTCGTCCGACTAAACGGCAAGTTGAACCTAGACCCATGAAGAGAAGTGTCTAGGGGGATTCTTTTGAAAAATAGCCTTCCGAAATCGGACGCATTTCATGGTGGGTCTTAGACCCGTACGAAGAACGAAGTAGGGGTGCAGCATCGATCATGGTCCTTAGATGCCGAATCTAAATAAAAAATATTTTCTCCGACCGACCGTCAACATGGTAACTCGAGTAAAACTGAAGCGATTTTCAAAAACTTTTTTTTTCCTTGAAAGGTAATCGGAAATTCTTGTAAATCTTTTTCAAAAACTTTTTTTGATCGACAAATCCATGAAAGCCCAACAATTTATGGAAGAAACTTTTTTCAGTTTGGGCCCTTAGACTTAGCTGGGACTCTTAAAACGAGTGATCGAAAGGTCTTGACGCGGGTAAAATTGTTTCGGGGATTTTTCTAGATTTGGCAAAGGCCTTTGATTCCGTTGAACATAAACTGTTATTATCTAAACTTGATGACGCAGGTATCAGGGGTAAGACTAATGATCTATTCAAAAGCTACTTGACATCTCGTAAGTAATACGTCTGTGTTAATGGGGTTGATAGTGGGCCCATAATTGTTTTTGATTTTTATTAATGACCTTCACTGCCTTCATCTTAATTCTAAGCTCATCTTATTCGCTGATGATACTAGTTTTTTCACAGCTTCATTAAGTATCAGTTCCAACATCAGCAAAATTAAACATTGATTTGAATATTGTCCTTAAATATTTTAACGAAAATAAGTTAACATTGAATGTTGGGAAGTGTAAACTGATGCATTTTAGGTCTCCTGCGAACAAAAATGCTCCTTTGCAAGAATTTGTTTTTGACAATATAATTATTCCAACGGTCACTTCAATTAAATTTTTAGGGGTAACCTTAGATGAATGTCTTAATTGGAACACCCAAATTACCAAGTTATGTAATGTAATATCCAGCCAGATAGGTTTAGGGTGATGTTACCTATAGGAGTACTCAAGAAATTATATTTCTCCCTGGTGCATAGCAGACTAACTTATTGTATTGGAGTGTGGGGAGGCGCAAATAAATCTCTTATGAATAAACTTGAAGTCCTACAGAGAAAGGCGTTGAAACTTACCCATGGAGTCTCGTGTAGATACCAAACGAAACTATTATTTTCGAAATTGTATCCGTCTGTTCTGTCTGTGAATAACTTGCATAAATATCCTGGATGTAAGTTTGTTCACCAGTCCATTAATGACTTGTGTCATCACAATATTGACTTTACCACCGCGTCGCATCTACACTTTACCAGGTATTCTGACCTTTTGCTTAGACCCAAAGTTCAAACAACAATAGGGAAACGTATGTTATCATATAATGGTCCTACTTTGTTTAATCAGTTACCGTGTGATGTACGCAGGGCGTCATCTTATGGATTTAGTCGCTTGTTACGTGACTCACTACTTAAAAGTAATGTCTAGCTACAAGGATACTCAGATTAAGCACATTCTATCTTGAATTTTTTCGTATGATGATTAATCTCTTAGCATTGCATTTTTGTTACCGAGTAAGAGGTGTAGGTTCGGGAAAGGAGATCTCACGGTCTCAAATATTTTTTAGGACATGAGACTACGTTTTCTGGGCCTTTAAAGATTGCATTTTTCGCTCGGTTTCTCCTTTTTCCTTTCTTTCAGTCCATAGTATATTTGGTTACTTGATAATTTTTGCCTTGATTTTTGGTTTGACATTTTTTGTTTTTAATTTTGTTTTTCTAAGCTTTTTTTTTCTACATTATTTTTGTATTAATTTTTTATACGTAATTTCTTGTTTGTTTAGCGCCTTTGAAAAGTATTCACTTAATGGTGTTTTACTTTTTCTACGCTTTGCATATGCATAATGTTTTTTTATATAAATTTTTCATATATGAGTTTCTTCTGATTGTGACTGCATAAGGCATTGATACATTTTTTATACTAAACTTGAAACTTGAATAAACCTAAACCTGTCTCACATTCTTTGAAAGAAATTTTTTTGATTAAAAGTCCTTCGACTCAGCCAGGCAGAAGCGCCGAATTCAATTTTGGCCAATCGAGGCAAAACCTTCCCAACCCTCGCCCCATCCCCCCTCTGCCCTCCTCTCCACTCTAAGAGTTAAAAAACGAATTATTGCATATTTTCAGTTATTATAAAATCGTGAAAGGCTTTCACTACATTTCGCTTTTTAAAAAAAAGTGTTGGTGCGAGTAGTACACCGAGAAATGAAATCATCAGCTATGACGTCCAAGCCGATTTGGCTCTTTGTTGAGTTGAGGTGGATCTAAGGTAGGTCTGCTGTCGTTTTAAACCAGAAAACGAACGTTCTGCAAAACAAACAGTTTGAGGTACTGTTAATAGTTAACTTAATAAACTTTGTGTATTCCGAACCAAATTCTCGTATTTCCTTATGTTCCTGCAAAAATATTGATATTTTCGACAGATCAGCAATTAAATGGAGATTTTGCTCCTTTATAACATCAAAAAACATGTCCCGATGCAAGACGAGTCGGTCCATATCGAAACCACATTGACCGCCCTTCAACAAATACTCTTTGGTTTCATCGATTTCACATTTCTTAGTTGCGACGAAGTCCTCCATTTTTGATAATATTTTGTACGTTTCGCTGTCGAATCGAGTGTTGATACTCATGATTATTCATGAAAATACTTGCACAGGTGTGGATTCGCACTGTCACCTTTCTGCACGACATGTGATAGACGAAACTGCGTAGCGCGTAATATTTTTGCCTGCCCCCGTTTCGAACAGGAGTGATATGAGCTGATGGCTGTGAGTGACCAGACGTAAATGCCGACAGAGAGATGTGTCGCGATGAAAAGGTAATGCTGTGAGGCAGTTCCGGGGAGACGACAGCATGGTGACCAAGGAAGGAGCCTTTAGTTGGTAGATCATCGAAAGATGGAATCCAACAGCAATTAGGTATCCATTGGACCGGTTGCCTATGAAGGTTTCCTCAACCTTGAAAAAAAAACAATGTCTATCGTGTGAGGGTACAGGGTCACGTTTGCTGAACAAAAGCATTGCCCTGGAGCGTGATTGGCTCAGCAAAATACTGTTGCTTGTGGAGCATAAGCCAGCGATTATCCATACCTAGCGAACTCATCACTTTTCCATCGATTCACATTAACCTGAAGGAAGGAAAGAGACACGCCAGCTACAGGTTCGGGGCCTGTACATGCACAGAATTCGATGGCTGCGACGAACCCACCCTGTCCTGGAATCCATACCAGGCTAATTCGGTACCGATATGCGTTCGTGGCGAAGGGCGTTGCAGCATTCTTATGTTAAGGTGCACGTAAGTTAATAATTAATAACGTTAATAGTTAATAACGTTTTGAGGGCGGATCGACTAATCCGAGAAAATGTGTAACTCATCATTATGAGAAACCGTTTCCTTGGATGTAATTATAGCCATGATAACCATGACTTCTGTGAGACCTAATGAATAGGTCAATGAAGGCTTATTTATGGAAGAAAATATTTTGAGTTTATGCCCGTTTACTTAGCTAAGGCCCTAAGAGTAAGCGTCGTCTACGCCTACGGGTTTTTCTATAAAAAGCGGTCAAAGTTTATCAGATTTTCTTGATTATTTGTCTATTTGTGCAGTAATCGAAGGTAGAACGGTAAAACTGCTCCTCATATTTTAGATTAATACAAAGCTGTGGTTTTTTCTCTGAAAAGACTTGTAATGAATCAAACCTGCCTAAACCATCGGTCTTTTTTTTCATTTTCTGAAAATGTATGTCCAAACATAGATGCCACGATTAGGATGTGATGTATAGATCTGCTTAACTTATTTCTTCCATTCTAACACTCACACAGCTACAAAATTACGCGTGCCAGTGTGTAACTGCAGCTCATTTTATTCAAATCATTTAGTTAATACCGCGTTGTTAACGACAGCTACAACATCTTGTAATGCCCTAAAAGACGGTTTTCATTTCCAATTATCGCTATAGAACAAAGATAACGTTATAAATAGTTACACTAATGGCTGAGAAAGAAAACAAGTTTTTTTATGATGAAACCCAACTACCGACGGAGTGTTTAATGTACTCGAAACAGAATTTAAGTGAAACTAAAATCAAAAGGGAAGAAAATTTACTCGAAATTATATCTTGGATCGACGAAGATTCCCAACTGAAATTGCATGTACACAGCAATTTTTGGCTCATGTATTTCTTACGGTCGACTAAGTTTCAAATCGAAAAAGCCAAAAGAAAATTACGCAGGTTTGTGTCTTATTTTATGCTAAGGATAATGTTTTCCTTCTAACCAAGTGAATTAACTATACGTAATGTATTAATAGTATATGTGCAATGTGTGTAAGTGTTTTACCCGCGTAAAATTCACAAACGAACCCACACACGAAGAACTTACTGTGTACGTACACATCTAACAATACCCGCGTGAGAGAAAATATTTCGCACTTTTAACTGGGATCGAACCCACACCTGACCCACAGTTTTAGAACGCACAGAAAACGATTTCTGTGACTTCTGCAACTGTGGGTCCGGTGTGGGTCAACCCGCTAAAACTGTAGGTCAGATGTGGATCGACCCACTCCGATCCTTACTCGCAAAGAGAGTAAAAGACAAGAAATTTCTATTTTTTCGAATCGAAGAGTAGAAACAGGGCAGAGAACTTATAAGTTGATACGCCTGAGTCTAGCTAGAACACACATGTGAATGACAGTTTAGTTGTATGGGAGAGAGTGGAACCAATTTTGTACGCAATTCACTCCCATTCTTTCCCATGCAAACCAACTGTCACAACCAACGGCACAAGCGTACCAACTTATCAGAGGCGCCGACTTTGGTCTTGCCGCGATGCCCGGGCAACACTGGAGACCAATTCGTCGAGGCTGAGCAACACTGGAGCTCGACAAATTAATAAAAATAAATATGGACATCCAAAATTATTTCCAACAATAAATATCTATTTTTCAAGAACAAATAAACATTTTACTTCATTTATATTGCTACCACTGCCCCTGCCACTACACCACGGCTACACTGAAATATTGAAATAGTGTTTCTACGGCGGTTCATAGTTAGAATTGTCAAAAAAAATTATGTGCTCGATGGTGTTTGAATTTTACCATGTTTACTTTTCATGGAGTCAAATTATACGTTGCCGAAAAACTTATTAGATTTTTCTTTCCAATTTCTTTTCATATTTGAAGAGTCAAAACTGAACGTAAGAGACTTTTAAGGTATGTCTGTGGTTTTACTTCGAATTCAATTGGAACTATTTCTTATTCATGTGAATTCCGGTTTAGTTTGTAACCGTCAGCAACATTATTTCTTACTATGGAGAAATTCATTCAAAAATGGCGAGCCGACAGTCAGAAGTCACAAAAGGAGAAAACTCGGTTAAAAGATCATCAATTAAATGCGACTCAAATTTGTCAACGTAAAACTTTCTCATTTATACATGTGTTCACAGCATCGTCAAAATTTTTATTTTTCCATTTAATAGCGCCTGAGCTGTCAACGCAGTCTGAATCAACTTTGAATAAAGAAAATGTCTTGAACGAATCGACTGATTCAACATCAACGCCGATTCGACCACATAAAAAGAGACAATCTGTACGCAAATACCAACCCAATTGGTTACAAACGTTCAGTTGGATCAAATATGAAGAAGCATCCGATTAGGTTTTTTGATCAGTCTGTGTAGAAGCGTACACGAAGTTAAAAATCCAACCTCTACGTGAAAATTTTGACAAATTTTCGTATGATTGCTACATCGTGGAAGGTTTCAAACAGTGGCGAAACGCAATCACACGATTCAGGGCGCACGAAACCACACATTTTCATCGAAAAGCTGTTGCTGTAAAGAAAAAGGAGTGAACGTGTTACATTCGATATCAAAACAAAATGCAGAAGCAAGAATCACTGCAAGATTTTGTTTAATGAAAATCATGGAAAGTATACGATTTTTGGTAACTCAAGGTATTCCGATACGCGGGCATTCTGAGGAGAAATCTAATTTTATTCAGTTGCTAAAATTACGTGCTCAGGACATTCCATTCTTGAAATCTTGGATGGAGCGATCGTCGTACAAGTGGATTAGTCACGATATAATCAACGAAGTTTTGTATTTGCTATCACGCTCTGTGCAAAAAAAGTTGCTGGAGAAAATAACATCTGCCGCGTTTTACGGTATAATGGGTGATGAAACTACGGATTCGTCGCACAAAGAACAAATGTCCATTAATTTTCGAGTGGTCGATGATTGTTTGAATATTGATGAATATTTTCTCGGGCTCCACGAGACTCCGTTTACTGATGCTGAGACGTTGTTTAAAGTTGTACGAGATGTACTTCTACGATTTAATTTACGTTTCGACCGATGCAGAGGACAGTGTTACGACGGTGCGAATTGCGTCAGTGGCTGCATTACTGGACTTCAAACTCGGTTCAGACAGGAAGAGCCCAGAGCATACTTTACACATTGTGCGGGTCACAACCTGAATTTAGTCGCTCAAGACGGTATGAACAACATCAACGCGATCGCAAGTTTTTTGTCGGAAATGAAGGAGCTTGTAAGTTTTATACGTGCATCAGCAAAGAGATTTGAAATTTTTAAAAGAATTCAGCTGAATTTTGATGATGCTGATAACGAGGAAGGCGAATATGTTCCTACGTCGACAAATCTTAAATCTTTTTGCGTGACACGTTGGTGCGTAAGAGTCAAGTCGTTAAAATCCATCAAAGCAAATTACAAGGCAATTATAGCATTTTGTGATGAAATTGGGAAGGAGAGTTCGGACGCCGGTATTAAAGCTCGTGGATTCTTACATAAATTAAATAAATTTGAAACGTTGCTGTACCTGAACATGTCCATACAGACCTTAGAAAAAGTTGAAGCTTTGAACGAGACTTTACAAGCAACCAAGATTACATTCAAGTCTGTCATCAGACGCGTTGAAATTTTGAAAGCAAGTATGCAGGCAATGAGAAATACTGCATCTTTCAACGATCTATGGATAGAGACAAAGAATAAAGCTGAGGAATTGGATTTCGATGAAAAAGAACCGGTACTTCCACGCCAGAGAAAAGTTCCTAAGAAATTAGATGATAACCCGACAACTGCGTTTTTCCCTCCAACTGCAAAAGATAAATATCGACCTACCTTCTTTGCGATGATCGATCAAATCATTTCGAGCCTCAATACAAGATTCGAATCCGAAACATATGATATGCTGTCAAAATTCGAGGATTTCGCCATGAAGAACTGTGAATGTTCAGAAATCGAAAAAAATTTACGTTACAAAGATGACTGCGACTTCGAAGCAGACAGGCTCGTGTTACATCGGAATATGTTTTTCCACGTGGTGAATGAACGTAAATTGCAAATGGATGGCCTAACAAGCATATCGAAATATTTGCAGGAAAACGAACCTGAAAGAGTCATGTTTAGTGAGTACACTAAGTTTATAAGGCTCTTGTTGACATATCCGCAAACAGTTTGCATTGCTGAAAGATCATTTTCACACTTGCGACGACTCAAAAATTATCTCAGGACGACGATGACACAGCTACGTACGAATGAAATCGCTTTGTTGTATGTTCATCAAGAAGTAGCAAACGAAATATGTCTCGACGACATTTTGGACGAGTTTATCTCTAAGAACACACAGCGACAAAATGTGTTCGCTTCACGAAATGATAAATAATGTCCTTTTGAAAAGTAGTATTAGGCGTACGATTACGGTCATGTAATTTTTAAGACTAGATCTGTAACTTCAAATAGAAATACATTATCGAAAAGTACAAAAACTCAATAGTTTGCTTTTATTATCAATCTGATTTTTTGGGCAACACAGGACAAAACTAAAAGTCGGCGCCTCTGCAACTTATCATTTCTCTGAAACAGTAGCAATACAACTTTTGGCTACGATGAATGAACGAGTCAAACCAAAATTCGATTGAGAGATTAAGAGAATGTTGTAATTTGAGATTATACAGTATACAATACAATAGAAGAGAATACAATACATTGAAATATACAAAATCTTCTTCCGACTCGAGCCATTTAATAGATTTAACATTTTTCTCATATATTTTAACTCAATAAACACACAAAAATAAGAGCAAAATTAGTCTAAGGCTAGTAGAAATAAACATAACAAAAATCAGGGCTACCGCATTCTTGTCAACGCTCTCGCTCAATCTACCACGTTGTATCATTCAAGTTCATTATGTTTGTTTCCTTAAGGTGTAAATGTCTCCTTTGTTTCCCTAGGGCTGAAATATTTTACTTTGCAGATAGTAAAACGGGAATGATAATAAAAATTTAAATCCATCAAATCTCATGAGTGCGGGAGCATGGCGCACTATTTTTCAATTATGCAATATCGAGAAAATTTAAATTCCAAGTAAGGATAATGACCTTGGAAACGACGTTAAAATAACTGGTTTGTCTACTTAAACCGGTTAAATAACGTATTTAATTCTTCTTTATTGTAAAAACCTCATTACATTACTTCATGGAAGATGTGAATCACACAAAGCAAACACAAAGAAAATTCTGCGATACTTTTCTTTCGGTGATCTCGGAAAATACGCCGTTGATGGGTTAACGTCAAAACGCTTCGGTAATTTCCTTTTACGAATAGGTTGTGGTTCTTGATTTTCTAGATCATTTTTTCTTGCAGCGAATTCAACTGATTCCCAAATTAAATCAAATTTTAATCGAATTTTAAGAAGATTTCAAAATTTCAACGCGATTTAAAATGGATTTAAAATTGATATTCTTCGCTTGAAGAGTCTCATTGAAAGCTTCTATTTTTTCGAGTGTCACTATCGAGATTTCTAACAATAGTAAAGTTTCAAATTTGTTCAGATAGGTTGAAAACCCGCGGCCTCATCATCAGTATCTTGCCCAACGATATCACAAAATTTGATTATGTCTGCATAACTATTTTTGACTGATTTTAGTGATTTTACACGGACACCAACGTGTAGGACAAAATGGCTTCAATGATTCACTTCGGACGTGTCAACTTGCTAGAGAAATAAACGAAGCCAAAAATGTAACTAAATTTGACTGAAATTTGCTCAATGTTCTCTTCAGAAGTCTGAAAATTGTATGACCACTACAATTTTAGCCTATTGTATTAATCACAAACAAAAAGTCAAGAAATTCTGTCTTTCAAACAAATTTATTTCACGCTTTCCTTTCTTGACAGGACTTTTAGTTAGAACCAATCTTTAATAGCATCGATTGCGTCACTTATGGCTCTGCCCGCTGCATTTATTGCATCTTGTACAGCCTTTTTCAACTGTCTTTTGTAGTAATCTCCTGAAACAGAAAAACGTGTCAAGTGTGGAGTGTGATGTGTGGTATGTGCGACCACAAACAGATCGATGCATACGACAATTCTGGTCACATCACTTGAAAATGTGGTATGCATCTCATCTTATCATCAAGTCGTTTACGTACCCGGAGTTTCTTGTTGCGGTGCAGCAACACTCAAAGCAACCAAACTGATCAATAGTAAGACCCAAAGTAAAGTTTTCATTTTTTTACAGCTTTCAATAATTATTTCAGTAACTTTTAGTTTTAACTGTTGCTGAAAACTGCGTTCAGTTCGTTTTTATAGCCGAAATTTGTATTTGAGTTTCAAGTTATATTTAATTTGGCCTAAGAATAAAATCGATTTAAATTTCTAATTGCCTACCTGACGATAGCATCTGTCGCGCTAAGAATAGAAAAATTATTCGCAAAACAATGAATTTTAAGTTGACTCATCATTTTACTGCGTGTTTAGTAAAGAAAAATGTGTTAAGGAAGTTGAAAGGGTGAGGTGAGATGAATAAAAGAATAAAATTCAATTAAGAACAAAGCAATTATCGACAATTTATGGAAGAAACTTTTTTTAATTTGAGTCCTTGGACTTAGCTAGGGCACTAAAAACGAGTCTCTGCTAGGGCTCTATGTGTTTTTTGTACATAACTCGAGTAAATCTCTTCCGATTTTCAGAAACTTTTTTTTTGTTTGAAAGATCTCGGCACGGCCGACAATTTATAGAAGAATTTTTGCATGTGCTTAGGGCTCAAGTGGGCCTCATGTCGGTCCTAAGGTCGGCCCTAACATAAAAAAATGTTTTTTGCTATGTTGCAGAGCAAATTGAGGGAAATATTTTTGTCTATGGAAGTATGTATGCTCGACAAAAACAAATTCAATGGGGAGTTCTTCGACAGTCGTTACACGGTTTATCGAAAAGACCGCTCTGACTCTAGCATTACTGCTATACGAGCCGGAGGAGTTTTAATTGCAGTTGATTCGAAAGCTCATAATAACATTGTTGTGATTCCTGAGATTGAGCAATTAGAGGCCATTTGCGTGAAATTGAGCCTTCAATCGGCGAACATCTTTATATACGGACTCAATATACAATGGGGTTCAACTGAAGAAGTGTATTCGGCTCATCTTTCATCGATCATCAAAGCTTATTCCTTGCTACAACACGGCGATATTTTCCTTGTAGCTGGTGATTTCAACATGCCATCTGTTCAATGGACCTCTAACGACGACGGATTTGACTTTCTGCCATGTATTGGCGATTCGGTATCGATGACCACCGTCGCGAAGCTTTGCGCACTTCTGTAGCCCGTCGGTGAGAGTGTTTCGCAACAAAATAATTTTTGTGAGTTAGCCTATAGTCTAAGCTTTCTAATGATATCAAACATATCATGCATCAGTTGTGACAAGTATCTTTTTTGTTGAATCTTGTGAGTCAAACTCAAGGAACTCGCAAATATTCATAATTGAACGACGCTTCGCAAAGACAGTCCAAACCACAATGTCAAATACGTTGATATAATATGATTTTGAAATTGTGGCTTAGACTGTCTTTGCAAAGCGTCATTCAATTGATCAAGTAAAAAGCAATTTTCGCCTCACAAAACTGCAATATTTACGTGTGTGTGTGTGTGTGTGTGTGTAAAGTATTTTGATTTTACAGCCAGTTCAGGCAAGATACATAGTTACTGACTTCATTTTATCATAGCCAGAGCCATAAGCCATTTTCTTGTAATTTTCTTCTTTTTTTTGTTAAATAAATGAACTTTCATCCAGATGTAAATATCATTTTTTGACGAATTGGGCCGTAAAAGTGCCACTGGCTACGATAAAATGAAG
This sequence comes from Pseudolycoriella hygida, assembly GCA_029228625.1. NCBI lineage: Eukaryota > Metazoa > Arthropoda > Insecta > Diptera > Sciaridae > Pseudolycoriella > Pseudolycoriella hygida. The sequence goes on from CM055404.1 coordinate 136,459,201, forward strand.
TCAGTAAGTATGTATCTTGCCTGAACTGGCTGTAATTACAAAATGCTTTACACACACACACACACACGTAAATATTGAGTTTCGTCTCCTTTTTCAACAGAATATTTGTATTTGTATTTGTATTTTTGTATTTTAGAGACTCCACTAACAGCTTTTTACAGCCAATAACAAGTGTTGTCTGGACCACCGGCTTAACGTGACTTCCGAACCACGTCTCAGAGTAATGCGAATGTAGCGTCTTTGTTATTATGCAATTACTCCAAGAATTGTTAGGCGCTTTATTATTATCTCGCCTAAATGTAGGCTTAGATATTTCGTGCACAAATTCGTCGTATATGGGTTACGTCATACGATTTATTCAGTGTGTACGTCGTTATGGGCGCCAAACACACCACAACTACCCAACTTTTTGAAGATTGAGTGAACTTTAGGACGTTATTAATGCGCTACACTTGCTAGAAAAATTCCATGTAGAATTTTTCCGACACGGGATTTGAACCCGGATTGTTTTGGTGGAAGGCCAGTACGCTAACCACTTTCACGTATGTTAGTAATAGCAATTAGCAAATGCGATGTATTAGTTATAAATTTCATGTTTATATGTGGCAAGCCCAAAACCATAAATATAAATTTGTGTGAATGAGTAATATAACATTTTTGGACCCGTACGAAGTACAAAGGTCCTACGTTTACTACAAACAATTTTAATGTAACATGGGGTAGATCGAGGTGGCAGCTGGGGGGTTGCATTTATTATCGTCTAAATATGACGATTCAACAATAAAAAAATGTCCGTCCGTCCGCCCATCTCCACTTTTTTTCCAAACGACTCAACCGATCACCCTAAACTTTTTTTTTCCCTGAAATATACATACCTCCCATGATTCAAGTGAAGATGAGCAAAATCGATCGGATGGTTCCGGAGATATGACCGAGGAAGTGACCAAAAACATGGTTTTTCGAGGGTCAGTGAAGCTTTTTCGCAAATATCTCAGCAAGTATAGCACGGAAATTGCTCGTGTTGGTGTCAAATGAAAGGATCTGATGTCAGAAAATTGAGAAAAATTATGTGTGGGAATCGGGTCAGGGGTCGGGTCACCGGGACCAATGGAATCGACGAAATTGAGCTTATTGGCCATTTATACGAAAACAGTTTTTCGTGTTTATTTCCTTAACTATGCAATGTTAGATTCACTGTCAAAAGCAAAGTTGTAGAGAATGAAATTTTAGGGCACACGTGTTTCAGGGTTTTGGGTAAAAATGTCCCAATCCAAGGATATGACCACTTCTAGAATTGGGAGGGATTATCCATGTCTCTGCAACTATAACAGGTAGAAAGTTGCTTCCAAAGGCAAAGTTGTAGAGAACAAAATTTTAGAGAAAACGTGTTTCAGGGTTTTAGGGGAAAATGGCCCGATCCTTGGATATAACCATTTCTAGATTTGAATGGTCTGAGATGTACTTCGGTAGGGCCTTTGACATTACTTTGGGTAATTTCTATGGATCTTTGAAATTCTTATAGTTATAAAAGAACATAAAACGTTGGATTGTTTGCTTATTACTATATTAAGACACGTTCGAGTCATTTCGCAAGATTTATTCTATTTGCCACATCTATTCTGTTTGTCACATCTATTGTGACGGATCTTTGGTTATGTTTTAATGAATAGATTTAGTATGGTACTGTCTCATTGGCTTTAAAGTAAATATTTTTTAATTGAGCATGCTCAACAGTCTCAAAGACCTCAAGAATTAAGTGAATTATATTTTGTCAAAAGGGTACACTCAACAATCTCACATGTCAAAAACATATTCATCACAATTGAGCCTCAAAAGCCTAAAAAATGTAAATAATATTTTTGTCGAAAATGAGTACACTCAACAGTCTCATTGGTTAAAAAAATATTTTTCATAATTGAGCATGCTCAACAGTATCAATAGCCTCAATGAGATTGTGAAAAATATTTTTGTCGAAAATGAGTACATTTAACAGTCTCATCGGCTAAAAAATATTTTTTACAGTTGAGCATGCTCAACAGCCTAAAAAAGTATCGAAATGAGGATACTCATCTGTTGTTGGCAAGAACAGAGAATGGAATGAAATAGTGAAAGAAAGTGAGTGTGCTCAATGACCTCAGTCAGTCTAAATCTAAAAAAAATTTAAATGAGTGTACTCACTGGTCTCATTAATCATGATTTTATAAAAAAAGCGAAATTGAGTACTTCTGAGTTTTTTTCATAAATTGAGACTGATTTGAGGCTGCGGGTACACTAAATTTTAGTACTCACTGAGACTGCCATTTTCACTCGGGTTTCCATGTAAGGAGTTGTTCACAAATTACGTCACTCAATTGAGGAGGTTCTAACAAAATTGGCTCTGTTTGAGAGGAGTTTGAAAGGGAGTCTAAAAATCGTAGCGTAACGTAATTTACGAACGGCTAAGGATCTTGACCCACAGTTTTAGAACGCACAGAAAAACGATTTCTGTGACTTCCGCAACTGTGGGTCAGGTGTGGGTCGACCCGCTAAAATTGTGGGTCAGGCGTGGGTCGACCCACTCCGATCCTTACGAACGGCCAACCAACTGTTGAAATGATGACAGTTTTCTAACGCTCGTTTCGTAGCAAATAACAACGACATGTTTCTCATTTCAGAAGTGTTAAATCAAGTAGAAAAAGAAGCAAGAGGTTATGGAAACGCTTTTCGTAAAGCTATGAGTGACGCAATTGACACTGTTAAAGGTTGGTTTTCGTAAACCTAAGGCAAGCGAAGGAGGAAAAATTTCTTTGAACAATAATAAATGCATCGAATTTGAATCCGTTGTTTTTTTTTCTTGAACTTGAATTTAAAAAAAGCTTGTCCCGCTCTCCACATTTACTTTTTGAAAAAATGAAGATCAGTGATGGGTGCTAGACTACGCCACGTTCTCCGCTACCGCTCCAGTTATGATATTTTACGCAAGACACAAGAAAATAAAGCAATCAAACTATAACCAAGTGCAGTAGGTGCTTTTCTCTGGAGACATTACAGAATTACTGAAATAATTGAGCAATTCGTTGGATTTTATTTATTTGAAAGTCACGATAGTCAAAATATAAATAATAAATAATAGCACTGCAAGCACTCAGGGGCGAATGATCACATAGACGATTCTGTGAGTAATTTCGCACGTCTTGTTTTTTATAAAAGTGTGCCAAATTCCCCTTTAAATGGTGAGCTTCGCACCGTGCGAAACTGACTTCAATTAAGGAATTTCGTACGAGCTGGTGAGAGCTTGCAGGAAAGGCGTGCGAACTATAGATATAACTATTGTTTCACAAATATTTTGAATTGTGGCAGTGACATGAGTCTAAAAATTACTCTATGGAGATGATTCATGCAGTCATTTGCCCAATCAGATAGTTAAATTGTGCATTCAGAGAGATGACACGTACACGACTGGACCAACGCACAATTCACTAAATGGATGTACATTGTTTGTGCGTTATTTCCATATTAAGTACGTCATTCCTTTCGCCCTACTTTTCAATGGTTCGCATCATTCCCATTTGAATTTGTTTGTTCGCATTTTTAGCTTACGGCACTAACGTCATTCGCACGCGTACATTCCATTCCTTCGAATAGTTTCTACATATTCGCACGTCATTGTGCGCAATTTCTCACATGTAGAATTTCCCCTCATCGATTCTCTGCCGTGCACAGAGCACTGGAAAATGGTGGGGATGGCAATAACATTCGGTATCCGATCTTAATACATTTTTAGTCCGTGTTCTAGAGAGGTAAAGAGGGTCGTTCCGTCACTTTAAAGTTGGGTGCTTCTTCACCACAAACATTTCGTTAGCTAGAGGTGCTTAATCCGTCACTCACAAGGCAATAAAAAGAAAAAAGGCGCAGATGTTGAGCCTATCCAGGGCGCTGGAAATTCTTAATTCGTCCCTGCCAACACTGAATTATTGATTCCTTTAATAAATCCCTTTTATTTTAAATTGTACCGAGAATTATACACAAGGCAACGACAAAAACCAATAATTTTTTGTCAATAAAGTGGTAATTTGGAAACTTACGGGTCGTACACATATTACGTCATACTTTTTTCTCGATTTTTTTACCCCCCCCCCTTCCCCATGTCACGTTGCATGATTTACACCACCTAAAATATGACGTCACATTTTCGACCCCACCCCCTA
>CM055404.1:136467538-136500695 GCA_029228625.1 Pseudolycoriella hygida
GGGCGAACAAACCATCTCCTTGGCAGGCGATAGGAGGGCATGGAGGACGATAGTTCACCATTCTGGGGTTGTGACATAAAGACCTCACACCGGAGGGTAATAATGGTCTATAAAGTTTGATGATGATGATGATGAGCGGTAATATCAACGAAGTGATATAATGACATGAAACATTACGCATCATTAATTAAAACGAAAAATTATTTGCTTTGCCTCTCTGAATGGCTAACAAGCGAAAATGATAAAGCCTGCGTAGCCCCTAGGGGCGGGGGTTCGACTAGTTACTTACATAGACAAAAATATTTTCCCCCATTTTCTCTAGAAAAAATTTGAAAATCGTAAGAGCTTTACTCGAGTTATGTACAAAAAGCACGTATGGCCCTAGCACAGACTCTGTTTTAGTGTCCTAGCTAAGTCCAGGGACACAAATTTAAAAAACTTTCTTCTATAAATTGTCGGCCATGCCCAGGTCTTTCAAACAAACAAATTTTTGTGAAAATCGGAAAAGATTTACTCGAGCTATGTACAAAACCTCTTAAACGGCTCAGATTCAATCCCATAAAAGGTTTTTGGATTACCTTTCAGGGAAAAAAAAGTTTTTGAAAATCGGTTGTGTTTTACTCAAGTTGTCGCGGTGAAGGGCAGACGGACATTTTTTTTATTGTTGATTCGTCATCTAAGGACCATGATCGATGCTCCCCCTCTACTCTACTCGAAAATGGTGTGGTTACAAACGTCGTGGTAAAAACTTCGTTCTTCGTAGGGGTCTAATGATTACGGAAGTGAATTTGGACTAAAGCGTTTAAGAACTTTCGAAGTTATGGCTGAAAAAGTGGTCAAAAACGTGGTTTTTCGAACGTTTTTGGAACTTTTTTACTTATATCTCTGCGAAATTGGAACGGAAATCGCTACGAAGGTTTTAAGTAAAATATATGGATATCAGAAAATCACGAAAGTTGAATTATAGAAAACTGTTGAGTGGTTCGAGCTGTTGGTTCCTCAGTGCGGGCCCGACTCACGCTACGCTACACACGATATTTGGTGATTTTTCGTGAATATTTCTTTAATTATGAGGCTTTTTGTGCAGTGTTGCGAAAGATGCGAACATTTTTTGTTCATGGAAGTATGGATCAGAGGCCTCTCCTAAATGCTCTAGGTCGGTTCTAAGATCGACCCTAGAGCAATTTTTTTTCAAACTTTTTTACATATTGAGATTTTTTTGATGATTTGGAGAGGCTTTTGCGCCGTTTCTTTGGACGGGTTTTCCAATATTGGCCTGTGGGCAATTTCCAATCCAATTTAATGTCGACCTTTTTTCATGCACTTAAGAGTTAATGCGACATTTACTTTCGACTCTTTTCGTACCATAAATTTTTATGTGAAATAACATTGCGAGCAAAAAGTTGTTCGACGACATGCCTCGAAAACTTGAGGTTGATTTCATATTTTAGTTGCAAAATTGTGTTTTCCAAACATTTTCTAATTTTTCGGTTTTTATGACGTAGCGTTTATATAGCAAAAATAGTCTTTTTCTTGAGAGAACCGCTAAAAATTACATGAGAAGAAAAGATGGAGATATGTTCAAGTATAGTCGTTTTCGTGTGTGAAAAGTCTTTGAAATCAGCAAAAAAGTAATCGAAAATACAAAACGTTATAATTTTGCCATAGTGTAGAATGTTCCAAATAATGTTCCCTACAAATAAATGAACAGCACGGGTCTCTTGCATATGCAATTGTTGTGCCCACACGCCATGCGCCATGTGAATGGGTCGAAAATCGAGCGTTCCGGCACAACCGTAATCAACACAAATGAAAAGCGATTTTTTCGTTTTAAAGTCATGTGTATTTTTTAGCCGAAAGTGTTGTAAGCTTAACTACTACAATTATATTGTTCTTGCAGGCTACACTTTTCTTCAATAAAATCTTAAAACAAAATAAAAAATAATTAAATAAAATGTTAAGTGTTTTGGATGGAAGCTTATGGAAAAGAAGTGTTTAAATTTTCAAAATTCAACACTCTAAAATCATGTTACTAATAATTTAATGAATTGGTCAGGTCCACCGGTTGAGATTGCTATAACATTATCACACTTTATGATTTAGTTTTCAATGGCTTTTACTACGACATTTGTAGGCACTGGATAGTCATGTTTCGAGTATAAACCTCAATAGTTGCGATTAATAATAAATACGAATTAAGTCATCGATGTAAGAGCACCTGGAATAAAAATCTCGTAACCGGAAACTGATGCCAGAGAGCGTTTCGTCTACTATGACAAAATAAGCGCAATATGTTGATCATCCATAAATCCTGTCCACAGTAAGGGCGGAAGCGGATGTGTGGAAAAAGTGTGTCACTTTATCAAACGGACGTCCCTCGAAGCGTATAACAAAAATAATCGAAATTTTGAAGAACGAATGAATTAAGGGCGTTAGTAGCGACTCTTCGTATCAAATTACTAGAATATCTGCACAATTTCAAAGACACTCATTCAAAGTTTACCGCCAAAAACTTTGCAACAGTGTACACTAGACCTGTCCAAAAATGTATGAGAAAATTAAGTTTTCGAAAAGTTAGGGTCCCTCCAGGGGCGTGTCAGTCTTTTGTTTTGATGTTTGCAAGTAATACTTAACGTGAAGTTGGCTGCAATTACGACCGAAACTAACTTCATTGCAAAAACAATCAGCTGATTTCTGAACTTTTCAATGAAGTCAGCTGGTTTTGGTAAATTTATGAATGAAATCAGCTGATTTTGTTTGCGATGAAGTAAGCTACCGTCGGAACTGCAACTAACTTCACGTTGAATATTACTTGCAAAGATCAAAACAGAAGACTGTCATGCCCCTGGGTCCCTCCCGGAAAACGGTGTCAAATGGTTCACAAAAAAAAAGTTTCTATGGATCGGATGAAATCTTGAGCGATTTAATGGGTGCTCAATGGCGTTAAAGGAGAAAAATGACCACAATTCGAGCATCAATATCTTCGTCGGCAAGTATCCGAATGTTCTTGTTAATGGGCTTGTTTTGTAAGTTTTCTCTTCCTTTAAAACAAGAATATTCGGTCACTTGCCGATGTAGATATTGATGCTCGAATTGTGGTCATTTTTCACATTTAACGCCATTGAGCACCCATTGAATCGCTCTGGATTTCATCCGACCCATAGAAACTTTTTTTCGGTGGACCATTTGGCACATATTGCCGGGTGGGCCCCCTAACTTTTCGAAAACATAGAATTTTGGACAGGTCTAGTGCACACTTTGTAAAATTGCTTTTGTATTGTTCTAGCCTTAGTCGACTCGATTCACTCGATATCGAGGATAAGTTATAAAATTTATACGAGGTAGGACATCTCTAATTGTAACTTTAAGAGCAGGTCGCAAAAATGTGAACTGTCAAATTTGCGATGTTTTTTTAGAGGAGAATTCTCCGTAAATAATAAATTTTTCAAAATTATTTCTCATGTACTCTTTTACTCTCATGACTCTTACACGAATAACAGATGAATCAGAATTCAAAAAGTATAAAGTACGAAGGTACACAAACTTCGCAAACGAACTAGGATTGTGATTCATCCATATTTCGTGTAAGAGTCATCCTCTCACAGTACACAAGCTTTAATTTTGAATAATTAGTTATTGGACCGATACGAAGTACGAAGTACAACGAAGGAATTTATATTTTCTGAATTATACACATTCACATGTATCATCGTTTTCAGATTTTTTCTATTGTTATAAAAATGGCAAAACAGCTGAGAACGATAAAACGAGTGAATGTGGAATGAAGAAAATATAAATTCCTTCGTTGTACGTTTACTACAAACAATTTTAGTGTAACATGGGGCAGATCGAAGTGGAAGTTGGGAATATGCATTTATTATCGTCTAAATATGACGAATCAACAATAAAAAAATGTCCGTCCGTCTCAGGTTTTTGGGTAAAAATCCCACAATCCTGGGATATGACCACTTCTAGAACTGGGAGGGATGACCCATATCTCTAGAACTATAAGAGATAGAAAGTTGCTTCCAAAGGCAAAGTTGTATAGAACAAAATTTTAGAGAGCGCGTGTTTCAGGGTTTTAGGGGAAAATGGCCCAATCCTTGGATTTAACCATTTTTAGATTTGAATGGTCTGAGATGTACTTCGGTGGGGCCTTTGACATTACCTTTGGTAATTTCTATGGATCTTTGAAACTCTTATAGTTATAAAAGAACATAAAACGTTGGATTGTTTGCTTATTACTACACTAAGATACGTTCGAGTCTTTTTACAAGATTTGTTCTATTTGCCACATCTATTCTTATACGTACGGATTTTTGGTTATGTTTTACGTAGAATTCGGTTCTAAAAAAACATCGCAAATTTCACAGTTTATATCTTTGCAATGAGCTTATAATTCAATATAAGGAAAAAGTATACGACAAATTTTCAATTTTTTAGCGAGCGTTAGCGATCGCTATTAGCGTGCTAATCAATTTTTGATTAGCGAATTCAGTTAGCGATAGTAATATTTTTATATTCTAGCTTTAGAGTTAACAGAGAGTTTAGGCGAAGCGACTTATCGCTAATTTTATAACATATTCATGTAGCTATAAGTTATATGTTTATGTTTACGTTATAAGTCTACATTATAAGCTATAAGTTTACGTTTAAGGCTATCAATTTTTATGAGTTATAAGTTGTAAGTTATGAGTTAGGTTTAAGTTTTTGTTTTCAGTCATAATTTTTTATAAGTTATAAGGTTTTGAAACTTATCAGTACTGTTTCAGATCAGTTTTGGAACTGATCACTGCTGATGCATATCAGTTTTAAAACTGGTCAATACTGATTCATATCAATTTTAAAATTAATCATTACTGATCCATGTTAGTTTTAAACTGACCAGCACTGATCCCTTTCAGTTTTGAAAGTGATCAGTACTGATCCTTATCAGATTTAAAATTGATGAGTACTGATCCATATTATTTTTAAAAATGATCAGTAATGAAGCGTATCAGTTTTAAAACTGATCATTTTCAAAACTGATCGATATGAAGCTTGTAGCTTATAACTTACAAAAACTCAAAACTTACAACATATAACAATTTATAACTTAAAACGTAAACTTATAACATATAACGTAGATTTACGTAAATGTATAACTTATAGCTATATGTATATCTTATAATTGCCCAAACTCTCTCGTCGCTAAAAGAATCGTTAGCTCTTACAACCTTGATAACAAGCTAGTAAACTCCTATAATAGAAATTTTCTCGAAAAGGACGTCGCTTGGGGGTGGGAGCTGCGCCTAATGAGAGAACGTGAGACAAGAGAAGAGAGAGGGGAAAAAAATTAGGCAAAAATGCGGACGGGAGGTGTCAGGTGCCATTAGTGCGACATTTGCATGTGTCATCATGGTCGAAGGAATACCTTACATAATATCAAATTACGTGATATGTATTTTATCAAGTGAAAGTTGAGTTATGATCAATAGACCCTTTGTGTCGTTCGATTTTGAATTTTTTCCTGCGTTACGTATACATACGATATATACGAAATTACATATGCTATACACGTAAAATCAGCGCACAAATAATAGATTTTTTTAGTGCCATCTTGTGTTAAATTATTCAAATTTCAAATATTGAGAGGACTTAAAGGGTCTATCATTGTGCGCGCGGTTTAAAATTCACCCGACTTCGTAAAAATGACCGAGTTTCCAGATTGCGATAAACTGCGAACGCTCTTCTAACTGTATTTTTCGCACTATTTCGTTGTTACGGATAGAGAAACGGGAGTTCGCAGTTTTGTAATTAGAACAGAGTGAGAACAACATATGATGTTAATGTTGAAGCAAAGTAGAGAAAGAATTTCTTTGTTTCGATTGGTCCGCGCAAAAATACGCTGTTATACTCTCTCAACAATTATTTATGCGGAACTGGGAATTTGTAGTAAAGCGACAATACAATCGCGACGATCTATTCCATCACATTGTTTTAGAAAAATTATTCTCAGATGTTCCAGATTCCCCGATTTCGAACCAATAAAATTTTATTTCATTTTTTCATTACTGGGTGCTCTTGAATCGATGAACAAACTTAGATTTTTTATTGATATGTTGCGTCATAGTCCAGTTGCTTATGTCTCAAAAGATGGTTCTTTAAAGGGGAATAACGTCATTAAAACTGCAGAAGAAACAAAGTCCCCTGCGAATAACACTGTGATGTGTAAAGTTACAATGTGTGATTACATACACACATGTGTAATACACATACGTTCATAGTCGTTCACACGAAATAGCCGAATTTAACAAACGTTTTCTTTACAATGTTTGAATGAGTTTGTAACTGAGATGTGTTCGCAGCCAGAATTATTTATTGTCAATAAGCAAAACAATTGCAATTCATGGTCATTGACAGGTTTTGCAATTTGAGCATTGGTAGCACTGGCGCAATTGATGAAAAGTTGAACGATTTTAACTTTTTGTCAATTTTGCATTTTATGTATCACGTGATCTGCCATTAAAATACGTGATTGGCCAGCTGTCACATATTCTCATTTCGGGTGTAATTAGCTTAATTCTTCACTCTGGTAAGTTACTCACACAGCACATCAAACTGATTCATTTAAAAGCCATCACAGGGTCTTAAGTCAAAATGACGTTCGCTCAACCATGAAAATCATCCGATTTTGAATGACTTAAAACAATAATCATAAATTTCGCAACAAGCAACAAGACTAATGTAAAAATATTTCACAATTCCGTTGGGTAAGATGTAAGCGACAGTGTCTTTAACTTCGGTCAACTGTAAACATATATATCAATGCAGGTGGCGGTACCTATAGAGACATGGTAGCGCCACCTATCTAACGATAAGGCACATTTTCTGTCAATAAAATTTGTGACTCAGCAAGTGAAAATGGTGCAACAATCGTTTTTCAATATTTATTGAGGTCTCGAGCAAATTTTTTTCTGTTCAACTAAAAAGTAAATTTTGCAAGTAAATGATTGCTTCTTTAATATCTAAACTTCTAAACTATGGAAGGCAATTTTTTGTTGCTTTACTAATATCTACAACAATTAGAGTATGTGCACTGAATTTATTCGTTGTGTAAGATCTCGATTTCAAATCGTCATCACTCAGTAAAAGATATGACACATATAGACTTGGAAAACATTCAGTTGCTGTGGATGAACTCTTTGAATCTGTCCTTAAATGTTTTAGTCTTTTTGTTGATGATTTTACTGTTTTTCATGATGGTTTCAATGTTGTCATCGACTCGCGTTTTATTTTCGCTTTTCTCCAACAATCGAGCATCAAACAAGGCATAATGATTGGAATCGTAGCTATCCGATGCATTCGGTAAGTATTTTGTGTTCATAAAATGACGAAACATTGCCGTTTCAACAAACCACTCGAGAAACAGGCGAACGTATTTGCAGTTGTGTGACTGAATGAAAACGTCTTTCTAAAAATTGGTAAATTTGACGTATCAAAAATTGTTCAAATTAATATCGCGAACGGATAGGCAGTTTTTAACGAAAATAAATGGCAGAACATGCTATGCACTTGACATTTGAAGCAGACTTTTTGACAATTCTTACATTTGGAGCAAATAATATTTAGTTCATTTAGTTCACAAATTGATAAATAAATTTTGAGTTGATGATTCCAAATAAAAATGGCCGCCATCTTTATTGTGATTTGACAGTTACAAATATTTTCAAATGTATCAACTCAAAAAGTTTTTATCTATTTCTAAATCGTAGAAAATGTTTTCTGTGTTTTAAATGGATTACTCAGTTAAAGATTAAGTGAGCAAAAATATTGGTCAAAAAAATTATGCATTTCGAATTGTGTATTAACTAGAAAAGCTGAAAAAACTGACTTTTGAAGTGAAGTATTGGAATTCTCATTTCTAAAAAATAAAAATGTTTTTTTCAAAAGTGTTTTCGCAATTTCCTTTAGAAATAGGTAAAGCATTGGCTTGCATTCAAGACTTTACGAGAAAAACATTACACAAAAGTGAAACATTTCCCATACAAACTTTCATTAGTTGAAAACCTTCCGTCAGATGTCTCTTTAGCACGTAGTGTAAACCCTTCAATGTAATAATGTCAGAAGGATTTTTTTCCTCAGCGAAATGAGAAAATTGTTATGAATTGGTCGCGTACAGGACCAAACCTGTTTTGACCAAAAGTTTTTTCGACCAAAATTTTTAATACAAAAATTTGAACGACCAAAATTTTTGTTACTCAAAGTTTTTTTGTCTTGCGGCCAGAAAACCCAACACTCCCGGATCGGTCAAAGTCAGTTTTTCGTATTTTCTGGGCGCAAGAGTAGTTCATTATAGAGAAAGTTCATTATAGAGAGAGTTCACTGTGTTTCACTGTAATAGTTTTTTTCAGTTTTTCTATTTAATAAACACTTCGAAATGCATAATTTTTTCGACCAATGTGTTTGCTCACTTAATCTTTAACTGAGTAATCAATTTAAATGACCGAAAAGATTTTCTACGAGTCAGAAATGGATAACAAAATTTTGAGTTGATGATTCCAAATAAAAATGGCCGCCATTGCAAATGTATCAACTCAAAAAGTTTTTATCTATTTCTAAATCGTAGAAAATGTTTTCTGTGTTTTAAATGGATTACTCAGTTAAAGATTAAGTGAGCAGACATATTGGTCGAAAAAATTATGCATTTCGAAGTGTTTATTAACTAGAAAAGCTGAAAAAACTGACTTTCGAAATGAAATATTGGAATTCTCATTTCTACCAAATGAGAATGTTTTTTTCAAAAGTGTTTTCGCAATTTCCTTTAGAAATAGATAAAGTATGTAATGATTATAAAAGCATTGGCTTGCATTCAAGATTTTACGAGAAAAACATTACACAAAAGTGACACATTTCCCATACAAACTTTCATTAGTTGAAAACCTTCCGTCAGATGCCTCTTTAGCACGTAGTGTAAACTCTTAAATGTAATAATGTCAGAAGGATTTTTTTTTCCTCAGCGAAATGAGAAAATTGTTATGAATTGGTCGCGTAGGAATGTGACCATTTTTGGAACGTACGAAGTACATAGTCCTATACAAACCACTTTATTGCAACTTGGAGTAGATTGAGAGGGCGGTTGTGGTTTACATTTACTACGCCGAGAGATGATCACAAAAAAAAATGTTCTGGTGCTCGTCTGTCCGTCTCCACTTTTTTTCTAAACGGCTGCACAGAGTCGGTGAAATGTTTTCGCAAATATCTCGGCAAATACAGCTCAAAAAAATGTTTTTTGACCAGACCTGTTTTGACCAAAATTTTTTTTTGATCAGACCTGTTTTGACCAAAAATTTTTTCCAAACAACCAAAACTTTTTGTGACCAAAATTTTGTTTACTTAAAGTTTTTTTAGACCCGTACGAAGAACGAAGTTCTTCGAAAAGGGGTCTTATGCGTTTACCACGACGTTTGTAACCACCCCAATTTCGGCCGGGGAGTAGGAGGGAGCATCGATCATGGTCCTTAGATGACGAATCAGCAATAAAAAAAATGTCCGTCCGTCACCGCGATAACTTGAGTAAAACTCAACTGATTTTCAAAAAAAATTTTCCATGAAAGGTAAGCGAAATATCTTTTATGGGATTGAATCTGGGCACTGTTGGGCCAAGGGCCGCCGAGCTAAGGCCGCCGAGCTAGGGCCGTGTAAGTGGTTTTTGGTCTTTTGTACAACTTTGTACGTCTTTTCCGATTTTCATAAACTTGGCAGGAATGGCAGGAATGGCCGACAATTTATGGAAGAAACTTTTTTGGATTTGAGTCCTTGGACTTGGCTAGGCCGCTAAGAACGAGTCTATGCTAGGGCCATGCGTGTTTTTTGTACATAACTCGAGTAAATCTCTTCTGATCTTCAAATTTTTTCTTGATCTGAAGGTCTAGGACTGTCTCCCGTTTTATGGAAGAAATTTTTTTGTTTAGAAACCCTTGGACTCAGTCAGGACCCTAAAACTGAGTATCTACTAGGCCCAACGTGTTTGCTTACATAAATTGGATAAATCCTAACTGATTTTGTTGATTCTTTTTCTATTTGAGAGGTAATTGAGTACCGAATTATATTCAAAATTAAATTTGGACCCTGTGCCTTTGCTTAGGGCTGAAGTGGGCCTCAGGTCTGTCCTAAGGTCGGCCCTAACCAAAAAAAATTTTTTTTTGGTGTGTTGCAAAGCAAACTGAGGGAAACATTTTTGTCTATAAAAGTACGTGTCCGAGGCATATGCTTATGGCCCTAGGTCGGTCCTGCCGTAGAAAAAAAATAGTTTTTTACCATGTTGTAGAGAAAATGGAGGGAAATATTTTTGTCTATGTATTTGTCCGAGGCCTCTACTGAGTACCCTAGGTGCTAGGTCGGTCCTAAGGTCGGCTCTAGACAAAAAAATGGTTTTTTCTTATGTTGTAGAAAAAATAGAGATGTCTGTTTGATTGTCTGTTTGGGGGTCAATTTTGTACTTTCGGAAGGCTTTTTGTTACACCGTTTCTTCGGTCGGGTTTTTCAATATTGCCCTCTCGGCAATTTCCAGTACAATTTAATGTGAAAGTAATTTCATACACTTAAGAGTTAAGTCAATATTTACTTTAATACGTTCGAGTCTTTTCGTAACATCAACTCTGTTTGCCACATCTATTCTGATACTTACGGGTTCCTTCATATATTTTTGTCTTGCGGTCAGAAAACCCAACATTCCCGGATCGGTCAAAGTCAGTTTTTCGTATTTTCTGGGCGCAAGACAACAAAATGTGAAATGTAATCCGCGTATTTGGCTGGAAATACAAACTTTCAACCATTCCTTTAGAACAATTGGCGGACTTTCGAAAAAGTTGTGAAAATTGGGTCCTGCCATACAAGCGGACATGTTTTCACCACTAAAACGTTTTGTCCTCGGACCCCGGACGAGTACAAAACTTAATATCAGCGGAACAAAATTGTACATAACTAAGTGCCTTTGGAACACCGAACGAGAAACCAGAACGAAATGGTCGGGGTGTTAGAGACATACACCTCTTTTTTGGATCGCGTTCGAGAACGGCTCGATAAATTTTCTTGAGTTCTTCTTGAGGGACCTTGAGCTGGGGATTCTACGACCTCTGAGATTTTGAAAAAATGGGGAAACTGGCCTTGTTTGGGAGCTAGGGTTCCTGAAAGCTCCCACACAAATCCCATATAAAAGCATATTTTGTATGTGTCTGTGTGTGTAATATGTATGGTAGCACGTTTTGTATGAGATAAAAGGTGAGTGTTGGAGATAGATTATCCATTTTTATGTAAATTATGTAAGCGCTACAGAATTTGAGTGTACACCAAATATAGTTTCACTCACTCAATATGAAAAATATACCAATTTGCATGAAACGTTGGTATCTCAAGCAAATTCATAATGGTAACGCTGTGTTTTACCTCAATTTACTATGAATACTGTACTAAGAGTGAATGAAATGAAAACAACGTTCCCTCTTAACATACCGTTGTGAATAATGTAAATGCTATAGAAACTGAGTGAGAAACAAATGGTTTTTCGTTCACTTTTATGAAAAAGACACCACTTTGCATTGAAAACAAAGGTTATTGAAGTTTACAAAGTAGTAATGTAAGGAACAGTATGTTTTCTCTCAGATTTAAAAGACCTTGTAGTAAGAGTGAAAAGGTGCAAAATGCGTTTCTTACGTTCCTTACATTGCGTACCGATGGAATGAGCCATATACTCGTTTGCGCATGCGTAAGGTACATACGGCATTTAATGTTAACACGACAGTGCAAATTGGGAACGACATTTTTTGTCTCATTTTATTATGAATCACACCGAAAGAATGACAAAGATGAAAGACCGTTCCCAATTTACGGTATCGATGGAATCAGCCTCCGACGAAATTGGCCACCGATTGAATGGTCCATATACCGATACTATTGGTATACTTACTGTCATGAGTTTGACAATTCAGCCTCCATAGTTTTCCAAAAAATGTCTTCTGAAGGCAATGTCAAAATTTCCATACAAAAGTTCAGAGAAATTATACCTAGATGGCGTTGCGTGGCATATGATACAACGGATGATATGTCAAAATGGTGAACAACTTTGTTAACGTGGTATACACTTAATTCACAATTAAACTATTATTATTTGAGATCAAGGGAATAAATCGTGTTTGGCTCGCATGATACTAAACTGAAAATGTAGTATGCGCCACCTGAGTTTGTGGACAATTGCATACAAAAATTGGTGTTCCACTCTCGTAAAAGTGAACAACGTCTAGTGTTGTATGAATGAAATTGTACCGAAACTCAGCCAGCAGCGAGTATAAAATGAAAAACACGATCTACAATGTTTACTACCCACGTGCCGTAATTTGCATAAGAAACTTAGTGCGAAAGAGACAAAAAACTTTGTGTGGACTTTTGTACTGACTTTTTTTTCTTTCTTTCGCACTACGTTTCTTATGCAAATTACGGCACGTTGCCATGCAACGCCATCTAGGTATCGTTTCTCTGCTAAATTTTGACAGTGCCTACAATAAACTCGGCTTTATTGGCTGGGACACGCCCCCATAACAGATTCGGTTAAACAGTCAAGAGACATCTACCATCCCCTAAAGGAAAGCTTTCTTTCTAACTTACCTCAAATGTCTTGTTCTTGTAACCAGCGAAAAGTTCCACGAAAAATCTCAGAAATGCTTCGGCAATTAGAACGCTAGAGAGCATTTTTCCCTGGTCCAACAAATCAACCATTTCTAATGAAACTTTCAAACTTTCTCTGAGTGTCGATGGCAGTATCGTTGCTTCGTCGCCACATTTCTGTAACACTTGTCTTGTGTCTAAGTCGATAATAATTCCATCCTCAATTTCCAAATTGATTTCATCCAAAACTCCCGTTAAAAGTGGAAGCGGAGCTTGACACACTTCAATCAAACTATGCGGCAATAAAGTGACCAGCGTATGCTGCCATTGGAATGGATACAAAATCGTTTGTAATCCTAGGACACACGATGACAGAGTGGAGATATTTCTTCCATACAAAATCACTTTTCTCTCCAAAAGCAACGAACCGAAGACATTGATTAACGTCTCCGCTCCGAGTATTCGGTACAAGTCGCTAATTTCAGTGCTTTCCAGCCTCAAATCATTTGGGCGACGAATGAAAATTTCATCAATTTTGCTACCACCTCCGCGGCCAGCTAACAAACTTCGATTTATCAATCCGAAATCGAACGGAGCTTTTTCCTGCTTTTTCTGCTCGAACTCCTGAACCAGTGACTTGAAACCAGGTTTCTTGCCGTTCTTTTCCACGCCTTGTGAATATTCGCTTTCCTGAAATACTGCCTGCGTTGCCGATTCTGTCAGCCATTTTGGATTCACCTCCAAGCTCAATCGCTTCGGTGATATTTTGTGATTTGACATGAAAATGGTTTTCGGTCGTGAGGAGAGTGGACATTTCAGATGAAGAAATTTGCCGGGCTCTGGAATCGCAAGATGTTGAAGACCCTTCAGCAGAAACTGTGTCTGGCAATCGGATTGCCCGTGGCGTGATTCTATCTCCTTGAGAATTTTGAAATAGAAACCAGGAGCTTTGACTTGACTTATTAAGCAGTAAGCTAGCGGCAGACAAAGTTCACAACTTTCAGGCAACACACGCCGGCAGTAGCCGTAAATACGGAATCCCATGTCATTCGTTAGAATCAAACTGTAATTTTGGTTCTCCTTTCCATGCTGTAAAAGACTTTTGTTCGGAAAAATAAGCGTCTCAATGTTCTGTGGAACATTATCGTCATCTGGGTATTTTGATTTGATGTAAGCGGAGTTGTTGCTGGTGTTGTATCCCACCAACAAACACATTTGGAACAAATATCCTTTACTGGCATCGACATCATTTAATGTGCCAGATTCATGTTCCGACTTTACCGTCGTACTAATATCTTTTCTGCGTCGTACAGAACTGTTATTGGCTGTTGCTTCCACCAGTTCATTGTACTTCTGAATCCGATTGCTTGTAGTTTCGGTTTTTTCACATGGCGATTCATTGTCGCCGAAATCATCGAATGAAAACGTCTTCAAGACGGGCGATTTGAAGGTACGATGTAGCGTTCCATATGTAATGGGTTCAGTCTTTTTCGATACGCGTCGAACGTAGGTTTTTCTCTTCTCAGTGAGAGATCTGGAAACTTTTGCTGATAATTTGTGAGATGTGGTGGGAGATGGCGTTGAACTAGCGGTAGATGAATTGTCCATTGATTTATCACAAAATGCAGCATTAACCAAAATATTTATCTGAAATGACAACGAATGGAGATGAGTGTGGTTGGCGTCTACGGCAGAAAAGTCGAGAAATTATAGAAATCCGCATGTGTCTTTAACGGTGGGCAAATTCTTTGGAAAGTCCACTTCGAGGATTAGTTCATTTTTCGGAGACCACTTTCATAGTGGCAGAAGTCAACACCAAAAACATCGTCATTTCTGGCCATTTGACGAAATGAGGTGAGAAGTAGGCGAAGGCGTCAGTCATGGCAAATAATGGTCAAGTCGTGTTTAGGGCAGAGTCGTATGCGCGCAGGAGCTGGGATGGGAAGTGTTAGATGCTCTGGAAACCTCATCTCCTCCCCCTTGGGTGACAGCTAATCTTATGCTACGAAGATGGACTTTCGTTCTATATGCAATACAACAATAATAACCTTAACAACCCATGAAGTGTTGGAGTTGTTTTGTGTTCTACTTTTTTGAGATCCTTTCAATACAGGAAAGTTTTTACTGTGCCAGTGGTACTAGGAGCGAAGAATAGACAACCGGCTCTTCCTAACAATTCCTTCCACCGGTAAGCCGTACGATGGTGTTACACTCAACGTCACATGAGTAGAACCGATTGGAACAAATCGTTCTGCGGTTGAATTTCGAACAACGCTCTGGTAATTCAATCTCAAAGCAGCAAGTAGACATGTTAACCACAACGCTATATAGTGGTTGTTCTATAATATTTTGTATTTTAGAGACTCCGCTAACAGCTTTTTACAGCCAATAACAAGTGTTGTCTGGAACACCGGCTTAACGTGACTTCCGAACCACCTGTGCTTAAATCTCAATTTATACCATCAGAAGTGGACACTGGACACCTGCATGTTCAGATTTTGATGTTTCACGACACTACGCCTGACCCGAAAATTTCCAAGAATGACTTAATCTCACTTGAGGGTTAAAATATCAATAGCACGACAACATCTGACCCGCTGGTGGAAAACACTTGCGAGCATGCCAACATTTTTTTAGGTAAATATCGCGTTTGGAATTTATGCTTTTTTCGATTTTCTCCGGTATCTGCAAGTATAAGTAGGAAAAATTTTCCGATTTTGATCGAAAATGGAATTTTGTAGCTATATTTTGCATATTTTTAGACCTTTCCCGATTTTTAGACATTTCGCGATTTTAGACGTTTCCCGATTTTTAGACATTTTCCTATTTTTATACATTTTCCGATTATTAGACATTTTCATATTTTCAGACTTTTCTATATTTTTATACATTTCCCGATTTTTAGACATTTCTCGATTTTTAGACATTTCTCGATTTTTAGACATTTCCCGATTTTTAGATATTTCCCGATTTTTAGACAATTCTTTATTTTAGACATTTCCCGATTTTTAGACATTTCTCGATTATCAGGCATTTCTAGCACAGCAGACTTTTCTCTACTTTTAAGCCGTGTTCAAGCTGCATGTGTAACTCACACATGTAACATATGCACAAAAGAGCTTGACATTATATGTCAATGATTAGTGAAATCGAAACGAAATGTCTACTATGATTTTTGTGCGATTTAACTAAATTTTTTAACTAAATTTAGTTAAATCGAACAAAAATCATAGTAGACATTTACGAAATGTCTGATTTTTGTTCGATTTAGTTAAATTTAGTTAAAAAATTTAGTTAAATCGCACAAAAATCATAGTAGACATTTCGTTTCGATTTCACTAATCATTGACATATAATGTCAAGCTCTTTTGTGCATATGTTACATGTGTGAGTTACACATGCAGCTTGAACACGGCTTTAGATATTTTCCGATTTTCGGACATTTCTTGATTTTTAGACATTTCCCGATCCTTAGACGTTTTTAGATTTTTATACATTTCCAGATTTTTAGACTTTTCTCAATTTTTATATTTTTATACATTTCCGGATTTTTAGACGTTTCCCGATTTTTAGACATTTTCCGATATTTAGACACTTCTGGATTGTTAGACATTTCTCGATTTTAAGACATTTCCCGATTTTTAGACATTTCCCGATTTTTAGACATTTCCTGATTTTTAGACATTTTCGATTATTAGACATTTCTATATTTTTATACATTTCTAGATTTTTAGACATTTATCGAATTTTTAGACATTTCCTGATTTTTAGACATTTCTCGATTATTAGACATTTCTATATTTTTATACATTTCCGGATTTTTAGACATTTCCCGATTTTTAGACATTTCTCGATTTTTAGACATTTCCCGATTATGAGACAACCCTTGATTTTAGACATTTCCCGATTATTAGACATTTCTATATTTTTATACATTTCCGAATTTTTAGACATTTCCCGATTATTAGATAATTCTTGATTTTAGACATTTCTATGTTTTTATACATTTCCGGATTTTTAGACATTTCTCGATTTTTACACATTTCCCGATTTTTAGCTATTTCCCGTGTCGTACCATTTCTCTTTCCTAATTTCCCGGTATCCAGTTTATCGGATCGAAAACTTCGCGGTATGTTGGAGATGTCGATCGCAAAACTTTTTTTCTCTCTGAAAACTTTTTACAAATATTCAAAAATAAAAGGCTTTCGGCTGTGTACGGCGTTTAAATACGATACCGAGAGTGCTATATCACGAACCAGCCACGTCGCAGCTCAGAGGAAATTCGCCGCGATTTTATAAAAATCCTCTCACTCTCGAGGGTCTTCAGACCAAAAATTTTGAATTTTAAGGCGGTAAAACTTGATGAAAACAGTGTCGGAAAAGCTGAACGATGCTCATGCACTGCGAAAGTGTCAAATCCAGCGGGTGATTTCGGGCAAATTATGTCGAAAATTGACTCCGAATGCAACACACTTGATGGAGGTTACAACAACACAAGTCGAATGAAACAATAGATTTACCAGCAGAAAGTTATAACCCTGAAGTGTCTGATTCGTTAAACAATAGAACTTATGGATCTGATGACAACTGAAAGAATTTATATTCCACCCGGTTATTATAGAACCACCACCATTTCCAATGAGGAATTCAAATTATTATTATGATTTGGAAGTGACTGTCTAAATCCTTATGCTTCACCAACAAGATGAGGATCAATACACCGGACCTTTTCAAGGAACCTGTAGAACCCGCCCAAAAAGCAGGGAAAGTCGTTTTTTCCAGGCTGAATCACTAATCCCAAAGCCGGTTCATGTAGCCCGTCCAGTTCAAAAACCAGTCGAAATAAAGCAAGAAGTTATTCATTCGAGAAAGAAAGAGACCCCGGAAGTTGTGAAGCCACTAAGCCCAAAGCAAGAAAAAATCACAATACACAGGACCTGCAGTCACGAATTCAAACAACGGCATCCAACACTAAGCATCCCCACCATATCTCTACAGATTTCCACTGGACACGTTCAATGGCACTAATACATAAAACGCACTGCTCGACATTACCCCGACAGACAAACGCAAGATCACATAAGTAAAGGACAAGTAAAGTAACGAAGGAATATAGAAAGACCTGGCAGACTCAACAAGATAATGTAAACGGCATAATGCCTCACCAGGTACCAGGTAGTTCAATTCAATTAAAATTAAGACCTACAAATATCAACAAATTTAGTAGCTAGTCCGACTGTTAGACCGAGCGGCGCCACTTGTTCTAACTGTACCTCTCAGTGAGATATAAGTACCAACACGACAGGTGGCGCCCCACCGCGGTTTGGATGGCAAGCGAGCAGCGTCCTGTTCCACTAAAACAGGCACTGCGTACCCAAATCCGAACTAGGAACGACTTAGGAGTCAATGATAACCAGCAAAGAATTTCGCTTCAATTAAATGCGACCGTATGAAGAAGACGTTCACTTCTCTAAGAATGTCTCTGTGTGGGATCGGCGAGATGCACTGAGTCTGTCATGTGAAGTCTGAAAACTTCGCGGTATTTAGGATAGCAGGAAGTTCACAAAATCCCAAAAGTTCCTTCCAAGACAAAATGATAGTCGTTTTGCTGAAATAGAAAGATACCGCGTCTAAGACAAATTGTGCGTCGTCACCCCTACAACAGTCTACACCGTTGTCACCGTCACAACAGTTCTACATTTGACTTAAATTGCGAAGATGAATTTACTCAAATAAGACGTGGAACAGAAAGAAACTTTTCAGCTATCGAAATCGGGAAATTTAAAAAAAAAAATTGAATTTTACCCTGACCTACATTATTGGATATTGGATATTGGAGTGGCTGCGGGACACGCCTTCGTTCAAATGGAAAAAATTTCTTTAGAACTTTTTTTAATTATCCGACAGGAATAAGTGAACGCTTCCCTCTAGAGTAGTGTAGCCAATGAGTGAACTAATCGACAAAAAGAAAAAAAAAGTTTCAAAGAGAAGCGCAACGCATACGATGATGCTGATGATGCTCCAATGTTAGCCAATGTTTTGGGCTAGAGTCAAACGAAAGTAGATGGCAGCACATTTTATTCACTTTACATTAATTTGACGCAGACTGTAACTTTATTTGAAAATTCAGACATTTTGGAGCAGATTATCGACGTTACGAGGGATATAGATGCCGCACTTTTTGTTGAGAATCATCGCGAAGTGAATATTCGAGACCAGCGTTGGCCTCCACAGCGCTACGATCGACTTTTACTTACTTTTTTACTTTTTCGGCGCTACAGCCACTTGTGAACCTTGGCCTTTTAGTACACCTTAAAATGTGCAATTATTTCATGTGGAACAAACCACACTATTGTTTTATCAACGTTATGCCAATAACAATGAAGTTCGTGCGAATGCGAATAGAAGCAACGAAGCTGTTCTAAAGGTTCTAAATGTACTAATCTATAAGATAAGTTTGCCAACGACATTAATCTATTTCGTTTTAAGTCTCCAGTCCAAACTTTGTGCAAAAACTATCACATCGAAAGTTTATGGTAGAGTAAATGCTCGAGTTATCGGCCATGTAGTAGTCACCGGCGAAACCATAGTTTCACTAGTAATCTCCCACTTTTTGCATTGAAATATGACCGGTTACTGGTACTGCCCGGAGACTACTACATGGCCGATAACTGGTGCATTTACCCCACCGCATGAACGTATATTCTGTTCACCGCCATCTACCTGCCTTTGTAAGCGGTAATTTAGAACAATTTTTTGTCAATTAATTGAGTTCTGTAGAACGATTGGAACGTATTGGAAACTTTGGAATGTAATGACACTTTCGGGTAGTAAACTTTAGAAAATGGATACTCCAGAAACTAACCTCGTCGTATGTGTTGGTCAATGAATTTGGTTGATCTTCAGCTGTCGTTGAATCGTTCGACGTAATGCTGTTGTCGATACTGGTGCACTAGAAATAAAAATGCAACAAACTGAGAACATTCGAAGTTAACTATTGTCGACCTGGAGGTGTATAAGCAAAGATCCATAGGCACTCAGAGAATTTGAGAAATAGAAAGCGGTAACAGCCAAATTATAAAAAAAAACAACAAAAACTTACCAGATAATGTAAGTCACCCGTTCCATTATGATCTTCCGGGCATGAACAGTCGGAAGCTTTAGATTTCCAGTCAGAGTGTGACGAGACTGGCGTTGAACTTGTGACAATATCAGGTACATTCGGAACAATTTCCTTTAAGTGACTGAATGGTTCCATGTAAATGTGTTCGGAGGGTATCGATTTGGTAGCGTTGTTTAAACTATCTTTAGTGTGTGGAACGACGGCGTCGTAGATCGGAGTGGTACATCGAATACAACTCAATAAATTCGACGGAACCGATCGACCTTTCATTTCACTTTTTGCCGACTTCTGTTCCACATTTGATTTCGGTTCCTTTTTACCGTTAGAATGCTCCGTCTTCTCTTTCGATTCTTTGTCTTTTAGTATCTTATCTTCGAATAGTTGGATTGTGTTAATGTTTTCTTTGGGAGATTCAAAAGTTCGAGGTGGTTTCTTCGGCGGTGGGCCAATCGGTAATGGTTGCCTGAGTGCTGCCTTTAAAGTATCCGTGATTCCTGGCTGCAGAAATTTTTCATCGTCAACAGATCTTTTCAGAAATTTCTCCGGAGTATCTTCCTCAGTTACGGTCTTGGAGACTTTGGTGGCAACCGTTTTTATAATTTTTTCACCGACACGAAATGCAGGACTACGTCGAATGCTGCTACGTTTGGTCGGATCACTTGTTTGCCGCGTCAGTCGACTAACCTGTTCCACATTTTCTTTGATTTCGTTTAACGGAACAATTTTCGATGGTTTCGTTCGATTTTCCAATTTCGACAACGAAGTATCACTTGACGGTCTGCGGAAGTTGTTCAGCACACCGCTAGTGGTAGTTTGTTGATCGTGTACGCCCATCGGTTTATTTGATGCGAATAAGTCGAACGACGTTGCCGATCGCTGAAACTTAGCAAATGGTTTCGGTTTCGCTGTCTTCAAAGCGCCGGAGATGTCAAGCGATTCCAATGACGATAAACTTTCGAATTTCGATTTCATCGATTTAACACGTCCCCCCATAACAAGTGGTTCGGTTTGCGTGCTCATCGCTTGACTTGGATGGTCAGCAACAGGTTAATTTACGAAAATATCCATAGCAATCTCCCAGACTTAACTAACACAACTGTGTGAACTGTATAGTGTCCGATAAAATAAATTTGCTGATCTTTAGCTTTTTGATAAATGGAATTAAAGCGAAAATGATATCGGGGTATTGCAAGTCAAAATAAGCTTAGTACGCAAAATTTACGCAACACCAAAATCAAATATTAACGCATGAAATCAAAGCACACGACTTAAGCTACAAATTCAAATTAGGACATGAAGCTGTGATGTGACGCCGCTATTGTGTCTCTATTGTGGTGATTGAGGAAATTGTTAATTTATTTACATTTTAAAAATGATTTATTTGCAAGCACTTACTTGACGGACAGACATATTTATCGAATGAAGTTGGTGCGAATGTCACCGTCGAAGCAATCATCTTTTTGGCTGGGAACATTTTTGATTATTTTCTGTCCGTTATTCTTTCAAATAAACGATGAATAAACCATTGATTGAAATGGGTATAGTAAAGTAGCGATATAGTGAAGCGAGTGAAGTCAAAGAAGTTGATTCCCTTGGTGCAGCTATGTGAGGTGAGGTGCTGTGAGGTGAGGTGCTGTGAGGTGAGGTGCTGTGAGGTAAGGTGCTGTGAGATGAGGTACTGTGAGGTGAGGTGCTATGAGGTGAGTTGCTGTGAGTTGAAGTTAGGTGCAACCGAGGGGCAGATAAACGTAGAAAATCCTTTTCCACTCAAAAGAAAATCAATTGTTAAGAAAATCCTCAAATTCATTGAAAATCCTCAAAAAAATCCTTTGAATTACAAGAAAATTCTTGGAAAATTAGAAGAAAATCCCCAAAAATCGTGTTAAAATGCTAAAAAATCCTCAGAAATTGACAAAGAAAATCCTTGGAAATCAAAGAAAACGATAGAAAATCATTCGACGCATACGATCCGCTTTGCCTGACCGGTTTTGCCGACGACAATGCTGTCATATCCCATTCAGAAGAATCTGCGAAGAAGAACCATATAATTAAGCTGGTGCAATCCCTGTACATGAAAATTGGACAACAAATGAACGCATGTAAAAGCCAACTAATAAATATCCAAGACGGAAAATTGCTCGAGTCAAACCTCAAACTATCTGACGGCACAGAGATATTCAGCGTGAAACCAGACGAAAGAATAAAATATCTGGGCTGTTCATTCAACTCTGAACACTAGTGTATCCACTTCAAGCAGTGTATAAATTTCGACTAAATGCCGGCTGAACTCGATACTTGTGGCGAATGCGCTGTCCGGCCGAATGCGTAATAAACAAGAAATAAAACGCAACGTTTCAATATCAATAATAATGCCACACTTTGTTTGCTCTATCACATGTGGCGGATACAATGGATGATGGCGTTTTGTGTGGTTCTGTACGATGTGGTGTGATATGGACGATGTGGTGTTGCGTGTGCGATTCGTTGGGCGGCCGGTAGCGAACTGACTTTTTCCCAACTAATCGTTTGCTCGTTTACGTTCGTCGTATGTTCCATTTTGTACGTTCCTTATGTCGATCATGGGAGTCGTTCCCTTTTTTACGTCAGAGGCGTAACAGTCCCGACTCCAAAAAGGGAAACGACAAGAGGGAACGTGGTGTTGCGGTTTGTTGTGTATGTGTAATTGTGGATATGTGTATGTGGGCGATTGTGTTGTGTCGTTGCTATTTGTGTGGTAGTGTGTGCAGTTGCTTCGTGTGCGGTAGTGTGTAGTGGTATGTGGTAGTGTGTGCAGTTGCTTCGTGGCATTTCCTCCACGACCTAGGGTGTTTTTGGGCGCACCGACTCGCCACTACCGCTTATGGCTTTGTTGATGGTGGGTGATGGTGTAGTAGGTCTGAAATGGGTAAGGTCTTGGCCAGTAATTTGTTTCAAAATAATATTGTTTCTGGGCCCCCCTTTTCCCTGATCAGCCTTCAAATTTTACTTACATACTAAATAAATTCTCATCTTGTTTTAGCTAAATTTTGTCTTGAGGTGTCATCCTTTGTGAACTATATACTTCTTATCTTTAATAAATGAATTACGAATTATATGACTAAGTTATTTATTTGCGTTGGTTTGTATCTACTGGTAATACGCAGAGTTTGTGAATTGCCCTGATCAGCGTGCTATTTGCTGTCTTGATTGTGACTCTACGCACCCGACCTTCACTATCTAATTCTCCGATATCTACATTCTTTTGTGGATTTAACCATTTGTTACGTTGTTGCAATTGTGACAAATATTCCGATTTCCAGCGCTTCTGGAAATGCTCAACCTTTTGTGACACTTGACGCCAATGATCAAGTCGGCTGATTTGAGTATCAAGCAGACTAGGTCTTGGGGATGCTAATAAATTGTAGCCGATTAAGAAATGTCCCGGCGTTAATACTGATAGGTCGTTAGGATCGCTGGATATTGGACATAATGGTCGCGAGTTTAGGCATGCTTCGATCTCCGCTAGCATTGTTGCGTATTCGGGATATGTGTGTACCGATCCCTTCAACATTCTAGCTAAGTGATACTTCATAGATTTAACCCCGGCTTCCCACATACCTCCCCAATGTGGGGCATGTGGTGGAATAAAGGACCACTGTACTTCATCTTTCAAAACCAGTGCTGCTATCTCTGGTTCTAATTTGCTTTTTATTATCCTGTAACCGTTTTCTAATTCATTTTTCGCACCGACGAATGTTGTCGCGTTATCCGAATACATGTTTGACGGTAACCCTCTTCTGCTACGAAATCTAGTAAATGCTGCTAAAAACTCTTCCGAAGTTAAACTGCTAACTATTTCTAGATGTATTGCTTTGGTGCATAAACAAACAAATATTGCTACGTATCCTTTCGTTACTTCTCTCCTGCCAGGTTTTCGCCTTGTTAATACTTCAAATGGCCCTGCATAGTCTACGCCTGTGTGCTGAAATGCTCTATACATGTTAACTCTAGGTTCGGGTAGATCATCCATCAATTGTTGTTGCGTTCTTTTGGAATATTTGTAGCATGTTACGCATGATCTAACTATTTTCTTTACTACGCTTTTTGTGTCTATTATCCAATATCTTGTTCTAGTTTGTGCTACTGTTTTCTGTGTGTGTCCGTGATTTGTTTGCGAATGTGCATCCTTTATTATCAATATCGCTATCTCTGATTCTTTTGGTATTATGATTGGATATTTTGCGTCGTACTCTATCATGGCTTCTTTCAAGCGTCCTCCCACTCTCAACAAACCCTTCCCATCCAAAAATGGATTGAACGATTTAAGTTTGCTGTGACCTGGTACTAGACTCCCTTTCTTTAACCTCTCTATCTCGCTTCTTAATGCTATGTTTTGTGCTACCTTTATGTATATCTCCTTGGCCATTTCAATTTCATCTACCGTTAGTGCTTCTTGTACTCTCTTTTCCTTTAACGTCCATGTCTTTATGCGCGCTGTGACTCTTGCTAACTTTATGAATGAAGTGTATCTTTCTAATAAAAGATTATTAGGTATTACTTCGTTTTCTTCTTTCTTATGCGTCGCTAATACTACCTTCGACTTTCTTTCTGCTACGTCCTCATCTAGTTCTAAGATAGGTTTTTGTGGCCATTTATTTTTAGACTCTTTCAACCATGGTGGACCGTTCCACCATAAACTATGGTTTATCAATTCATTTGGGTTTATACCTCTGGATAGACAATCTGCTGGATTGTGTATCCCTTCCACATGTCGCCGCATTGAAGGCTCTGTTAATGATTGTATCTCTGATATTCGGTTCGCTACGAATGTTTTATAAAGATCTGGTGACGAATTGACCCATCCTAATGTTACTGTTGAATCCGTCCAACAATGCTTAACTTCGATCTTTAATTCGTCCGCGATAGTTCTTACTAGATTTGCCAATAAAACTCCTCCGCACAATTCTAATCTTGGTAAGCTGACCGTTTGTACTGGCGCTACTCTCGATTTTGCTAATACGATCTGAATATTTACGTTACCATACTCATCCTCTGCTCTTGTGTACACTACTGCCCCGTGGGCGTTAATTGAAGCGTCACAAAACCCGTGTAATTCTATATTTGCGTTATTTTCGAGATATCCATACCATCTTGGTATTCTCAATTCTTCTAATTGGCACAGTCTACCCCTGAAGGACACCCATTCTGCTTCGAGTGCTGGAGATAGCCTATCATCCCATTCTTCTAATCCACAAACAAAATTCCTAGTTACGTCACAGAAGGGCTAGACGTAATGATACGGCGATCCGTCAAAACAATCATTGGACTTCACCAACGAGCTAACGACTCACTATTCTACGCACCAAGGAAACTTCGTGGACTGGGTATATTCCGTGCATCTTGGGAAGTTTTCCTGCAGCACTTCTCCCTAGCTGGCAGGTTGTCTAGAATCAACGACGAATTATTCCACGCTGTAGTCAACTGCCAGTCAGAAATGTAAACCTGTACAAAACCACAGTATTGAGATTGAGAGCAGCACTTCGTAAACGAGCGTTCGACGACTGGTGCAATCTAAAATACCAAGGGTCTGGAGTTCATTATTTCGAAACGTACACGCCAAGCAATGATTTTGTTTATAACAAAAATTCCCTATCTTCATCCGAATGGGTTTCGGCGATTAAACTCAGCACTAACTATGCAAATCTCAACGGTGTCCCAGGAGTCATCAGCGCTTCCAACATCTGCCGCAAATGCAAAAGAGAGATCGAAACAATACCGCACGTTACCAGAAGTTGCTCATACAATAACTCCCTAATCACCGCCCGTCATCATAGCGTGAAACATTATATCTCCGAATTGCTCCGTGGGAAAGGATTTTAATGTTTTGACGAAGTTTATGCGGTTGACACAGATGAAAACACACGATTCAGTGACATCGTCGCTTTCGATCCGAAATCGCAGAGTGCGTACATCATTGACCCAACGATAAGACCAATGACAGAGAACAACACCTGACGATCGAAAGAGAAAAGACTGTTGAAATATACCGCAAGTGCATACCATTCTACAAGGAAACGTACCACTCATCGTTTGGCGCCAGTAACTGGACAGTCCACGGTTTGTTTTTTGGAGGTAAATATGTGATCGATTTTTTAATGAATTTAAATTAAATAAAGCAAAGCTTCAAGTAATATCCGAGTTGATTTTAAGTAAGACTATTCATATAATCACTCAGCACGTTTACAGTTAAATTTTATTTTGTAGTTTTGTATTTTTGAACGACGATAACTGAATCCGACCTAGTTTTAGAATGACGATTGTCTTAAGGCCCATAACTTGTATGCTAAAATATAGTCTACCTTTAGGCGCTCAAATATTATATTTTCGCTGATATCAGTGGACAAAGACGCAGTTTCAAAAAAGTAAGTCAGCATTTCCCTTCCTAAAAATGTTGCCTTTTAATAGCAACTAAACTTATTTTTTGGGATCCTACCTACTCTGAGAACGGAGAAAAAATCGTAAAAATTTGCACAAAAACTCGTCGTTCTGAGACAAGGTTCAATCCCAAAAAATAAGTTTAGTTGCTTTTAAAAGGCAACATATTTAGGAATGGAAATGCTGACTTACTTTTTTGAAACTGCATCTTTGTCCATGGATATCAGCGAAAATATAATATTTGAGCGCCTAAATGTAGACTATATTTTAGCACACAAGTTATGGGCCTTAAGTGATAGATGAATATACTGTGTTCCTTAAGCAACCTTTGTTACAAGGGCAGTCCCACTATTTTTTTTGAATAAATGTTTTCTTCTCTAAAAAAAATCCGTTGAGGATTTTCTTTGAGAAAATCCTTTTGCACTTAAAACACACGCTTATCTGCCCCTCGGGTGCAACTAGGTGCAGTGAGGGTAGGGAAGAAATCACATCCACTCGCCAATTAAAGTACCTTGAAGTTATGCTGGACGACCCCAGTCATGTGGAGTACACGTGCGAAAAGGCAATGAAATCCACCGCGGCACTGGCCAGAATAATGCAAAACGGATTCGGACCGCGGACCGCGCAGCAGCAAAAGGAAGGTGAACCCAAAGACTCATACCAAACATAACGACATGGAGAAATTAATTTCCAACTGACACAGTTTCTGTCGGGCCACGATTGCTTCAGGAAATACCTGCACAGATTTGGATTCACAGAGTCACCCTTCTGCACGACATGCGAGAGAGAAGAAGAGACTACGGAGCACGTATTATTTGTCTGCTTCCGCTTCGAACAAGAGCGAGGTGAGCTGATGACGGCGAGAAGGTCAGGGATAAATGCCGAAAATATAATATCGGAGATGAGCCGCGATGAGGAGGTGTGGAAAGTAGCGGATAATGTAGTTGCAAAAATAATGGGGAAGCTGCAAA
The DNA here is from genome assembly GCA_029228625.1 of Pseudolycoriella hygida. Lineage (NCBI taxonomy): Eukaryota > Metazoa > Arthropoda > Insecta > Diptera > Sciaridae > Pseudolycoriella > Pseudolycoriella hygida. The sequence continues at coordinate 136,494,689 of CM055404.1, forward strand.
GTGCATGGAGAGACGATCAAAGAAGACTTTCAGTTGATCTGAGAGAGTATGTGCTAAGTTGAATTTCTATAAATAAATTAAAAGCTTTCCGGCTGAAGAAACTTCTGAGAGACCTAGACTAAAATGTTTCGACGGCGCGGCGGCTTGAACGATTGTCAAAACTCTGAGGCTCTTATTTAGACACTGAAACGAAATACTAATTTATCAACTAGTTGCGAAATGAAGTTGTTTTTCTCACTGCGCCTTGGACCATTTACTCCACCTCGTTCCGAAATCACTAGTGATAAAAAGAAAAACCAGTTATAAAACAACCTCTCTAACGTCACTGAAACGATGCATGAAAAAGTTCACTTTTCACAACGGCGGGCGGTGCATAAATAAATATTTCGCAATTTAAAAGTAGTGACAAAAAATGGTTTTTTAGTTGCGAATAGTACCCGCAACCAAAAATAGAACGAAACATAACCAAAGACCCGTACGTATCAGAATAGATGTGACAAACAGAATAGATGTGGCAAATAGAACAACTCTTGCAAAAAGAATCGATCGTATCTTAATATAGTATAAGTACATAGTAAGAAGTACATCTCAGAACACTCAAATCTAGAAATGGTTATATCCAAAGATTGGGCCATTTTTCCCTAAAACCCTGAGACACGTGTTCTCTAAAATTTTTTTCTATACAACTTTGCCTTGGAAGGAACTTTTTACCTCTTATAGTTCTAGAGATATGGATCATCCCTCCCAATTCTAGAAGTGGTCATATCCCAGGATTGGGGCATTTTCACCCAAAACCCTGAAACACATGTACCCTAAAATTTCATTCTCTACAACTTCGCCTTTGGAAGTAACTTTCTACCTCTTATAGTTCTAGAGATATGGATCATCCCTCCCAATTCTAGAAGGGGTCATATCCCAGGATTGTGGCGTTTTTACATAAAATTCTGAGACACGTGTTCGCTAAAATTTTGTTCTCTACAACTTTGCTTTTGGAAGCAACTTTATACCTCTTCTAGTTCATGAGATATGGATCATCCCTCCCAATTCTAGAAGTGGTCATATCCCAGGATTGAGGAATTTTTACCCAAAACCCTGAAACACATGTACCCTAAAATTTGATTCTCTACAACTTCGCCTTTGGAAGCAACTTTCTACCTCTTATAGTTCTAGAGATATGGATCTATCTATGGATTCACTATGAAATGTATACAAGTTTTACTACGAAGTTCGGTACAAAATTTACTATAACTTTTACTACGCCTTTTGCTGCGACTTTCAGTACAACTGCTACAAAGACATTTTGTGTCATCGGTGTTTCATAGGAGTTACATAAGAAGTTATTTGCTTAACTCTACGTGTATGTAATGCAACCAATTCAATTATGAGCTCATAACCACACAGGGGTAATTAAAAGTCGTTACTGCACCTTTATCTTTATGTGTATAGTGGTAACTTCGTAATTTTTTATGAGGAAATTCCACAACCTAGATTCTCTAGGGACGGGACTGGGTACGGTGCGAACCATCGCATTCGGTAATTTCATTTTTTTCAATTTTTGTATTTCAAAGCGTCGTCAGCGCCACCTATTTTACCAAATGTGTCCAAATAGGCTGATTCATTACTTTTCCAACGAAACCCAATACAACGAATATGATGGAGAAATGAGCTGTGAAGGAGGAATACAAAGCAACGTGGACCGGCGGGCGTCGCAGAAGTAGAGTAGTGGTAGCGATTACCGAGTATCCGAGGCTTCATCGCAAAGGAGACGGAAATTCGATTGCTCGAAGTTATGAAGTCAGACACCTGGACATGTCCCAACTGAGACCAGCCGCTTTAGACGAGTTCGTAGTAGGATCGGAAGATTTAAAATATTTATATGACGAAAGGGATGATAAACCCACCGCTAGATCAGTCCGTAGACGGCCGACCTACGCCTAGTTTACTCTAGTAGATAAGTGTACTATCAGGAAATGGAATACTTTAATGAGATGAAAGGTGCGATAAAAATTAGTAGAAAATTTTAATATCATGTGCGAATGCTATCTACAATCTATATCTTTCAAATTTCGTCTACAACAAATTGTTTCTCGAAAAGAATTAACATCGATTACTGCCTGCCATGAGTCACAGTTAAGTAACGAACACTTAGTGTTCATTAAATATTCAATAGTAAATAGGTAACATGAGTTTGAAATATGTGACAAAACAATAGCAAATGTTGTGAATAAAAATGACGACATATTTCACACTTTGGAAGACTCTCAAAAAAGATAAAATTTGAGCTTTCGACTCTCTTCGTTGTGGCTCTTTGAATATATTTCAATTGTTCTTACGACGTTTCTTCAGTTGAATATCAATTTTCTGGTTACGTGGAAGTAAGACACATTAACTCGTCGGTCGACTGAACTTATATGGAAGCTATTTTAGCAATAACTATGGCACAGACAATATTGGAGCAAGTGGGAAATGCACGGCTGATAAATTTAGTGAACCACAAAATAACTATCATCACCGAGCCAATACTCAAGGCATCGCTGCATGGAGTTCTAGCGATTTTCGGTCAAGCAAATAACCAAAAATTGGAAAAACAAATTTGCGAAATATTTGCAATGTCGCAGGATATTCAGGAAATTAAACAAACTTTAAACAAAGTTGTCGATCAGGTAAATTGATAAGTGTGTGAATCCTCGCAAGGAAAAATTACAATGCGGACATCGCTTGTTAACTCATTGCATTTTACATTTTTTCCTTCGTAACAAGAAGTTGAAATGCCCTTCACAGAAGAGACGAAAGACTTTTTTTAAGTGTAACATTGTGATACAATTTATTTCCATGACTTTTTTGGTCATTTATTAAAGATAAGGAAACTAATATATTTTCTTATCATTTGTTTGCCAACTTTTCCTTGTTTATTTACATAACTCCCTTTGGATCTAAGTATATCTAGCATGAGTACGTGTCACTCGTTGCACATAGCGCAAGTTTTGCAAGTTTATGACGTCGCGTCGATATACTCATACATCCGTTGGTATAATATGAACCAAAACACATTTTTCGGTCTGCATCAGGGTGTTCCAGATGCGAAGTATGAAAAGCGTGTGGCGCCGGGCACATATTATGAGCAATTTTCTACTGTATATCACTGTGCATGGATCAGATCCAACAAGGACTGAGAGCCCAATGATAAATGCCGGAAGCGGCGAAAGAGCAGGTCGAGCCGTCTGAAACTCAGCAAAAAGTCATATGAAAAACATTTAAAGAATAGTTTATGATTTAATTTCGTTATGATAATCGTTTTGTCAAATAACCTTCAAAGAATTAATTCACTGGAATTAACATTTCTCTGAAGCATTGTTGTTTTGCTTGGTCGGTAATTTAAAATTACTAAATCTTTTGTATTGCTTCGATACCACCAAATTTGTTGATGAAACAAACAAATAGCAACGAACGAATCAAGGACAAAACATGATTTCGGCGTATCACGACCGCTTCCGTACACCTATGTGTTGCTAAGACTATGTGTAAATCAGCACAACACATATTAGAATGAGCAATCATTCCATGTGTATGGAGTCCATACTTTGGAGTCCATACTTTGGAGTCCATACTTTGAAGTCCATACTTTGCAGTCCATACTTTGCAGTCCATACTTTGGAGTCCATACTTTGGAGTCCATACTTTGGAGTCCATACTTTGGAGTCCATACTTTGGAGTCCATACTTTGGAGTCCATACTTTGGAGTCTATACTTTGTAGTCCATACTTTGCAGTCCATACTTTGGAGTCCATACTTTGGAGTCCATACTTTGGCCTCTGTGAAATAGCACATTTTGTATGGATAAAGACGATTTTCTAAAGATCATATCTTCGGATCCACTGGACCAATTTTAATGAGTAAAATATCTATTTCAATCAAAATTTGACGTAGAATCCGAAAAACTAGGTCTCAGGGATGTACGACGCATGTGAAAGAAGTCAAAAATTAGCTGTATATATGGTTCCGAAGTCTACGAAAAAAAATTTTCTGAATTTTTTGTTCGTGTGGGCACTTGCGTCATGGGCGCATCGCTACCGCGCGCCCATGATTATACATTGGACCCTGCTACATAGTTTCTTACTTCGGAAACAATTCTGTGAACTCGTAAACTCACTCGTTTATTTTGAGCAACTCGCTTTGGAAACTGTTATTTTGACTCTTGTAGTTACATACCTCGCCTTCGGCTCGGATATGCAAACTCTACACTCGTCAAAACAACAGTTTCTAAAGCTTGTTGCTCAAAAAACACTCGTGAGTTTGGCTCTTTTCAAAAAATTGTGTCCTCATGAAATGAATTACTTTCGCAAGGTCCAATGTAATGTACTATCACACTGACAGAGAAGCACATAGCTCGATGTGAAGGGATAATCACAACAGGTGATCTGAGACTCTTTATATGAAATAAAATCGACGTGACTACCCCTCGTTTGATGTTTAGCTGATAAGACGTTAAATGAAGCAATTTTATAAGCACCCAACCGTATGTATTCGTGTATTACCAGCTGAAACAATACTTAATGAAAAGTTGCACAATCTTATGCTTCTCTCAGTGTAATACATGAAAAAACAATTGAAAATTAAAAATAGACAACGGCAATATAATAAAAAAAGTAATAGAGAGAGAAAAAAAAATATTAAAGAAATGAAGAGATCCAACAGCTAGAAGATTTAGGGGCAAAATTTGTTTTTTTTTTATTTTTTTTTTGTGTTAAAGGAAACTTTTTTTCGCCAAATTTGAGTCGATGAAAATTTTTTGGTCGGAAATTTTTTTTCGCCGAAATTTTTTTTCACTGAAATTTTTTTTTTCGACAGAAATTTTCTTCGACAGAAGTTATTTTCGCCGGAAAATTTTTCTCCAAAATTTGTTTTTTCTTTTCTTCTAAAACTACTGATATCACAACAAATACCCTTTTTAAAAAGGGAAACGTGACGCAAGTCCTCGTCTCTTCCTCCAAAACAACTGAAATCAATTTGGGTGACGCTTACAGCTTCGGAGGGAGCGCAAAAAATTCTTTTGAAATATTTTCATTTTCGATTAAAGAAATGCGTCACAAAAGCCGAACCCTCCTAACGTAATAATTTTTAAATGGATCATTTTCGGAGGGGCATATCGACATGTAATGATCAACTTTCGCATGAGGCAATTAGTAAATATTGATTACATGACATGACCCTAGTTGTTTTGATTATGGCAAGCAAAGTGTATTTTAAAATTTATTCTTCGTTCAAGTAATAATAAGTAACTATATTTCGCTGAAGAATCTGTAATTTTTCTTTATTTCTTTAAAGCAGTGAAGTGTGAAAGGAAATATTTCGAGGATGTGTGTAATCTACATTTAAAAGCCACTCACAATTCTTCATCCTACTTCCAATTATTCAACAAAATCGAAAAACTAAAAGTGCTGATTTCGTCGTTTACGACTCATCAGTACACCTTGTCTTAAGACCATGTGTATATCAGCAACGATGGCCATAGAATGATACCCAGACTATGCCAACTCGCCTTTTATACAATCCAGATCCTACGATTGGATGCATGTCATTTCGTTTGAACAATTTGGAAGTAAAAGAATTGTGAGTTTGTTTCGGTTATTTTTTAATTTGGATTATTCTGCTAAGCAGCCCCTTGGAGCCGAAATATTCAACGTAAATACTATCTTCGATAGTCGTTGAATTGTGGTAATCTGCTTAGCAGAATAATCCAAATTAAAAAATAACCGAAACAAACTCACAATTCTTTTACTTCCAAATTGTTCAAACGAAATGACCTGCATCCAATCGTAGGATCTGGATTGTATAAAAGGCGAGTTGGCATATTCTGGGTATCATTCTATAGCCATCGTTGCTGATATACACATGGTCTTAAGACAAGGTGTACTGATGAGTCGTAAACGACGAAATCAGCACTTTTAGTTTTTCGATTTTTGTTGAACAATGGGAAGTAGGATGAAGAATTGTGAGTGGCTTTTAA
>CM055404.1:136501058-136513449 GCA_029228625.1 Pseudolycoriella hygida
CAGGGTTGTATTAGCGCCGCTAATCATTAGCGTCGCTATTAGCGTCGCTAATAGCGGCGCTAATAGCGAAGCTAAAATCTAATATGCTCCGCTAATAGCGACTAGCGTCTCGCTAAAACCAGAATTAGAGAGACCAAATTTCGCTATTCGCTAATCGCTAAAATGTTATAAATTATCACAATCACAAACTTGTGAGACAATTGTTAAAAGAATTTTCTGAAATTTTTCTGCGGCCAGTTAGGTGACCCGCACAGTAAAAAAATTAATTTTTTCATCAATTTGAGACCTGTTTCGACTCCACACTACACAAAGTAACCCGAGACAATCGGAGATTCATTTTTTTCTGAAAGTCCCATTTATTACGATATGCTATATGAGATATTTGGTTAGGAATAACAGTTTTGGCCACCATTTTCAGTATGATAGTTTTTGCCTATGTCTCTGCGGACAAGTTGACCGATTTTACCACGCTGAAATGATCACCAAAATTGCAATTCTTAACCAAATATGAATAGCTAAATGCAAAAAGGGGTCATCTCCAATAGAGAATTATAAGTATAATGAAGCTCAGAATTTTTATACATATATTTAATCTTTTGTCGTTCTTTCCTTTAAATATTATGTGTTATTGTTATTTTTAAGAAAAGGTTGAGGTATGATTAATACCACACATGAGCTTTTTGAAAGCAAAACTCGGTCTATTCCAACTGCCAAAGTGACGTTTTAAACGTCAAACAAAATTTTTTTTTTCAAAATTTCGAAAAACCTTTTATTTTTCCTCAATTCTGTTAGGTTTATAGAATTGACGAAAATGAACAGGTTTTTGATATTTCCAAAAACAATTTTTGCTTGACGTTTAAAACGTCATTTTGATAATTAGAATAGACCGGGTTTTGCTACCAACAAACTCACATATAAATTGCGACCTTCATTTTACTTATAATTCGCTGTTGGAGATGACCACTTTTTGGATTCAACTATTCAAGTTTAATTGAGGTTCGCTGTGTATATGAGGAAGTTTTCCTTTCCCGTTGATGACGAAAAACTGAAAAGTCGCTCCTTGCAGCAAACCTTAACCAAAGAAGACTTTGCATATTCTGGTACCAGTATATTTATACTAAGTACCCATATTCTTGGTTCCACAGTTGACTGTTGCTGCAAGTGACGAAATTCGCTCAAAAAAATCTACTAAAGTGGCCTATAGCTCCAGATGGTGTGCACCGTGACCATAGGCTCCCAAGCAAGAAAATCTTTGCAATACTGAGAACCATAATCGGGCTGAATCGGGCAGATAAACCATTTTTAACACCCTCTGACCTGCACCTACTCCGCGACCTCCCACCTTGGAACGAAGTGCAACTTCGAAAATTGAGAAAACGTTTTTCTCTTCATGGTTCAAGGAGTCGAACGGGCCATAAGTCTCTTTAAACTGTGACACCTTGTCCCAAAATTTACGACTTCGGTCGAAGTTTTCGCAAAATCATTTTAAAATTAGACCGCTATTAGCGCGCTAATTTTTTTATTATTAGCGATTAGCGTTAGTTTCGCTAATATTTTTTCCAATTAGCGTTAGCGTTAGCTCCGCTAAAAAAATTGGTTAGCGAATACAACCCTGGATACGACGTTACAATGTCGTATGTGTGCATTGCAATCTGATCAAAACTTGTTTGTACACTGTACAATATAATGGTTTCTGTGGAGTGAATTTTTTAAGTTTGGTTGTTATTTTCTTCTCAATCGATTTGTTTGTTACAAAAAGCAGTGTGTCCACCTCGTTGCGATACTTGATTTTTTCAGCATACGTCCTAAATATTGTCCAACTCGCCTTTGGCTCGTGTGGACAATATTAGGACTGATGCTGAAAAAATCAACGTATCGCAACATGGTCGACAAACTACTATACCATAATCAAAACAAAAACATGCTACGCAGACCCATACTAATCTCGATGTGTTTCAAAGAATAACTGATTGAGTCCTGATAGAAATGCATTGCAATATTGAGACACATTTCCGAACTGCGTCACAAAAAAAAATCGTAAAAAATTTTAAATTCAAGTTTATGAATAAAAAATATACATATTATTCACCGCAGTGCTTCCCTAATGCGTTAAATAATACGTTTAACGCCAACAAACTTTGTTTCGTTGATTTGTTGCGTCGATGAGTAAAATAGCATAAAGCATCTGCGGGATCATTTATTTATCTACTCGGTAGATTACATCCCCCACCTTCGGCTCGGGATGCAAACTACCCTCTCGAAGATAAAAAAATTTTTCCGCAGGTTCATAATCTACTATTACTGTCGTCGACTAGAAAGTGGAACATTAACGTTCAAGTGTATATTGTTACACTACGTGTGAGCGAATGCGAGCAATTATGTTTGTAACATACACGAAAACGTTAGGTGAGATTTTCTAGTCGATGACAGTAGAATATTTTATTGTAATAGTGTCGATACGTCGCATAACATCACACGCGCATTATACTGAGCTCTAGACGATCATGGCCCCGGTAGTAAGAGGCCGTGACGCAAGTCAACTTGTCAACTCGAATGGCTTTTCCATTCTTAATAAAATAGATCTGAAACACGCAACGAGAGTAACTACGACTTCCAAATCGATAATTGATCATGTTTTGTCAAATAAATGTAACGTAGACTACTACGTGAAAGTTATGGAACCTCAAATAAGCGACCACAAAGGCATTGTAGTTGGTCTTGAACTCCAACTCCCAAAATTAAAAAAGTACCACTTCAAAGATGTCATAAACCACTCGAACCTTTTGGCTGATATGCAGTCCATCGACTTCGTCTCAGTGAATGACTTTTCCACCCTCATCTCAACAATACAAGACCTCACATCTAGGCACAAAAAAACAATCAAAGCTATCAAGAAAAAAACATCGGAACCGTTTATTGATGACGAAATTTTGTTCCTCACCAAGAAACGTGACAAACTCTTTCATCTAGCTAAGCAATTTCCTAACAATTTCAACCATATTTCTAGACTAGCTAACATTAAAAAACATATCAAATATAAAGTTCGCTTCAAGAAAAAAGAATACTATTCGGCACAGTTTTGTGCTACTGAAAATCCAAAACAGTTTTGGGAAGTAACAAAAAAAGCGCTTACGAATAAGTCCCCTGACCCAGCGCAATGTCCTGAAATTGTTGTTAACGGTCTCCGACTCCATGAACCGCTAAGGATTGCTAACGCCTTCAACAAATACCTTACCAGTGTTGGATCTTCCTCTGTTTCAAACGGTCATTACAACCATCCAAAAAACTTAAGTTACCTGCGAGACTTTGAGTTCGAATTGACAACCCCAGAAACAATATCTCAATTCATAAATGGCTTGCGCTCAGGTGCTGCAGCGGGTTGTGACGGAATAAGTGTTAAGTTTCTAAAACGCTATAGCCCATTGTTATCTGACTGCATTTCACGCCTCATCAACAAAGCTATAGAAACGACACATTTCGAAAGCACCCTGAAATGCGCGAAAGTAATAGTATTATCGAAAGGTGACGATCCAACTGACATGAACAATTACAGACCTATATCTTTGCTTCCTTCGTTATCCAAACTGCTAGAAAAGATTCTTTATGAGCAACTCTATACCAAGCTCGATTCTAGTGGATTTTTTAAAGCAAAACAATTCGGATTTCTAAAAAAATCCAACACGCTTGCATGTCATCTTGACCTATGCACCGCTATCAGGAATAAACTTGACTCAAAAAAAACCGTTGCCTGTTTATTCGTTGACTTTAAAAAAGCGTTCGATTCTGTCAATCATCAGCTTTTACTTGTAAAATTGCGGAGTGTCGGACTATCTGGACTAGCATTTAATCTCATCAACAGCTACCTCAGTGACAGGAAACAATTTGTCAGTGTGAACAAAGTTGACGGAAGTGTACTGAAAGTTACATGTGGTGTACCACAGGGTTTCACTCTGTCTTCTTTGATGTTTGTCGTTTTTTTGCAAGACCTTTTCCGAATAAACTTTCACGGAACAATATATCTATATGCTGACGACACAACGCTTCATTATTCAACAGAGTCAATAATTGAATTAAAACGCGTAATGCAGAATGATTTAAATATGCTCTTAAAATGGTCCACACAAAACTCACTGTCAGTGAATAAATCTAAAACCAACTACATTGTCTTTAAGGACCACTCTAATGAAGATCTTCACTTGACATATGATAATACTGTTCTAGACAGGAAGAAGGTCGTTAAATATCTTGGCCTTATGCTTAATGAACAATTTACGTGGGAAGACCATATCAATGAAATCGTTCGCAAGATTTCCCCGATTATAGGAACTTTGAGTGAGGTATTAACATTAACCAACATTTCGAGGTATTTTTGCAAGAAAACCTCTTACGGAGCAGGTGTGGCGCAAGTCTTTATGTGTGCTTGATTGATTGATTGATTTTATTTAGGGTACAATAAATTAATAATAACATTTGAAATAATTAAAAAAAAAAACACTGAAGCACTTAGTCCAGCTTCATTGGTCCCATTGTGCCAAGCCCTGTTGTGATGCTGGGTTAAGTGTGTGTATGTGTGTTTAAACGGTTGATTGATACTATTGTTGCTGTGCAGTGTTGTTTTTGTGTGATGGTGGTGCTGGTGCGTTTGCTGTGTGATGGCATGTTGTGTGGTGGTGTTGTTGTTGGTTTGTCGAGCCAGTTGCTTCCTGTGCTGAAAGAGATTATTTTAGTTATCGGTATCTTCCGAAATTCTTCAAGGGTAAGGTAAAAGTCTCCAAGCCACTTCACCCTTAAGCTCATGACGCCTGGACAGTGTAGCAGGAAATGCTTTGCTGTTTCTGGTACGTCGCCGCACCTTCTGAAGTTCGGGTCACTGCTGAGTCCCATTTTGTTTAGATGGTATCTCAGTGTGTTGTGGCCCGTAAGCATTCCCACTGTCGACCCTAATTTTTTCCTATTAAGGTTTAAGAGGTCCTTGGTGGTCTTTGGGTTACATCCATCGAGGAACTCCTTAGCCTGCCTGCAGCTGTCTATCCCTTCCCAAAACCTTGGCGCCTTTAGCGAATCCCATAACCTGTCCGGTTTTAATACCCAGAACTGGTTCAGGTCCATTGAAGGGGGTTTCGCTACCTTGCCTCGTCAGCTCATCGGCCCTCTCGTTACCTAGAATACCTGGGTGTCCTGGAACCCATACCAGAGATACTTTATTGTTCTCTGAGAGCGCATCCAGTGCCACTCTGGTTTCTAAAATTTATGAAAACTTTTAATTGAGTCTAACACAACTACTTCTTTTAAAATTGTGCCTTTATTTTTACTTCCAACTTAAGTTTCGAGCCCACAATGCTCATCATCAGGGATTTTGTATTAAACTAACGATTTGAACATATTTTTTTAAGAAATGATAACAGGACAATTAACATTTCGTAACATAAATAGTTGTCGCTACATAAATATCTCTATCTCGTATTAACATACTCGCCATTCACAATCAACAAACTCATCATCTGAAATATCACTGGTCGTTTCGTTTGTCAGATCCACTATTTCTTTGTCAATACATCTTTCTAAAGTGAAAAGGTTCAGTAGCGGCGACATTCTCCAAGGTTTTCGTTCAAAAGATTCAGGTGCTTATTTTTGTATATATGGATGGCTTCATAGTATTCTATTTTCCAGTGGTCACGGACTTCACGTATTAGTTTTAGGTCGCTTATGTGAACTTCATGGTTCGAGCTAAAAAGGTGTTTTAGTACAGTCGTCTTCTTTTTCCATCTTGTTGACTTCACGTGTTTATTGAATCTGATGAATAGTTTGCGTAATGTCAGCCTAAAATAGAAACGCTCGCGACAACTGCACTGAATTCGGTAGATCGCTGATTTATGCAAGTCAAGTTGTGGGTCCTTCATCGAGCCTAGGAGCTGTTTTAAGGTACCTGCGTTCCGATGTACCAATTCTATGTCATGTTTACTATACGTTAGTTTTAGTTTTTCTGCTATGTCTGGGTAATAGCAAAAACTGATTCTCTTGACTGGTTCCCCTACATTCACAGGGACTAGGGTTGTCACATCTCTTAGCGTTTTTTTCCTTTGATTGTCTCTTAATTATGTTCACGATTTCAGGTCCGCAATGTCGATGATTCTTTCTGTCTCATTTCGCACTTTTTCGTCTGACAGGGGGAGTCTAACAATGAAATGCGCCATTGAATCATATGCCGCCATCTTGTGTTTTTTGTCATGGTACGAGTCACATGTAATACGTCTTTTTGACTTGTCGGTTTCCTATATACGTTCTGGTTTCCAGAGTCAATTTTGCCGCAAACTTACAAGATGAAAGCGCCTCTATCGTCGACTCGCTATCAGTGCAAATGACAATTCGCTTATTCACCACCTGACACCTTTCTCCGACCGCTAGGGTCTCTGCTTGGAATACTGTCGGGTAAAATCCAAGAGGTATAGAGACATTGAGCCCTAAGTCCTATGTGTTCTTACAAAAGTTCTGAAATTAGAAAGAGTGACACATTAAGCTTCTAACGCAAAAATATTATCCTCCGGTTACAAAAGTTCTAGAACCAGAGGAGGGTGACGCATTCAACTTCAATACGCAAAATAATTAAAGCAAAACTTGCGTCCCAAATGCCAGACGCACCAGCGTCATAATTTTTCGACACTTTCACCTTTCATGTGCAAGAATTTAAATTTGCACTCAGTACTATCTTCGCGAAAAGAAGCTAAAGTCAAATTTTTGCTGTGTAAAAACTGAAATCATAGAAATATCATTTCGTTGTAGGGTCTGGCATTCGTGACGCAATTTCTTAAAAACACAACGTAATTTGGCTTTACTTTTTTTTGCTTATTGAAGCTGCATGCCTCATTCTTTCTGATTTCAGACTTTTTTAAGCAGACATAAGGACTTCTTTCACACCTGCTCTGTAAGAGATTTTTTTGACAGATATTAAATGCATCTCCCTCACTCCTGCCTCGATCTGTCTAACGAGTCCAATGTTAGAGCACAATACACATTTGTGATGAATTGTGATATCTCAAGAAAAGCATTTTTTGCAATTCATCGACAAAAACTCGCTTTTTCGTGCGTCATTTCGGTGTCGCATGAAGCCATTTTGCCACACTAGTGCGATGACGGTTTTTACGCACTAGCGCGATGAAGTTTTTTTTACGCACTACTTGAATTGAATTGCAAAAAACGTTGTTTGATACACGTTACGTATGCTGGTAGTTTAACGCACACGATGTGTTGCCGAACTCGCCTTCGGCTCGTATTGGCAATCTCACATCTAGTGCGTTAAACTACCTTCATACGCAACTTGTATCAAAAATTACTATTCGCAAATTGTCATGAGTTATCCCAAGATTTGAAAGTGCAGAGAAAAACATACAAAAAGAAAATTTGCGTAAATACTCTTTTTCGTATATTTTGAATAGAAGAAAACACTATTTTGATATCACATCCCATTAATATACTCACCACTCTCAAATTTTATATTCCCCACTACTGTTGTGATATCCCAAGAAAATCGTGGTATTTCTTGTGTTGAGCTGATAATTTCAGGTATACCTACAACGTCATCAGATAATCTTTGCAACGTATCGGAATGCGTTACTTTACTTCCTTTACTTCAAGACTTAACGATTGAGTAACAACACTTCATCTTATCATTGCAGTTAACGTTGCTAGATGCAAACCTTACAGCGTCATTATCCAAAATCGTCAGTGAAATCAAATATCAGCCGCTATTTAAGTTTTTCGGTGAAATTGAATCTTCAATAAATGAATTTCAAGTCATAATTGCCAGTTATGGTAGCCACAAGCCATCGTTTTTGAGAGAGCTCGATAAATTTATCGACAATTACAAATCGAAAAACATTGAATACAAAGTGGTGAATTATTTGGACTCAGCGTTGCCGGGATCGGAACCCTTCATTCGAGTTTTCACGGACAAAGTAAAAATGATGAGAAACGATAACTGCTGCGACATCAACAGTTCTCCCGTAAAGTTCATTCACGATTTTTATGTTCTTGTTGCGATGAAAATTTACGAAGCCACAAATTTGCTGTCACTGTGTTACGCGTTAAAGGAAGGATTGACGAACGAAGGTAAAACTAACGTTTCGTAAAGAAACAAATTGATGACAATTGGCCTTTGAAGTTGTACGGGAAGAGGACAAATTGTATCTGAAGAATCGCAAAAATTCGGTTTTGGTAAAATTACGAGACTCCATGAAAAATGCGCTGGAACCATTTGATGAGTCGAAATATTTAACGGCATACCTCAGCTTGACTCCTAGCTACGATCAGAAACCAATTTACGCCGTCAATGGTGATTCACAGAGAAGATTTTACACAGGACCGGTGCAAGTTGAACGCGATGGATAGTGAGTGCGAAGTGTGAAGTGAAAGCTTTCAAAATCAAAATTGAAAAAAAAACTTCATTGCAGCGTAGTGACTGGCGTTCGAATACGGGAAATGTTTGACATGATTTACCTCCAAATTCAAGTTGGTAAACTTTTGCCAATGGGAATGATTGATCAAGACACTGTCTATTGGCAAGAACTACCAAAGTACGTAGGCGATGAGCACACAGCAAATGTGAAAGTAATTCTGTCAGGATGTTCTTTCGACGACGCAATCGTGATGGGTGAGTTTATAACAGTATTGGAAGCGTTCAGGGGGGGGGGGGGAAGGGGGGAATAAGAATGTACCACCTCCACATATCACAAATATACAGCCGAGAGGTAGAAGAAAATTCGACGCTTTCATTTATCATCTCTAACTGCAAAACGCTAACCAGCGCCGCGCCACCTATTGACTATTTGTGATCTCCTACGATGCCCCCATACAAAGTTTCAGATTTTATAGGAAAATTCTACTACACTACTCTACGGTGCCGTTCATGAAGGTTGTCACGCTAGGGGGGGTCAGGCTTCGCGTGACAATCCATATACAGCTAAGAGAAAATGTAAAACTACACTTTGACGTTTTCGTTCGTTTCGTGTGGAACCCATATTTTCAATATAAAAAATCATACAAAAAAATACTCCACACGAAACCCACAAAATACAGGAGAGTGTAGTGGTTTATATTTTCTCAGCTGTACATTTTTTTAGAAGTTTCATACATTTTAGTGTGACAGGAGGGGGGTACGGAAAAGTATCGTTTTGGCGTGCCATCCAAAGTAACATCCTAGCGTGATATCGGCCCCTACTACTTAATTCTTGTATGCAAAGCAAATGATAACTTTGCTCGTGAAACTATTCTACCGTCATAAGGAAATGAATTTAGCGATAATCATCGAATTCCTCTGAAAAAAAATCAAATTAGCGACAAAATGAAACACAATTTTTTTCGGCGAAATTCGTTGAAAATCTTCGCTGATTTTCGCTAAGTTTTTTTTATGACTGCAGAATTCGGCCGTCTTAAGGAAAAAAAACTTAGAGAAAATCAGCAAAAATTTTCAACGAACTTCGCCGAAAAAAAATGAAATTAGCGACAAAATTTAACAAAACAATCGCCGAGAATCTTTTAATTTTGTTTTTTTTTTCGCCGAAATTCGTTGAAAATCTTCGCTGATTTTCGCTAAGTTTTTTTTAATGACTGCAGTATTCGGCCGTCTTAACGAAAAAAAGACTCAGTGAAAATTTTCAACGAATTTCGCCGAAAAAAAAGAAATTAGCGACAAAATTTAACAAAACAATCGCCGAGAATCTTTTAATTTTGTCGCTAATTTGATTTTTTCGGCGAAACTTGTAGATAATCTTCGCTGATTTTCTCTAAGTTTTTTCCTTATTGTAGTGATGGCCCTTGGACTCTTGCAAGATATTCTTTTAATTTATTCATTTTTTAAAGAAATATCCAGGAAATTGCTAACATTTCTGTAAATCGAAGAGGATACGCGGTCTGTGTCTCACGTTAATCATGATATTGATGTCATAATCTGAGATTCTTTCTTTTATTTCAGGAGTGAAATTCACCGCGATTGGTGAATTTGTGTGCTTACAATTTTACCGACGAAAGTTGCAAACTCAACTACTTTCACAACTCCGAACGAAACACACCGAATTACTGCTGCACGCAATCGAAACAACATCAGAACGATTGGAAGCGGGAAATCGAAAATCATCATATCTGAAAGACGATGTTGAGAACTTTAAAGTGTCCGGTGAAGAAGGGCCGGTATACGTAACGCTAAAGAATTTCTCTAAAATTTGGTCTAAAGAAAATGGTCCGAAAGCTCAACATCCGTTCATGAAGCCATTTTTTGATGGATCTGACATTCATTTCGAACCCAAGGTTCCACTGTCTGGCATTGGATTGATGCACTACACAAACGATGACAACTATGCTGGACTGATTGTACCTTATCTGAAGACAATGAAATACAAACACATCGATTTCTGATGAAATTCTGCAATTCACTTCTGAGCACGTCACATGAACAATTCTACACTTAAGTTTCTATTTATTTTGCACTTGAAGTGAGTGCATTTTAATAAATTAAATTGCATCAAATTGGGTTTTCTAATTTATTTCTTATCTATTTGAAATACTTGGAGTAGTTCTCGAAAGAAGTACAGAAAAACAAATTGAGAGAATTTAATTTCTGCCTATGACTCTAATTTTGAACTCCCCTCTGGCAGCTACGTCTAAAACTGCAACTAAATATTTTTTAGAATTTCGTTATGTTACGTTACGTTACGTTACGTTGAATTACGTTATGTTCACTATATATTCGCTTTAGTTTTTCAGTTATGTCTGGATAATAGCGGAAGCTGACTCTCTTGACTGGTTCTAAACTGTTCGCGGGGACCAGGGTTGTTACATCTCTGAGGGCTTTTTTATTTCGATGCTTCTTAATTATGTTCACGATTTCAGCTTTACAATATCCGTTTATCTTACCTATGCCAATAATTCTTTTCATCTCATTTCTCACTTTACCGTCCGAAAGAGTGAGACTGGCCATGAAATGTGCCATTGAATGGTATGCTGCCATCTTATGTCTTTTGTCGTTGTAGGAGTCGCTCGTAATACGTCTTTCTGTGCTTGTCGGTTTTCTATATACGACAACTGTTAGGGTGCCATCTAGAACGATGTGAAAAGTGTGTGGAACGATGTGGAAAGAGTGTGGAACGATTTGTACACTTGTAAAAAATGTGTGGACCCATGTGGAGACAGTGTGGAACGGTGTGGAAAGTGTGTGGAACAATATGGAAACTGTATGGAACGACGTGAAAGTCTGTGAAAAGCATGTGGCACTAAGTGGAAAATGTGTGTAACGGTATGGAAAGTGTATGAATGATGTGACACAAAGGTAAACGAAGGTTACAAAAAATGTTCCGAAGGTGACGCGAAGTGTTCTGAATGTGGCCGTAGAAAATTTTCTGTTTTTTGAAAAAAAACTTCTAAAAAAGTTGCCTCTGAGAAAAAAATTTCTACAAAAAAAATTTTCCTAAAAAAAATTTTTCACCTTCGGAAAACACTTCGTATCACCTTCGGCCCCATTCGAACCAGACATGATAGCCGATTGAAAAACGTCGGCGGCGGCTGAAAATACGGCTTAAGCCGGCTGGAAGTCAGTGAAATCAGAGAAAAAATCGGAAGAAAGATTTTAGAAATTTCACTACTTAGGCACAAAGTAAGGAAATTATTTTGTGTGGTTGGTGTTTCTCTGCCGTTGGTTCATAATGTTGGGAATTTTCTTGGGTTATCAGTTTCATTGAAGCCGCTATGACCCAAGAAAACTCCCACCACCAAGAAAATTATTGATATATTGAAGTCTTTGTCAAGTTCAAGTCAAGATGGCGGCAGATATGGACGTGTTTGTTTTGCTCTGAGTAAGTTTCGTTTATTTTTTGCCCTCTTCGCGTTTTAAATCACAGTTTCTCGTAAGTAAGTTAAGTTAAATTAGTGTGTGTTTTTGTAACTTTTTTAGATATCAATTAAAATCTGCATTTTCTTTTCAAACAACGTAGTGCTCACATAACCTCAAAGTTACAGCGTTTTTCGGGTGTTTGTTTTGTTTTCTTCATGCAAAACAATCGGCGTTTTATGTTTGTGGTTTTGGTATAGGATTTCAAGTAGGTGTTTGTCTACGGTTACGGTTAACTTCTGCGCTATTCATATAGCAATTCTTTTTTGGCAAAAATAAATGAGCTTGCGCTTAGCATCTCAGGCATGTGTGTGATGTCCCCATTGAGGCTTGAACTTCCAGTGCGGTTCGGCTTACCAGGCCGTCCCACTGTATTCATTATTGGTAAAAACGGTCATAGGCAGCCTCGGACGAGTGTTGGTCACGGGGTACGACCAATGCGGGACTCGAACGGTACCCCATCGGTGACGATCAGGCAATGTAAAAAGGTTGATGGTTTGTTTATTGGAAGTCTAA
>CM055404.1:136526004-136570982 GCA_029228625.1 Pseudolycoriella hygida
CTCAAGTCGGTCCTAAGGTCGGCCCTAACATAATGGAAGTATGAATCCGAGGCCTCTATTCAAGGCCCTAGGTCAGTACTAAGGTCGGCCCTAGCCCAAAAAATAGTTTTTTGCTATGTTGTAGACAAAATTGAGGAAAACATTTTTCTCTATTTGGAGGTCAATTTTGTGCGTTCGGAGAATTTTTTTACACCGTTACTTCGTACGGGTTTTTCAAAATTGCCCTACGGGCAATTTCCAATACAGTCTAATGTGATCGCAATATTTACTTAAATACGTTCCAGTCTTTTCGTAACATCAACTCTGTTTGCCGCATCTATTCTGATACGTACGGGTCCCTTCTATGTTTTAAGAACATTTGACTGAAATTGACACGTTTCTTTAATTTGCATTGTTTTCTAAATAATTCTAACCCGAAGTGTCAACGACTTCGAAAATAGAGTCACGATTTTTTTAAAGATTTTTGTGATTTTTAAAGATTTCAAATGATTTTTAAAGATTTTCCGAAGCATCCGGGTTTTTTCTTAATCTCAAAAGATTTATCAGATTAGAATTTTTTCCGGAGCATCCGGGATTTTTATAATCTCAAAAGATTTTCTTAAGATTTTAAAGATTTATTTGAGATTTTAGGTGACGGGAATTATTCCCCGGGGAATTATCCCCCGGACAGAAAAAAATGGGAATTATCACCCGGGGAATTATCACCCGGGAATTATCGCCCGGAAGGACATTCTCCTTATACAAATTGTGTGTTTTCCTTGTACAGATTTACCCGTTTTAAAATTTTCCTTGTACAAATTTACCCGCTTTAAATTATTGTCACATTTGTCCGAGCGATAATTCCCGGGTGATAATTCCCCGGGGGATAATTCCCTTTTCTCCGGGGGATAATTCCCGGGTGATAATTCCCCGGGTGATAATTCCCATTTTTTTCTGTCCGGGGGATAATTCCCCGGGTGATAATTCATGTCACCGAGATTTTAAAGATTTACTCAAAATTTTAAAGATTTTCTTAAGATTTTAAAGATTTCAAAGACTCTTGAAGATTTCCTGGAGAAATTTCGGATTTTTTGGGAGCCTGTGCCACAATTTTCCAGAGTCGTTTGCCCCTCGTTCAAACTAAATATTTCTAAATATTTACAAAGGAAGTGTATCCTCCAATTTTTTACAAATACTCGAAGGCTGATAGTGTACTGGCCACTGTGATGTGACACCAGGCAACCTCCTTTTTTACAGCTCAAGAAGTTGTCAAGTTTAAAAGTATTTTGTCATAAACTACTCGCTACCGCCTACAACTTTCACTTAAATCAGTTTTTGGTACCAGTGTCACCACCTAGGGCTCGGAACAGATGGTTTTTATTATGATCTCAATCTGAAAAAAGGAAAATCTGAATTTTCAGATCAGTTCAGATTATTGTAAATCATTATCTGATCTGATCTGAACATTTCATATCTTTACTTTTCAGATTCAGATCATATTAGACTTTTTTCTGATTGGATTTAGATTAAATTTAATTATTTGGTTTGATGCCATCAAAAACTTAAGTTTTGTAAATAAGAAGTGTGTGGGATGAAGTTGGAATTGTGTGGGATGAAGTTGGAATTGTGTGGGATGTATTTTCAATTCATCCCACACAATTTCCATATCATTTCATTTCATTCTATATACTTTCCACATCATCCCACGCACTTTCCACTTCACCCCACACACTTCCCACTTCATACCACACACTTTCTACTTCATCATGCAGATTCTCCACTTCATCCTACACACTTTCTACTTCATACTGCAGATTTTCCACTTCATTCCGCACACCCTACACTTCATCCCGCACACCCTACACTTCATCCCGCACACCCTACACTCCATCCCGCACACTCTATACTTCATCCCGCACACCCTACACTTCATCCCGCACACCCTACACTTCATCCCGCACACCCTACATTTCATCCCGCACACCCTACATTTCATCCCGCACACCCTACATTTCATCCCGCACACCCTACACTTCATCCTGCACAGCTCCCATTTCATACTACACAACTCCTACTTCATGCCACACACCTCCCACTTTATCCCAAACACTTCCCACTTCATCCCAAACATTCACTTCAGGGTCTCCAGTCTCAATGCGTCTTAATGAAGTCTTTATATCTTTATCATGGGCGCGCGGTAGCGATCAAAAAATTAAGAATTTTTTTTTTCGTAGACTTCGGAGCCATATATATAGCTAAGTTTTGACTTTCTTCCCTTGCGTCGTTAC
Organism: Pseudolycoriella hygida; assembly: GCA_029228625.1. Lineage (NCBI taxonomy): Eukaryota > Metazoa > Arthropoda > Insecta > Diptera > Sciaridae > Pseudolycoriella > Pseudolycoriella hygida. The sequence continues at coordinate 136,528,272 of CM055404.1, forward strand.
CCTCCTGAGACCTAGTTTTTCGGATTTTACGTAAAATTTTGATTGAAATCGAAATTTTACTCATGAAAATGGGTGGATCCGAAGAAATGACCTTTAGAAAATTGTCATTTTCCACACAAAATGTGCTATTTCATAGAAGCCAAAGTTAATGGAAACATCCTACGTTGGTTAGTTGGTTAGTTAGTTCCAGAGCCATTTGTATGAAAACCGACTTTTTTGGCTCGTGCTCGAAAACGGCTCAATAACTTTTCTTGAAATTTTGCAGGGACCTTCGGGTGGGCATTCTACGTCATATAAGATTTAAAAAAAGGGGGAGGGTACCGACCTCGTTTGGGCGCCAGGGCTCTTAGAAGGCGCCATATAACGCCCATATAAAATAATGTTTTGTATGTGTGTGTGAGTGTATTTAGAGTATGGGTCAAATATGAGCAACATTTTTGGACTGTTAGGATGGAGATAGATGTTTGGTGTCAAAGGAAAAGTTGTTGGGTTGGGTGTGTAGTTCAGCAATAATAAAGTAACAGGAGCTTGCTCTGATGAACATTAGGTCACTGGAGTAATTCAAAGATCAGCACATAAAGAACGTATAACATAGGGGATATACCACCGGACACAACTAGGCGCCAAAACTTATCCACGACTATTATAAACAGCTTCTAGGGACAATTTCTTGAACTCATTAGGAGTATTGTGAACTAATGTGCTATTTTTGTAATATTATTTATGGCAAGTAAAAGAGGCCCAATTGAGAGGCCTAATTACATCAAACTAGCAATATGGACCTATTCATATGATTGTAATTAGATTTGACCCAATAAACGAAACTAACTAACTGGGTGTGTAGTGTTTCAGGGTGACCAACAAAATGGCCGACGGTGGTATGGGACGGATTTGAGGAAAATTGATTTTCTTTTTCATTTTTTTTTGTTGAAGATATGTAGATGTTTCGTTGTTTTTTCCGGAAATTTTTTTTCGCTGGAAATTTTTTTCGCTGAAAATTTTTTTCGCCAAAATTTTGTTCGCTGAAATTTTTTTCGCGGGTAATTTTTTTCTGCCTAAATTTTTTCGCTGTAAATTTTTTTTCCACTGAAATTTTTTCGCTGAAAATTTTCATAGATTTTTTTCACGGAATTTTTTTTAGCTGAAAGTTTTCGCCGAAATTTTTTTTCGCCGAAATTTTTTTCGCTGAACTCTTTTGTCGCCAAAATTTTTTCCGCTGAAACTTTTTTTCGCCGAAATTTTTTTCCGCCTAAAACTTTTTTTCGCTACATTTTTTTTCGCTTGAAAATTTTGCATCGATTTTGTTCTACGGAATTTTTTTTTCGCTGAAAATTTTTCGCCGAATTTTTTTTTTTCGCCGAATTTTCCGCTGCAATTTTTTCGCCGAAAATTTTTTTCGCGGTAAATTTCCCTTCGCTGAAAATTTTTTTCGCTGAAAATTTTCATCGATTTTTTTCTTCGGGAATTTTTTCGCCGAAATTTTTTTTTCCGCCGAGAATTTTTTCCGCTGAAATTTTTTTCCCTAAATTTTTTTTCGCTTATAAATTTTTTTCTGCGAAATTTTTTTCCGCTGAAAATTTTTTTCGCTGGAAATTTTTTCGATGAAAATTTTTTTTCGCTGAAAATTTTTTTCGCCGCAAATTTTTCCCGCCGGCAATTTTATTTTCAAAATTTGTTTTCTCTTTTCTTCCAAAACAACAGATATCACAACAAAAACCCTTTTAAAAGAAAAACGTGACGCAAGTCCTCGTCTCTTCTTCCAAAACAACTGATATCAATTTGGGTGACGCTTACAGCTGCGGAACGCAAAAAATTCTTTTGAAATGTTTTCATTTTTGATTAAGGAAATGTGTCACAAATGCCGGACTCTCCCAACTTGGACATTTGCGATGTTATTCTTCAAAGCAAATTTGAAGCTTCATACTTTTTGAAATTCATCTATCATTCGTGTAAGAGTCATTCGCTTATTTTCTCTTAGTTTATTTTTCCTTGTGACGACAGATTAGAACGACGATTATACCGGCATGGAATAACACTTACCGACGCAATCGAGGCGCTAGCATTGACGATACTGAATAAAACTTAGAGAAAATCAGCGAATATTTTCAACGAATTTCGCCGAAAAAAATCAAATTAGAAACAAAACTATGCAAAACAATCGCCGAGAATCTTTTGTCCAATTTTGTCGGTAATTTGATTTATTTCGACGAATTTCGTTGAAAATCTTCGCTGATTTTCTCTAAGTTTTTTCCTGATGACGCGGACTGGACTATATGGCTAAATGGACTATATGTGGAATTCGGTGTATTAAGGAGAGATTTATTTTGACATTGACTGAAGAACATTGGAAACGATTTTTTGGGTATCTGACAATAATTATAACTTACTTGTATGTATCCTTGTGTGCACACATAGTTGATGTCTTTTCCTGAATTTTTTGCCACAATGTTCGCACATCAGATTTTTAATCAAATTTTGGTTGTCCTTGAGATCTTCTCCTAATTTAATTATTCCGATGCGCGCTTCACCTTCAGTGTCATAGGCAACAGTTGAATCAGTATTATTGCACGATTTTTCTTCGTTGGTTGTCTTCTCACTGTGAGCTTCAATCTCCTTTTTCTCCTCTGGATTGTGAAGAGTTATTTCGATAATTTCATTGGAAAATATTTCTAAAATAATTTTCTTTTTCAATTTTCACTACTTCGAACCATCCGGCTCAATTCTTTCACTTCTACTCACCCGAAGCATTCAAATTTTCCAGATCTTTGATGGCTTTTCGAAGTTTGTAGTCCGAATTAATAACTTGCACTCGAAATTGGTAAGCGACATCCAATTGTTGGAAGCAAAATTTGCAAATCATTTTCGGTAACTCGTCCGTGTACTTTATCTATAAAGAATTGCTCCCGAAATGGTTCATTGCAAAGTATTCCGAAATACTCGCTTACCGTCACCCTCGTACAAAACATAACTTTTTCAGCACAACTGGCAGACGTACCCGTCTGGCTAAAAATGTTTATTGTACCCTCGCTGCTCAGACACAATCGGCAAATTTGGTCGTTGTGAAAACTCTTCATCCTCTCCATCTAATCCTCAGGATCTTATCACTTCGTTGTTTCGATCTGTTTTTATTTACTTTTTGAGAACAAATCACTTCTTCTACGTTTTGCGCTAATCGATGCAAAGAACTTTTATAATCCACATGGACGAATAGTTGAAGCTGAGATAGTACATTCTTAGTTCTTGCAATTTTATTTGTGCTGAAGTACCGACCGATACAGAAAGCTACTGAGCTTTAGAAGTTCACTTTACTAGTAACTCAGCGATTTAAATTATCATCATTGTTCAATGGACCATCGTCAAAAAACTTGGAAAAAAGCAGCGAAGGCTTCCAACGAATTTCGTCGTTACTTCGGCTCGGACTATCAAATTCACGTTCGTTGTAGAATTGTCTAACCCTAGTTGATTGTTTTGTTAACATAATATTGTTTGAATTGAATGTTAGCTTTGACCACAAGCTGACATTCAATTCAAACAATTATTTGCGTATTATCTGCGATAGTGTCACCTCAAACGATATCGTAAATTAAGGAGGTTTTTGTATGCGATATCAGTCGTTTTGGGATCGGGTAAGCTCAGTGGTAAAGTACTGGCTTTCCACCAATAATATCCTGGTGGGTAGTTGTGAATTTGGCGCCGTAACGAATCGTACATAGAAGAATGACAAATATAACGTCAAACATCTGACTCAAACTTTGGACGGAGATATAATTAGCACCAGAAGAAATCCTAATGGTAAAATACAAGCTACCGTTAGGCGTGGTTCGGAATTCACGTTAAAGCATGTGGTCCAAAAAATACCTGCCGGTAAAACACATTGATGGGGCGAACCCTGGTAGTTTCCGCACCTAGTAGATGGTTTATGTGCGATTTACCACTAACACAGTAAAAACTTCGGTAATGAGAGGATCTCTTAGAAGACCCATGTGAGCAAAAGCTCAAAAAAAAAAAAAAAAATTGCGGAACTATTAAATAAAAATGACCTAGCCTCTGACCCGGACGGGTTGTAACGGCGGATTATATATCAGCCGTTTCGGAAGTTTAGTTTTGCTATAACTAAAAGTAATGTGAAAAGTTTCCTCCAAAAAAATTTTCTTCAAGTTGTTTTGGAAGGATTTACATTTTACGAAAAAAATAAATTTTTAAAAAAAAAATCAAAATTGAACTGAGACTTTCTGATACTTTCTGACAACTTTTTGAGACCTGCTGACAACTTTCTGACACTTGCTGGTATCTTTCTAAGATTTCCTGACGCTTGCTGATAACTTTCTCAGACTTTATGACTTTTGCTGGCAACTCTCTGACACTTGCTGATAACTTTTTGAAACTGTCTGATACTTGCTGACAACTTTCTGATAGTGTTTGATACTTGCTGACAACTTTCTGACACTTGCTGACAACTTTCTAAGACTGTCTGATACTTGCTGTCAACTTTCTGAGAACTTTCTAACTCTTGCTGACAACTTTTTGATAACTTTCTGAGACTTGCTGACAACTTTCTGAGACTTACTGACAACTTTCTGAGACTCTCTGACACTTGCTGGGAACTTTCCGACACTTGCTGACAACTTTCTAAGACTTGCTGACAACCTTCTGACATTTGCTGATAACTTTCTGAGACTTTCTGACAATTTCTTGACACTTGCTGACAACTTTCTGACACTGGCTGACAACTTTTTATCCTATCCTCAGGGGAGAATGGAAAGTGCAATGACATGCACTCGATCATACACTTCAGATGATACAAAAGACAAATTGCTGTGGCTTGATTCAACAATGTTGATTGTTATAAACTCTCGATTTACGGAAGGAAGAGGAGCCGTAAAAATGTTGTTCTACAGGTGAAACAGTATGTACCAAAGCCTGAGTTCTTTATCATATTCTAACTTTATTTTATGCTTTGAATTTACAAAAATCAAGCAAAATTTGTTAGCAGCCACTGATTGATAGCCTCACCATGTTGTTCAAAAATATCCCTTCTTTCATACATGATTTCTTCGATGATGTAGATCGTCGCTTGTGAAATTAAACCATTATTGACGTAGATTTGAAGCAGCTGACGGAACTGGAAGGAAACATTCAGGACAAAAGTTTGATCATAACATCAATTACCAACTTTTTCAGTCAAGTCATTCCGCCGGATCCATTGAGCCATTTCGATTAGAAAATTGGGTCCATTTGCTCCGAATGTTTCGTATGTTTCCAAAGCGTTTTCAATAACAAAGTCTAATGTTAGTTCCAAGTTATTGATGCTGTTTCGATAAACTGAACGAAATACGTCATACGCTTCACCAACTCGATAGTCAACATCATTTTCATTCGTAGATGGAAGTACCGAAGCAAGAAGTCGATTGATCAATATTCTGGATGTTGAACAACCAAGAGATTGAATTAATTCCGTTCGTTGGGAAGTGCTCGACGATTCCAACATTCTGTTCCACACAAAATTGAATTCGTTTGAATCAGCACTTCGAAGTGCAGCACAATAAATTTGTCGTCTAATATTTGGATGGAATTCGTTACCAGATGCCATGAATGTTCGTAGGTGTCTCAGCGCATCGCTGCGACAATGCACGGAGCCCATTTCACATGCCAGACTTACGGCTAATTGTCTTCCTGGCTTTCTTAAGATCGGCTCATCGGGTACACTCTCGACGCGAACGGAATCATATAAAGCTTCAACTAATTCTCGAACAAAGTCCTTTCAAAAAATTATATTCTGTTAGCTTTCCACCAAACAGATCAGGTCGACCTGAATCTGACCTATTTTCAACCCGAAACTGTCTCCGCTCTGAGAAACAATAATAAATCATTGAAACTAGTATATTAAAGTCCAATCACCGATGACAAAGCACCTATGACCTATGGGTGATTCCCCGGTGAATCATCGGTGATTCGCCTGTGAATCATCGGTGATTAGCCTGTAAATCATCGGTGGTTTCGCTGTGAATCATTGGTGATTTTCCTGTGAATCGTTGGTGATTTTTCCTGTGAATCATGGGTGATTCCCCGGGTGATTTGCCGGTGAATAGTGAGTGATTCACCAGTGAATCATTTGTGATTCCTCGGTGAATCATTTGTGATCATCAGTGATTCGCCAGTAAATCATCAGTGATACTCCAGTGAATCATCAATGATTCTACAGTGAATAATCGGTGACTCCATAGTGAATCATCTGTGAATCACCATTGAATCATCGGTGATTCCCCAGTGAATCATCAGTGATTCCCCAGTGAATCTTCGGTGATTCCCGAGTGAATCTTCGGTGATTCCCCAGTGAATCATCGGTGATTCCCCAGTGAATCATCAGTGAATCTCCAGTGAGTCATCAGTGATTCTACAGTGCATCATCGGTGACTCCATAGTGAATCATCTGTGAATCTTGTTACATCATCCGGTCATATTAGGTAAAAGCTTAGAAATAAACTTGATACGACTAGGCCAACTGTGTCAGATTCAGGTGTATAGAAATTGTAGATCTGTTCCAAGGTTAAAATTTCATTTTCAATTTACCCTGAAAAGAGGATAGTTTTGATGTCCTGAAAAAAGTGCATCGATCTCGAGAATAAAGTATTGAACAGGTCGCCAGGCCACATAGTTTACTTCATTCTCTAAAATCCTTATCACATCCATGACCGGAACGATGGACAATTCCTGGTTGTTGAAGAATTCTCGTACATTCTCCAAGAGACTAGCTTTGCTCGTCACTTGAAAATGTTCAGGATTTTCGATCATAGCATCCGAAATGAGTCTGTAATTTCGTTCGTCGTATAAAATTCGGTAGTAGCCTCCAGCGTAGGTATCAAGGAGGAAATAATCGCTTGCGTCTAGTGAATCAACTGTAATCGTAACGATATTTTGATGTTGAGGAATCCATCCAGTTGCCACGGAACTATTGAAGCCGGGATTATCTGGGGTTGCATAATTGTATGGAACCCAATACGTTGTGTTATCGGGATCGATAGGAACCGTTGGATAGAAATATCGACTTTGGGTGAGGGTGACTTGGTCTGTTCCTTGGTTATAATTTCGTTCAACTGTTACAAACGGAAATCCAGCTTGTCTAGTCCACGATGACATGATTGCTGTAACATTAGTTGTTGGTGGAAGAGCTACGCTATTGTTTCTGACTGCAATTTCCAATGCATCAAATAAATGCTCTTCAGTTACGTCTGAGAATTGACTTTAGCAAAGTAAGGGATTTGTGAAGTGAAATAAAAAAACGACAAATCAACCTATTGACTTACTGAATTTGTAGATACGATCGCAATGCTTCCATAAAAGTTTCTTCGCCGAAAGCAAACAAAAACATTCGCAGCACAGTCGCCGCTGTAAAAATATTTTTGTTTCCTATTACTGCAGAGAAAATTGTTGCAAAGAGATACCCTTGCTGTACGAGACGTTATCAAACACCGAATCAATTTCTTCTGGCTGTTCCACGTAGTGTGTCATCGGGCGATTATTGCCATAGTCCGATTCGAAGCGAAACATATTGTGGACGGTTGCAACAAGCATATAGTCCCTCATAGTCCATTCGGGATATACCTTTTCGGAACATTGCCAATTCATTTTTTAATGATGTCAGAGGTTTGTTGAAAGAACTTACTAAATCCATGCCGAACATGTGAAACAGGGTCGCAAATCCTTCTTTCATCCATGTGTACGTCCACCATCTTGCAAAAATAGTTATTTTATTTACAAGTATCATGGGCGCGCGGTACCAATGCGACCGTGACGCAAGTCCACATACGAACAAAAAATTAGGAAATTTTTTTGTCGTAGACTGCGGAAACATATATACAGCTAGGTTTTGACTTCCGGCGGTTCGAAAAAAGTGACATCACAACAAAAATCCCTTTGAGATTTGACACGAAAAAAAAATTAAGTTTTGCGCGATGTGCAGAAAAATTATTACGTTGTTGGGAGGATCCGGTATTTGTGACGCATTTCTTTAATAGAAAATGAAAATATTTCAAAAGAATTGTTTGCGTTCCGAGGCTGTAAGCGTCACCCAAATTGATATCAGTTGTTTTGGAAGAACAGACGAGGACTTTTAAAAAGGTTTTTTGTTGTGATATCAGTAGTTCTGGAAGAAATTTGGAAAAATTTTGGAGAAAAAATTTCCGGCGAAAAAAATTTTCAGCGAAAAAAAATTCCGGCGAACAAAAAATTCCGGCGAAAAAAATTTTCGCCGAAAAAAAAAAATTTTCAGCCGAACAAAAATTCGAGTGAAAAAAAATTCCAGCAAAAAAAAAATTCGGCGAAAAAAATATCGGCGAAAACATTTCGGCGAAAAATTTTTAGCGAAAAAAAAATTTTAGCGAAAAAAAAATTTTTAGTGAAAAAAAACTTTCAGAGAGAAAAAAAATATTTCAGCGAAAAAAATGTTTCACTAAAAAATAATAAAACAGAATAAATTTTCGGCGAAACTTTCCGGCGAAAAAAGGTTTCAGCGAAAAAAACATTTTCAGCGAAAAAAATTTCGGCGAAAAAAATTTCAAAAAAAGTTATCGAGCCGTTTCCGAGCACGAGCCAAAAAAGTCGGTTTTCATACAAATGGCTCTGGAACTAACTAACGTAGGATGTTTACTTTGGCTTTTGTGAAATAGCACATTTAGTATGAAAAAAAGCGGTTTTCTAAAGGTCATATCTTCGGATTCACTGGACCGATTTTAATGAGTAAAATGTCGATTTCAATCAAAATTTTACAAGGAATCCAATGAACCAGGTCTCAGGGGGGTACGACGCAAGGGAAAAAAGTCAAAACCTGCTGTATATATGGTTCCGAGGTCTACGAATAAAATTTTCTGATTTTTTCCTTAATAAATCACTTCTCTCATTTTGATAGCACTGTCCGAGACAAAATTAGTCAAAGTGGTTCGAAATTGCTCTCTCAAACTACTTTGTAGAGTGTTAAAGGAGAGCAAAACTTATCTCGGGGTTAGAATTGCAACAAGCTGCTCTCAAATCTAAATGTTCTGATTCCGAGTCTGCTCCTCTCACACTCAGCAGACGGCTCGGACCCTTCCACGAAACGTTCCATACATTTTTAAACGATTTCTTGGAACGGTTCAGAGAATTGACTAAGTGGCAGTACCGTGCCCAATAGAATGCGCATTTGAATTGAGAATTTTGAAAAGAGCGAAAATCATCTCAACTTTGTTTTTGACACATTCGATCCTTTGTTTTTCTTCAAGATGCGATTCTAACGGGCACAGTGGTGCCAACTTATGAACTCTTTGCAAAAGTGTGCTAATACCATGGGACACACGTAACGTGCTAGCAGTTTGGAGAAAATTAGAAATTTCAACTCGAGCAAATTGTAGCAGCCGCTTTCGGTCACAAATTTTCGCACCGATTGAAATTCTCGATTTTCTCCTCTTTTCTCACGACCTGATAAAGAAATTATTTTTTCATGTCTAGTGGACGGTGGAAAAATTGAAGCCTGTGGGAGAATATGACGAAATTGTCGGTTATTTCGGTACCAAATCGACCGTTCGACAGAGACATGTGTACACACTTTTACACGCAAATGAAACGAAAAATAAATTCTTACGTAGGAGTTACTAAATTGCCGAACCATTGATGTGTGTGCTCATGGGCAACGATCTCAAGCGACACTCTTCGCTTTTCCCAGTCGTCATTTTCATCTGAGAGCATGTAATAGTCGCTGTAGGTAATAAGACCAAAATTCTCCATTGCACCTTAAAAGCAAATAGAACTTGAATTAAACCAGCACGATGGCTGTGAACACAAAAAAAAACAATATGAAAAAGGGACACCATCCGGAGATTTTACGTTTGCCTAATTTAATTGATTGGTTATTTCGGGAATCCTGAACTACAAACATTTTATCAGATTTTTCCGAAAATTTTAAATTTCCGCTCTGATCAGTTCGCCAAAATCGGGAAAAAACAAAGAACTGAATCCCTTAAAAGGTGTTTTTTGAGATACATTTCTTGAATGTCATTAATTCTTCAGAAAGCTATCGCTAAATCCCATCACCGCGCCTGTGCTAAGTTTGTACCTATAGAGATTTGTTCCAACAATATAAAATGCGTAGCGGTGACTTTGCAACAGTTGTTCTTTACCAAGGGGAGCTACGGGAACGGGCAAAATTTCCCAATGTATTTTCGTGCCAGGACGGTATTATCACGTCAACGGGCAATATTATCATTCTAAAAATGATATTATCATATCAGAGGACGATAAAATCACTCCGGATATGATAATATCATATCACCGGACGATAATATCGTTGCAAGAACGACATTATCATTGCACTTGGCGACAATATCGTCACATATTATCATAGGCGGTAATATCATTCTAAAAATGATAATATACCACTGGACGATAATATCGTTTCGGGCGAAAATACAATAGGCGTCCTTGAGCTGCCCTCCGTACAATAGAGTGAGGATTCGGTTGTGTGTGAGTTCCGACTTAACCCAACTCTTCATGCCTACTGTGGTACGGATATAAGACGCTCTAGTTCGCAGCTTGATGTTGCCGAGCCTTTCCTCGCCAGCTCATTCGCTTTCTCGTTACCCTCTAAGCCAGAGTGTCCGGGTACCCAAACCAACGTTTCACGATTTTTCAGTCCCATCCGGTTCAGGGGGATTCCTCCAACTCTTTTATTAGCTTGGATGTCTCGACTGGCGACATGAACGCCCTAATATTGGCCACACTTTGAGAGCAGACTGTAACAATTTCGCCACATGCCTCTGCCGAGAGAGCCTCCCCCGGCGAAAGTCTCAGCCTGAAAGACATTGGCGAATCATCTGTCCACCGATGGTTCCATAGAGAATACTCCGGCCCCCGCGCCCTCCACAGTTTTAGATCCGTCAGTCAAGCTCACGGTTCTTTCACTTGATAGGCACCTTTTTTTAGATTTATCAGGTTAGGACGTCCGTTTCCGGACTCGAAACACAGATCTATTGATCCTTTGTTTCATCCTGCTCATCATGTAAATTATTTGAACCTCCCAGTTCCCACTAGGAACCTGTTTAAAGCAACAGGTCCTAGTTTTTGGATCTCTGAAGTTGAAACCACACGAGCACCCAGTATTCTGTCCCGTAATAGCTCCTAATGTTCTCCATATGCTATTACGGTCCATGCCAACCAGCTCCTTGGCCCACCTTTCCTCCATCGTATGTGCTCCAACGTTTCGCGGATTCCGTTCGTACCCAGTCACTTATCTCTCTAACACACAGGGAGTGTGGTGTTGGGAGAAAGTGCTCTGGGCCGACGGTAAGGTTTGCTGAGCCTTGTCTGGCCAGCTCGTCTGCCCTCTCATTGCCGTCTATGCCGGTGTTCCCTGGGACCCAAGCCACTGTGATCTGATTACTCATTCCCAGTCGATTTGGAGTCGCCTTTAGCTCACCAACCAATCTAGACGTTGTGACAGGTGACGCGAGTGCTTTGATCACCGACTCGCTGTCCGAGCATATTAGTGCTCTATCTTAGTGAACCAACTCAATCGCCCCCATAAGCGCAGCAAACGTCCCTGCTTGGAAGACGCTAGCTAATTTTCCCATATGGAAGCTATAACCGTTCTGCGGGTCTTGCGTATAGACTCCGGCTCCCGTTCCCTGCTCAGTCTTCGATCCATCAGTGAAGCCTACCTGTGCCCCAACGGGAAGGCCAACCGGTCAGTTTCCCAGCCAGTCGGTCCTGTCCGGTATGACAGTTTGGTATTGCCTCTCGAAGCTGATTGTAAGTACCATTCGGAAGACCTGACTGTTTATCATTTGTCTGATTCTTCCGTGGCCCGAGTCGAAGCCCCTCATCCAGAGATCATTTTGCGTCAGCCTATCTGCCGCGGCAAAGGCCTTCGCTTTTATGGTCGTCTCAATGGGGGGTAACGCAATAAGTGCTTCCATGGCCGCTGTGGCCGTGGTCTTCATGGCTCCTGTAATGCAGATGCATACAAACCTATAAATTTCATTCAACTCTTTTTTCGCACACTCGATGTCTAGCCTGAGCCACCACACAACACAACCATGGCTCAACATCGGTTCGATGACCGTCTCATAAATCCACAAAATGGCTCTAGAAAGTATACCCCAGTCCCTTCCAAAAGCCCTCCGACAGATCCAGAAAGCAGACATCGCTTTTTCCACTTTGTTTCTGACATGCTCGATCCATTTGAGCTTTTGATCGAGAATAACTCCCAAATACTTTACATTCTATGGTTTTACCAAAGAGCCCAAAGTTCCCCACAAGGACGTGTCCCGTGTTTCTTCTGCTGAAGATAACGATATCCGTCTTCTTGGGATTAACCTTCAGGCCCTTCTTTTGGCACCACTTCTCACTATCTTCAGTGAGCTTCTCAGGCGATCTCCTAGGGTACTCTCAAACTTGCCTCTAATTAAAACGGTCAAGTCATCCGAGTGTTAGGCACCTTGGTCAGCCTTTCAGCCATTCCTACCTGCTAGGTACAAAGACTTTAAAGCGTCTCATGAATTCTGTCTCCGGTTTCATTCGGTTCCTAGACAAAGACCTCGTCAGTGATAATCTTCTTGATTTTCCCTTGTCCCGCCATGTCAGACACCACACGCTACTACACCCTACCTCAAACCAACGAAAACCAATCAGAGAGCAGCACATTCAGATCGAAGTTCTGGATGTTCAGTTTTCTAACAAAATTGCACCAAACTCACCTCCAAACTCCGGTAAACTGACTGAATCCATTTTCGGTAAAACAAAATCTAATCCAAAATGTTCGCTCAACGCATCAAGCATTCGTTCTCCATCCCGTAGTGCTCTTGATGTTTGATTGACGACACTAGGCCTCGTAAATATTCTATGCGGAACTGATGCCACTGAACTAAAGGCGTGAGCAAAATCGGATACGTGGAATGCTACAATATAAGTCGACATTAAAGGTGTCTGTTGGAACTCCTGCAAATGACAGTAACACAATTAGGGGAGTTGCTAACTTTCAATTTTTTATGAACTTGCCGTTGTAACCGATCCGTCTGGGCTGAAAGAAAAGCGAAATTAAAAGCGCTGAAAGTTTCTAAAAGTAAAATCTTACTTCGGAGTTGGATTTTCTGATATTGCCGGCATATTGGATATCGCTGAATAGGATGGACTGTGGGTGATGCGAATAGTAAATCGAGACTTTCTTCCGATTTCATCGTAGCACGGGAAAGCACGTCTCGCGTCTGTAGCCTCGAACTGTGTCGACCCATAGTAGACATCATTCCCGTCGCTGTTAACATACCGAATCGCGTAAAATCCGCTCCTAAGCTCCGTCAGGAAGAAGTGATAGACACAAAATGCTTACAACAAACAAGTCACAATGTTATACCAAGTGGTCGGCATGGTTCCTCTGTACGAAATGACAACGGTATACTCATCTCCTACTGTTAAATTACCATTGGTCACAGGAATTGTGAAAAATTCAAAAATTTCATCATATGAAGCCGTTCCAATTTCAATTGCATCTCCAGTAGCTGATAAAAGGCTGACTTCTTCAATTATCAATTCACGATGATGTAACGTTATGGTGTTGGTTGATTGTTCCACAATAATTCCGATTCGCACCGACCCAGTAAATGTGAGATTTCCCTCATCTATCCACGTTCTGATGCTAACATCATACGCTAAAGCCCTTGTGTCATTCGGCAAACGGAACGTTTCGAAATTGCCTTGAAGCAATTCCGGTTTTTTGCCTCGTGAGATGGCATCATAATTTGTCGTGGCAACCGTTAGAGAAACCGATAAGACGACCAAAAAAGGTTTAAAAAAGTCATTCTACGGCGAGATTTCTTACTTGAGTGATAGCGCTTTCGAATAATGTTTTTCTTTGGAAAGAAGATAGTTTTCAAGAGGCTCGATAGGAAGATAATTTATCGCATTCAGCTTGAGATGTCGATAATTGAGTCATAAAAATGAGTTCAAAATAAAATTGGATCTGAGAGTAAGGTGCCATTTACAAAGTACGCACTCTAAAAAAGCAGTTTTTTGACCGCCCCCTTCCCCCTCGCATTTTCATACGGTATTTCATAATACCCGAATAATCGCCCAGTTGATACACACAATGTCCGATAACAATGTCCACCTGAATTAGCAAAGCAAAAATCAGGAATCAAGAAATCAGGAGCCAAACATCAGAAAATGAAAATCAGGAAACGAAAATCAGGAACCTAAAACAAGGAAAAACAAAAATCAGGAAATACCAAATTTAGGAAAAACCAAAATTAGGAAAAACGAAACTCAGGAAGGAAATAAATCAGCAAAAACATCAAAGTTTTCAATTCCTAAGGAGGCCGCAATTTTATTTTTGGTATATAGGGGGCTCTCCTAATGCCCTGGAGGCTGCCTTCCGTGCATGGGGCTCTGCTCCAAACCCCGCCAGGCGCTCTGTTCCTTAGACCACGCAAGGGCGGATATTCCCTCCTTGACCCCCCCGCCCCCGCGCGGGGGCTGCCGCCCCTCGACCCCGCTTTTTTTTTAAAGGTTTATTACGGCCTGTGGCGCATTCGCTCAAAAATTATTTTCCTGCTTTTGGTTTTTCCTGATTGCCTGATTCTTAATTTTTGTTTTTCCTAATTTTTGTTTTCCTAATTCAACTAAATCCCACAGTCCAATAAGATAAATTTCAGTCAAAATCCATTCGCAATATCGTTCAGTTTAATATCAGTCGCTGTCTTATGACATCCATTCCAATACCATCGGCTTGAATAACGTCCAGTTCAATATCTGCCGCATTAGTAACATCCAATGCAAAATTGTCTCATGTCTATTAACATCCGGTTCAATATCATGTCTACAACTTGCATCCAGTTCAATATCATCCACTGTTTCAGTTCCATAGCGTTCAGTCCAATAATATCCATCGTCTATTTTCATCCAGTCCAATAATATCCACCGTCTATTTTCATCCAGTCCAATAACATCCACTCATATAGTAGAAGATGTCTGGTAAGTTAGCACAACATTTAAACGCAAGATTTCTAATAATCTTACGAACACAAGATTTGGTGACTCGAATCTTGCGATCAAAAGTGACTCGAATCTTGCGATCATAAGTGACTCGAATCTTGCGATCACAAGATCTGGTGATTCGAATCTTGCGATCACAGGGATCTGGTGACTCGAATCTTGCAATCACAAGATTTAGTGACTCGAATCTTGCGATCACAAGATTTGGTGACTCGAACCTTGCGATCACAGGATTTGGTGACTCGAATCTTGAGATCACAGGATTTGGTGACGCGAATCTTGCGATCACAGGATTTGGTGACTCGAATCTTGCGATCACAAAATTTTATGATTGGAATTTTGCGATCACAAAATTTCATGACTCGAATCTTGCGATCACAGGATTTGGTGGCGCGATTCTTGCGATCACAAAATTTCATGACTCGAATCTTGCGATCACAAGATTTGGTGACTCAAACCTTGTGATCACAGGATTTGTTGACGCGAATCTTGCGATCACAGGATTTGGTGACTCGAATCTTGCGATCACAAAATTTTATGATTGGAATTTTGCGATCACAAAATTTCATGACTCGAATCTTGCGATCACAGGATTTGGTGGCGCGATTCTTGCGATCACAAAATTTCATGACTCGAATCTTGCGATCACAAGATTTGGTGACTCAAACCTTGTGATCACAGGATTTGTTGACGCGAATCTTGCGATCACAGGATTTGGTGACTCGAATCTTGCGATCACAAAATTTTATGATTGGAATTTTGCGATCACAAAATTTCATGACTCGAATCTTGCGATCACAGGATTTGGTGGCGCGATTCTTGCGATCACAAAATTTCATGACTCGAATCTTGCGATCACAAGATTTGGTGACTCGAACCTTGCGATCACAGGATTTGGTGACGCAAATCTTGCGATCACAGGATTTGTTGACTCGAATCTTGCGGTCACAAAATTTCATGACTCGAATCTTGCGATCACAAAATTTCATAGCTCGAATCTTGCGATCACAAGATTTGGTGACTCTGATTCTGCTATCACAATATTTGGTGACACAGGATTTGATGAGTCGACTGTTGCGATCGCAGGACTTGGTGACTCGAATCTTACGATCACAAGATTTCATGGCTCACAACACAAAATTTGATGAGTCGAATCTTGTTATCGCAAGATTCGACTCATCGAATCTTGGAACACGAAAACCTAGGTCGTAACAAAACTAGGGAATTTTCCCTTTGGCGAAATGTTACGAAATCCTAGATGGATAACGTGGCTCTAAAACCATCACCGCTAAAACCTATATGGAAATCTAAATTTTTAGATTTTAGTGACATTTTTGTGAAAGGGAAAATTCCCTAGGTTTTCGTGATCACAATCGACGTTATTTAAAATGTCACCGCTGGAAATGTTTGAAACGATCATTTTTCGACTTTGGATCATGTTGGAATGGACGTAATGCAATTTGAATTTTAGCGTGCGTACTTCTTGAATTGCTCCTTAGTGAGGTCATTCACAAGGCACCCACAACGGTTAAGCGATAGAGTGGAGGGTTGCAAGCCAAAAGTGTGATCACTCTTTCAAGGCGAAGAAGAAAATTTTAAATATAAATTGATATTCAAGATGACCTCATGGATGGTTGGATGTGAAGTAAAGGCAGACTGTAGAAGACAAAGTAGGTCTGCTGGGTTCAATTTCATCACGTGAGAGAAGTGGAGGCGCCAAAAAAAATGATCGTCGTTTTGTGTGAATGAACTCCAATGTACCAACGGAATCAAACGGTTGTCTTTCGTGCTACGATTGACACGATAAAATTCGCTTTGCAAACATTCGTCTCGTCAAATGTTATCATTTTTGTGTGTTTATTTGAGTCAAATAAATTAAAAACACTTACCGAATTATTACTAGGCTCAAGTGTTGTAACATAATATGCTTGTTGCGATAAGATTTTCTTTGTAAGATTTGAAAGGAAATGTCTCTCTGGACAGTATGAAGTATGTACTACAATAGGGGTTTTCAGGAGCTTTATTATTTCCATAGAGATAAGTAAGGAGCCGACTTGATGTCGCATATGACGCTTTCAGTTGCAGAGTGTACGCCACGGTAAGCGACCGGGCCGATGGTCGGAGCCACAGCGTGATCGCTCTATGAAACGATACCTAGATTTCCCATAGACATAATGGACCACAGAATTGAAAGCTCTTTGGAGAATCTTAATAGTATTTCCGTCAAGACCATGCAAATATACTTCACAACAGTATTCGAAATGCGACATCAAGAGGGACTTTGTTAAAAGTTGGCTTGTTTTCGCAGGAGTGGAATAAGCAAGAGGCCAGAGGTAACGAAGACCAATGAAAACTTTCCGCGCTACCACCTCAGCATGATTTGACCATGAGAGACTGTGGTTAATTATCAGGCCCAAGTTCTTTACGACACGCGTATACTGGATTTCGACACCGCTAAGTATGACTTACGGAACCATATTATATCTTCTATCCTGTCCTAACACCTCAACTTTATATATTACAGAGACATCGGCCACATTAGGGTTAACTTTCACCATGGCCTGAGACTTAACATCATTAAGGAAAGTTTATTTACGGCAGCCCAAAAACAAACAGTAGCAAGATCTGTTTCCACCAGCTTAAGGCAGTCGCCCACTTCATCAGCACTAAATAGCTTACATAGTTGAACATCGTCTGCAAATAAGTGGGGGAACATATACTTTATTGAGTTAGGAAGATAATTAACATATAAAGAAAACAGCAAAGGGGCCTGTAGCACCCCCTAGTCACACTGAGGAAATCGGACATCACCCCTTCGATACATACAGACTGTTTTCTGTCAACTAAGTAATCTCTTATCAAAGCAAGAGTAGTCACGTCAAAACCAAATTGCGCTATGAACTTAGAGTCAAGTAGTATTAGGACCGACATTAGTTTCTTCTCCATAGCCCTTCTGACATCGCTCGTAATTCTCAGCAATGCCGTGGTTGTGCTATGATTAGTCCTATATCCTGATTGTATTGGCGTGGCCAGTTTATTCCGATAGATATGACCGTCGATTTACCTCTTAAGTAAACTCTCGAAAATCTCAGAAAAGACGGGTAACTCACTCAGAGAGGGCGAAAGTCATCAAGCTTGAACTTTCTGCCTTTCTTATTGCGACGGCCAAACTTTCGCCATTTTCCAAATCTTCGGGCACTTTGAGGTAGTAATGCAAAAGTTAACAATATGCAGTACCACAGGCAGTATCACATCAACAGTCAGCTTAAAGAAACGCAACGGCAAACCATTGACACCGATAGCATTGGACTTAATAGCAAAAATTGCTTGATACAACTCCAAGGCATTCACACTCCTGAAGGCAAACGACAAATTGCTGTCATGTGAATGTTCACCACTCCCAGAAGCATTAGCCTCTATTTGATTTGATTGGAAAAAATCCGAGGAGTAAACGAAATGTCACAGCCTCACGTCTTTGACTTTTTAGAATTAGCTTTATTTCAATTGCAGTGATTCTAGTTTTCGAATACATGAAATTTGTATGTGTGGAGTCAATGAAACAAGAGATTTTACAGTGTGTCTCTATTCCAGAATTCCGAAACCTCTCGACGTTTTCGACCACTTGAAGGACGCCACTTGGCCCAGCAATTTTTGTTACTTCCACCATAGTGTGAATAGCCGGAAAAACCAGAACATCCCAACAGTTTTGAAAACGTTCTAAGCGCACAGTTCCCTTCAGTAGTTGCTCCAACTGAAAACGTACAAGACTCTTGAATATTCAGTCTTTTAAAAAGTGTTTGTGTTACTTAAAACCCAGCAGTGACCGTCATCCATGCTGGTTCTGACTGCGTTGACGGATTTTCTACATTCTTCACATTCTGCAGCAGTTTTTGGATAGTCACATTCTTGTGTTATACATCCACAATCTTTGCAAAGCCCCAGATTGACACTTTCAACTGGAAGTACAAGAAATTACGTTTTGCATTGGAAGTCAACGTGAACAGATCATAATTAACCAATGACGTAATACAAATAGATTGGGCTTACGTAACCATCAGGTGAAGCAAACATGTAAATACGTTGTTGGTGTGTAATATGCACATTGCACACCAACTAGGGATTGCAGTGCCGGCACGGTCGAGAAACATAGGGAATCAAAATGGCAGTCTCCACCCATAGATATTGATTTTAGTTCAGCCTCCCTCCCACTTTCTTATGCTGTGTGAAACTATGCTGCACAAATTGGCCCTGAATTAGTGCTGTCGAATGGTACCACCCTGGTGACACAACACTAAGTATTGAAAAATGAACTTTGCATTTTTCGCCATTTTTGCAAGGAAACCCTTTTCAATTTTCGTTTTTATAATACAAATCTTTGCAGCACTAAAATAGTGCTGGATATTGGCACCAAACCCAGCACTTAAACTTGTGTGGACCCAAGCACTTATGAAAAAGCTTGTTAAAATGTTCATTTTTCGTCATAAGTGTCCATTTTATTGAACAGCACTTTGCAGCACTAATTAATGTTCAAATAATGCAAGAGATCGGCACACACTCCAGCATTTTGGTATGTCCTCGTCACAAATTCTAACAGAAAATTTTGTCGAAAATTCGTTTTTGTGTGGCAAATGCCGGGGTTGGTGCCAATCTGCAGCACTAATTGAGCACTAATTAGTGCTGAGAGTTCTGTTCAATAAAATGAACACTTAAGAGGGTTCGCTTGTTAAAATGACACAAAATGACAAATTCATTTTCGAAATACTTTGTGCTGGGTCACCAGAGCAGCACATTTATTTAGCGTAAGTCAGGCCCGATTTGTGCTGCATAGCTTGACACAGCACAAGAATGTGGTGGTGGGTTACAGCATGCACCACAAAAAGGGTTTTAAAATTTGCCATTGAAAAAGTACTTGCAATTTTTCGGTATTAAAGCCGGTATTTTGTTGTGAAAACTGGTATTGGGGTCTTCCGGTAATAAAACAGTTATTGCAATCCCTAACACCAACACATACATAATTCACGCTGCTTTGTTCTACTGAAAATACTTAAACCGCTTTAGCTGTACGCACTAACACTACTTAGCACTTCACATTTCATGTTTGCTTCAATTTTTGTTAACTTTTGCCAGTCTACACTTAGTATGCCATTAAAATTGCCACTTACCACTCAGGAAAAAAAGTCCCATAGCAAACAAAATTATTCGTAGAAGAAACATGTTTCCAGGCTAATTCGTCCTTACGATGAATTTACTGTTGTTTACACTCAACTTTCTTTCTGCAGCGATCCCTTTTATACAAAATTATAACAAAGATAAATTCATTAAAATGCAAGCTTCCAAATAAGTTGTAATTACATTACTCATACACCTGTTGAATCAAGGTGAACGCTAGAGCCGTGCGTCGGCGTCGACCATCGTCTGTTGAGCGTAATAGTTATTTACACTACAAGGGACAGGTACGAAAGTATCTCCGAGTGGTGTATTATATTTTTCATGCCTCGGGGCCAAAATCGAAGGAAATTTTATAAATTTCTCTCGATTTTGAACCTCTGCATGAAAATTTTTTTGTGTGTCTGTTTTTGACGACTGATTTTAGGCAATTTCGCGTGTTGTAGACCGAGCGAAAGTTAAAAAAAATCATCCCATGGAGCTAAAGCCCACGGGGCCAAAATAAAATTTTCGTCCCATAGGATGAAATTTTTACTTTCGCACCGCATATGAAGCATGAAAAAGTAGTAACACCTCTCGGATACTACTAAAGATGTTTCAATATGGCGCGTAGACGATAGATCACATCACTTGCTATGATTAACGTGTCAGAATATCGTGAGCAATAATAATCTTAGAACAGTTTTGTCACGATTTCACATATCATGATTTCACATTGTCACCACATGAAAGCTACAAAAGTGTACAAATACTAGAAGATTTGATTCAATTTTAGTAAATGTCTCAAATCTTTATGCATTTGTTACTAACTGAAGCCCGCATCGGTGCAAAATGTAATTTTCATATTTGTTAGGCGAAAATTCATATTTTCTCACAAATGAGTGGCGAAAATTGATTTTTTCATGAGTAGTTCGAAGCGGGATGAAATAGTAATTTTCCTACCTAGTTTTGTTACTAAAGTTTTTTCAGCATTAGTCCTAAATAGTGTTCGCACGAGCCAGAGGCGAGTGCTGAAAAACTCTTCCATACTCAATCAAATTTGAGTGCGGAAAAGTTGACCTTTTCCGCACTCAAAGCAGTATTAAAAACTGTCGTATTTCGGCATTGAATTGCAGAAAGTATATTTTCGCCCCTCATTTGGAGGTGCGAAAACATTTTCGCACCTCCAAAGAGGTGAGAAAATAAATTCACATGAAGTTGATTATGCTGCATATTCAGTCACCAAAGTATAATGGCCAACCTGATCATTTTTTATTGATGAAGAAAGTAAACAAAAAAAGTAATTAATTTTCAACTCGACGGATTCCAGTCAAACAAAATGTCAGCACATTGTTCATGAGCACAGGATTACTCTAAAGTAGTTCACTTGCTGATCAACACAGTCGAATGTGTTTTTGAGTTACTTTCTATGTTTTCTGTGAAATTCGTCTTTCATATGCTTAAATGTGCTAAGTTATCTACAATAATATTGTAATAGTGCATCTTTTTCGGGATAAAATATGAATTTTCGCCTAACAAATGTGAAACTCATAACTCGGGCAAAAATAGAAAATTCTTAACTCGGTTGAAGGCTGTGGCCCTCGCAGAGAAAATTGCAACTTGAGTAAAGTTTGCGGCCCTCGCTACGCTCTTGCCACAAACTTCACTCTCGTTGCAATTTTCTCTGCTTGTGCCACAAACTTTTCATTACATCGAATACGAAACTTGTATATTTCTCTTCCCAAATGAGACGCGAAAATTAAAAAATGCAACTCTCAGTAGGCCTTAGAATGCTATGGGAACCGAAAGTATTTTCGGCCCCCTAAACAGAGGGACGAAAATTTTTTCGGTCCTCTAAACAGAGGTGCGAAAATAACTGACACAGCAAAAAAACTTCGAAACTTCATTGAGTTTACTTCGATCAAAGTGTAACAAATCTGTGCGCCGGTGCTACCAAGATTTTTTAAGTGGAATTAAACATGATATTGTTGAAGAAGGAAATGTTATTTTTCTTTTTTAAATTAGTTTTGTCTTTCTAGTTTTGTAAGGAAAAACTGCAATATTCTCGTAGTTCTTGTTATGTGAATCACTTAGTTTTGGATGTGTATCATGAGTTTTGGATGTGGATCATTTCGCATGAGAATCACAATGGTTATTTGTGTACATGCTATGGACGATTGATTTTAGGCAATTTCGCGAACTAAGCAGGTGCACAATGCACATACAACTTTTCATGAATTGGGCATAAATTACAGAATTTTTCTTGTAATTTAGGCGCCCGGCATGAAAAACATCATATTTTTAATTTCTACATGCTGTTGCTGCTATTACTGCAGTGATATTTAAATCATAACAATTCCAATGAATAAATTATTGACCTGAGTTGAATTGATTAATGAGTAAGCCTTCGTTTCGAGTTGCATTTTTTAATTTTCGCGTCTATTTGGGATTCGAAAATTACAAGATTCGTATTCGTTGTAATGAAAAGTTGTGTGAATCACATGTGACGACGTAAAAAATTTCAACCTGTGCGATTGCCGCCCTTGCCTTCGACGCGGGCTGCAAATTTTGCACACGGTTGAAATTTTTCACTTTCGTCCCTTGTGATCCAAATAACTATTACTCTCTTTGCAATTTTCTCTGCTTTGGCCACAGACGTTAACCTTGTTAAGCAATTTTTTATTTTCTCCCCTTGTCATGAAAATAACTATTTGATGCTTCGGGGCCAAAATCGAAGGAAATTTTATAAATTTTCTCTCGATTTTGGACCTCTGCAAGAAAATTTTTTTTTGTATCTGTTTTGGACGACTGGTTTTAGGCACTTTCCCATCAGTCGTCAAAAACAGACACACAAATAACTATTTCAATACAACAACGAAAATTGTTATTTTCTCTTCCCAAATGGAAGCCGAAAATGAAAAAATGCAGACCGGTTCCTAAAAGAGAGCCCAAAGTAACTGAATGCAAACAACATTTTTATTGCATCAGTCATTTCGTTGATTTGTGTTTGGGAAGTGAAACATATTGACGGTCTCATGACAAAGTGACGCAACTGCAAAAAAGCGAATATATTTTGTTGCAGTTGCGTCACTTTGTCATGAGACCAACTATATGAAGGGACCCGTACGTATCAGAATAAATTCGAGGATGCGGCAAACAGGGTTGATGTTATGAAAAGACTCAAACGTATTTGAGTAAATATTGCCTTACGTCTACATTAAATTGTATTGGGAATTGCCGATAGGGCAATATTGAAAAATCCGTCCGAAGCAACGGTGTAAAAAAACCCTTCCGAAAGCACAAAATTCATCCCCAAATAGACGAAAACATTCACCTCAATTTGCAACATAGCAAAACAATTTTTTTCGTTAGGGCCGACCTTAGGACCGACATGAGGCCCACTTTAGCCCTAAGCAAAGATAAAAGTTTATTTTTTAAATTGTCGGCTACGCCCAGATCTTTCAAACAAAAAAAATCGAAAATCGGAAAGCATTTACTTGAGTTATCAAAAAACACGTAGATCCCTAGCTGAGACTCGTTTGTGCCCTAGCTAAGTCCAAGGACTCAAATTCAAAAAATTTTCTTCCAAATATTGTCGGCTATGCCCAGATCTTTCAAAAAAAAAAAATTATGCAAATCAGAAAAGATTTACTCGAGTTATGTGCAAAAGACCAAAAACAACTCAAACGGCCCTAGCTCATTAGCCCTTAGGCCGACCGTGCCCAGATTCAATCTTATAAAAGATTTTTCGATTACCTTTCAGGGAGAAACGTTTGTTGACGGACGGGCGGACGGATGGATATTTTTTTTATCGCTGATGCGTCATCTAAGGACCATGGTCGATGCTCCCCCCCTACTTTCCGGTTGAAATTGAGGAAGTTACTAACGTCATGGTAAACGCAAGAGATCCCTTCTCCTGTCTGTACACGTGATACGTCGGTCGATCAAGTCTTGATTTTGATGGAATTTTCGTTTCGTGTTATGTCTTAAATGTGATTTTTCAAAAATGTGAATGAGAATATGGATTCTAGGTATGCCTTCCGCGAACAATTTTACAAACATGAGACACTTTGATGCTATAAGACATAATGCTCATAGAGTGAAAAGAATGAAAAAGCAGATAGACTTTTTATAAACTCCCATGGTAATATACCACAAAGTAGTCAACACATGCTGTGGACTACAATCTTTCACGTTTTTTGAAACCATTGCACTTCGAGAAATTCTAAACCGCGATTTCTACAACGGATTAAAGGCCGCTACCTTACTTCAATCGTTTAAGGAAAGACAATCTAACGAAACAAACCAAACATGCTGATTTCGGCGTATCACGCCCTCATATACCAAACAAAGTACACCTATGTCTTGCAGTACTATGTGTATATCAGCGCAGACATAGAACAAATACAATTTTTGAACTTTCAGCGCTAGCCTTTATACATTGAAAGACTTCCGCATCGAGACTTCAAAAAATATTAACAAACATAACCAATGACCCGTACGTATCGAAATAGATGTGAGAAACAGAATAGATGTGGCAAATAGAACAAATCTTGCAAAAAGACTCGAACGTATCTTAAGTAATAAGCAAACAATCCAAAGTTTTCTGTTATTTTATAACTATAAGAATTTCAAAGATTCATAGAAATAACCCAAGGTAGTGTCAAAGACCCTACCGAAGTATATCTCAGAACATTCAAATGTAGAAATGGTTATATCTAAGGATTAAGCCATTTTCCCCTAAAGCCCTGAAACACGTTCTCTCTAAAATTTTGTTCTATAAAACTTTGCCTTTGGAAACAACCTTCTACCTCTTATAGTTCTAGAGATATGGGTCATCCCTCCCAATTCTAGAAGTGGTCATATCCCAGGATTGAGGAATGTTACCCAAACCCTGAAACACGTGTACCCTAAAATTTCATTTTCTACAATTTTGCCTTTGACAGTGAATCTCAATATTGCATAGTTAAGGAAATAAACACGAAAAACTGTTTTCGTATATGGCCAAGAAACTCAATTTCGTCGATTCCATTGGTCCCGGTGCCTCGACCCCTGACCCGATTCCCAAAAATTTTTTTTTCCAATTTTCTGACATCAAATCCTTTCATTTGACACCAATATGAGCAATTTTCGTGCTATACTTGCTGATATATTTGCGAAAAAGCTTCGACGACCCTGTTTTTGGCAACTTTTTCGACCATATCTCCGGAAAAACTTCACCGATTTTGCTCATCTTTGAACTTGAACCATGGGACATATGTACATTTCAAGAAAAACTAGTTTAGGGTGATCGATGCAAACGTTTGGAATAAAATGACGACACTGACAGACGGACATTTTTTTTCGCTGATTCGTCATCTATATTTCGCTGATTCGTCATCTATATTTCGCTGATTCGTCATCTATAGACGATTTTAAATGCATCTTCTCACTCCCGCCTCGACCTTCCCCCTGTTGTAATAAAATTGTTTGAAGTAAACATATAGGACTGCGAACGGGTCCAATAACGTTCCCTCTTAACATACCGAGTTTGTTCTAAGAAACTGTCACTACACTAAGAGCAGGAATTGAAGACAAATTGAGGACAAATTTTTAGTAACATCTGACTTTTTGCAAGAAATAGCGATTTTAAGCTTTTTGGACTTTTAGTACACAACTGGAGCGGTTGCCTGGGGCTAAGACAAATTTTTTTTAGAATTTCGTAAGCAAAGGACAAATTGAGAAATGCTTTAGGTAGTGAAAAAAAATCCGAGGGGTAAACGAAATGTCACAGCACCACGTCTTTGGACACTTTTTAGAATTAGATTTATTTCAATTTTAGCGATTGTGTGGAGTCAATTAAACAAGAAATTTTAGAGTGTGTCTCTATTCCAAAATTCCACAACATCTCGACGTTTTCGACCACTTGAAGGACGCCACCTGACCCAGCAATTTTTGTTACTTTGACCGTAGTGTGTATAGCCGGCAAAACCAGAACATCCTAATAGTTTTGAAAACGATCTAAGCGCACAGTCCCCTTCAGTAGTTGCTCCAACTGAAAACGTACAAGACTCTTAAATATTCAGTCTTTTAAAAAGTAATTTGTGTTACTTAAAACCCAGCAGTGACCGTCATCCATGCTGGTTCTGACTGCGTTGACGGATTTTCTACATTCTTCACATTCTGCAGCAGTTTTCGGATAGTCACATTCTTTTCTTATGCATTCACAGTCTTTGCAAAGCCCTAGATTGACACTTTCAACTGGAAGTGCAAGAAATTACATTTTGCATTGGAAGTCAACGTGAACAGATCATAATTAACCAATGACGCAATGCAAATAGACTGGGCTTACGTAACCATCAGGTGAAGCAAACATGTAAATACGTTGTTGGTGTGTAATATGCAACTAGGGATTACAGTGCCGGCCTTTTTTACAATACGCCGAACCACTCAATCTCAACAAATCGTTTTCTTCCCGTTACCTCTAACACCTACACCTTAATGCTACTACTCCGTATTCGCCGAAATATATGGAAAACAGTTTCACCGAACTGCGAAAAACACCGTTTTCGATCACTTCTTCGACGAAGATGTTACTGTCTACTCAGCAATCCAACGGTCGAGAAACATAGGAAAACAAAATGGCAGTCAAACAAAATGGCCATAGATAGCTCAGCCCCCCCCCCCCCCCCTTTCTTATGCTGTGTGAAACTGTGCTGCACATATTGGCCCTGAATTAGTGCTGTCGAATGGTATACCACTCTGGTGACGCAGCGCTAAGTATTTGAAAAATGAATTTTACATTTTTCGTAATTTTTGCAATTCTCAATTTTCGTTTTATATTACAGAAATTTGCAGCGCAAACTCTAACAGAAAATTTAGTCGAATTTTTTTTTTGTGTGCCATACTAAAATGCCGTGTGGCTGCCAAAATCCAGCACTATTTGAGCACTAATTAATGCTGCAAAGTTCTGTTCAATAAAATGAGCACTTAAGAGGGTTCCCTTGTAAAAATGACGAAAAATTCATTTTCCAAATACTTATGCTGGGTCACCAGAGCAGGAGAGGTACCATTCGACAGCACTAAGTCAGGCCCGATTTGTGCTGCATAGTTTGGCACAGTACAAGAAATTGGGAAGTGGCATACGACATGCACCTCAAACAGAAAGGGTTTCAAAATTTTCCATTGAAAAAGTACTTTCAATTTTCCGGTATAAAAATTTTGTATTGTTCGGTATTGGGGTTTTCCGGTAATAAAACAGTTATTGCAATCCCTAACACCAACACATACATAATTCACGCTGCTTTGTTCTACTGAAAATACTTAAACCACATAAATTTAGCTGCACGCACTAACACTACTTAGCACTTAGCACTTCGCATTTCATGTTCGCTTCAATTTTCGTTAATTTTTTGCTAAAGACTGCCAGTCTATTCTTAGTGTGTCATTATAATTGCCACTTACCACTCAAGACAAAAAGTCCCATAGCAACCAAAACTATTCGTAGAAGAAACATGTTTCCAGGCTTATTCGTCCTTGCGATGAAAGTACAGTTGTTTGCACTGAACTTTCTTGTTGTAGCGATCCATTTTATATAAAATTATAACAATGAAAAATTCATAAAAATGCAATATTCCAAATAAGTTGTAATTAAATTTTTCATACACCTGTTGAATCAAGGTGAACACTAGAGCCGTGCGTCGGCGTCGGCCGTCGTCTGTTGAGCGTAAAAATAGTAACACCTCTGGGATACTACTAAAGATGTTCCAATTTGGCGCGTAGACGATAGATCACATCACTTGCTATAATTAACGTGTCAGGAAATCGTGAATAATAATCTTAGAACAGTTGTCACGATTATCACATATCATGATTTCAAATTGTACTAAGTCATGACATGGAAGCTACAAAAAGTTAACAAGTACGAGAAGATTTGATTCAATTTTGTAAATGTCTCGAACCCTAGAAGCCCGCATCGGTGCAAAATTTATTATCTGGGTTTACAATTAGGCAAAATTAACTGCAAAATACTGTTTGTACAACTTTTTTTTTTCACTGTGACATAATGGTTTATTCTTTTCTAGAGAGAAAGCGTCCTAATCCCGCTCTAAAATTCAAAACGTTACAAATATTAAAGGTAAAATATCTCTTCCAATGGTTGCGCTGGTGGAATTGTGCCCATTATGCAAGCGACATTGTACCGTTGTATTGCCATCGAAATCCTTTGTTTGAGGTAGAATTTTGATCGCGGATCACCACTTAAATCTTGCAATCTTTTGCCGACTTTTTCAACTTACTTTACTTTCGCCCCTCGAATTGAACTTTTTTCTACCTTCGGCCCTCTTAGCAGGTACATGTCGCTGGCACCCACACCGGCTAAATTTTACTTTAGGTCACAGTAGCTAACAGATGTGTGTGATATGTCGTTGGATGCAGGACCTCACCCTCTTTGAAAATCTAGCATTAAATCTTGGCGGTCGGCACTGTAGAGTGGATGGTAGGTGAAAAACTGAAAAATTAATTTTCAGTTTTTTGGTTCTCATTGCTCTAGGCTTTGGTCTATATGGTCAATATGGGTTAAAGCTGCTTTCATTACCTATCCGACGGTACTAATATCGACTTCATATCTTGTCATCCGCAAGAGTTATGGCAGTTTTGGTGTTTTTCAACTTTAACTTCTTCTTCTAAGAGAACCATTAGTCGGACGCGGCTGATAAGGGTATCGTTCGATTGGTACGGTCTTCAGCTTTCCGACGACACCCTTGGCGCTTCCGTACAAGCGAAGTTTTGGTAAAATTCAAGTTTAGGGGGTAGTGTACGAGGGAGGGGGGAGGTAGTGTGGGTGGTAGAGTTTGACACCCTGATCATTTATCTGAAGTCAGTAGGTGACGCTCGTGTCGGGTTTGGGCGTGGCATCTGTTTGAAGTTGTGCAAATTTCAATTTTCGTATGATTGAAATATGACACATCCTTTTGGAAAAATTACAGTTTAGTGGGTGGAAATGACTTGGAACCAGTCCCCCATCAATAACGAGTTGTCAATGGGTGGTAGTCACCCCAGGGATGGGAAGGGTGCTAAAAAAAATTTTTTTTTTCAGTTTTAGAAAATGTTGCAAAAGTATAGGGAAGAGGAGGAGAAGTATATTGGGAACTTTAAAGAGCCCATACGAAGCTAAATGAGCTCTTTAAAGAGCCCATACGAAACGAAATCAGCGCTTTAAAGAACCCATACGAAACGAAATAGAACGTTTTATTGTGTAGCGCTTTAAAAAATGTTAGGTAACCGACTGATGATCCCTTTTACAAAATGTTACGTAAGCTTCTGATGATAACTGATGATATTAGTACCGTCGGATAGGTAATGACAGCAGCTTTCCAACGATACCAATATTGACCATATAGACCAAAACCTAGAGCAATGAGAAGCAAAAAACTGAAAATTAATTAATAATAACAGTGCCGACCGCGAAGATTTAATGCTTGATTTTGAAAGAGGGTGAGGTCCTGCATCGAATGGCATATCACACACATCTGTCAGCTTCTGTGACCTAAAGTAAAATTTCACCCCACACCATCTAGTATCATATTATTTTATTACCAATTATTTGGGGCTGGTTTAGGGCTGATTAGGGCTGCAATTCTTAAGTTTGGGGCGGCTATAGTATTCGACCCCTAAACGATTGAAGTGGTCGAACACATCGTTTTAGCGTTTCTTCACCGAATCGAAATTTTTAGATTCTCTATTAATGCAACATTTTGCGCTCATTTAGGGCGGACGAATAAAACCGGTCTAGAGTTTAGGGCTGGTTGAGGGACAAAGATATTCAATTTTTCTTGAAAAAAGCATGTCATTTTGCATGTTCGTTCCAATGAAACTAAAAATGTATGTGAGTAAAAAGTGAATCTATAATTTACGACTAGTTTAGGGCTGACGAATGGAACCAGTCCCGAGTTTAGGGCTGGTGTGGAGGCAAAGGTATTCAATTTTTCCTTAAAAAAGCATGTCGTTTTAGCTGTTTCAGCGATGGTAGAATTTTTTTTAGTTCAAAGAGTAATCTGAAATTTAGAGCTTGTTTAGGGTTGACGATTAAAACCGGCCGCTAGTTTAGGGCTCATCAGAGACCCAAGATATTTGACTTCCGCTAAAAGAAGCATGTCATTTTAGCTGTTTCAGCGATGGTAGAAGTTTTTTTAGTTCAAAAAGTAAGCTGATATTTAGGACTAGTCTAGGACTGACTATTAAAATCGGTCTGTAGTTCATTATTGATAAACTAGGCCCATATGTGCTTACTAAGATGGGTCGTCAAACGCGAAATGTTTTTTTTTCAACTCTGAACCAGCCTTCATCAATGTATTCGATTTTTGTAAGCATTTCGAGGCAAAATCAAAGTTTTGAAAACTCCGGCTATTGTTTGCGCAAAATGGTTTTTTGAAAATTCTCCTGGCTTCGTGAGTCGTACTACACTGATAGCTTCCCATAGCTAATAATAAGGTGCGAATGTTTTCCCTCTTCGCTGTTATGAGTTCCCAATGTTAAAGGAAAACAGCATAGGAAAGGGAAAATAAAATTTCGTAAACATACAAACATACAAACATAGCAAACATACAAAACTTTCGGCTCTTCTCCTTGTGACGTAAATAATTATTTCAATACAACAACGAAAGTCGTTATTTTCACTTCCCAAATGGAAGCCGAAAATGAAAGAATGCAGACCTCAGAAAGTCAAGGGATACAAAAATACTTTCGGCTCTCTAAAAGACGACCGAAAGTATTTCCGATTCCTAAAAGAGAGCCGAAAGTAAGTGATACAAATAACT
Source organism: Pseudolycoriella hygida (assembly GCA_029228625.1). Taxonomy (NCBI): domain Eukaryota; kingdom Metazoa; phylum Arthropoda; class Insecta; order Diptera; family Sciaridae; genus Pseudolycoriella; species Pseudolycoriella hygida. The sequence goes on from CM055404.1 coordinate 136,559,225, forward strand.
TATTATTGCATCAGCGATTTCGTTGATTTGTGTTTGGGAAATGAAACATATGAAGTGACCCGTTCGTATCAGAATAAATGCGAGGATGCGGCAAACAGAGTTGATGTTACGAAAAGTCTCGAACGTATTTAAGTAAATATTGCCATTCAACGAGGAAATGTAGCCTCAATCATGGGAACGATCCCCCCGTCCAAAAATCTCGGCGAAATATTTTATTTAACTAACTAATTAAACTCATGTATCTTCTTTAGCTGAAATAAATATTGCCTTACGTCCACATTAAATTGTATTTCATGTTTAAATTGTAATTGAAGCAACGGTGTAAAAAACATTTCTCAAAGCATAAAATTCATCCCCAAACAGACGAAAACATTCACCTCAATTTTCTGTACAACACAGCAAAAAACTTTTTTTGTCTAGGGCCGACCTAGGGACCTAAGTAGAGGCCTCAGAAACATACTTCCATAGACAAAGATGTTTCCCTTAATTTGCTCTGCAACATAGCAAAACAAATTTTTTTTCGTTAGGGCCGACCTTAGGACCAACATGAGGCCCACTTGAGCCCTAAGCAAAGGTAAAAGTTTATTTTTTAAATTGTCGGCTATGCCCAGATCTTTCAAACAAAAAAAATTCGAAAATCGGAAAGCATTTACTTGAGTTATCAAAATACACGTAAGGCCCTAACTGAGACTCGTTTGTGCCCTAGCTAAGTCCAAGGACTCAAATTCAAAAAATTTTCTTCCAAATATTGTCGGCTATGCCCAGATCTTTCAAACAAAACAGATTTGTGAAAATCGGGAAAGATTTACTCGAGTTATGTACAAAAGACCAAAAACCACTTAAACGGCCCTAGCTCATCAGCCCTTAGGCCGACAGTGCCCAGATTAAATACCATAAAAGATTTGGCAGATGCTATTCGCCCTTAAGGGCTATTAGTCTCCCTATATGCTATTCGCCCTTAAGGGCGATCAGTCTCCTTATATGCTATTCGCCCTTAAGGGCGATTAGTCTATTTATATGCTATTCGCCCTTAAGGACGATTAGTTCACCTATATGCTAATAGCATTAATTCATTTTTTTACACTTTACGCACATAACAATTAAACTTCCCAAAAATCATTTCATTTTCGTAGCATTTCGTAGAAGGAAGAATTAGTTGAGTCGACAAAATTTAATTTTCGTAGCATTTTGTAGAAGGAAAAATCATTTGAGTCGATTAAATTGTAATTTCGATTACCTTTCAGGGAGAAAAAGTTTTTGAAAATCGGTTGCGTTTTACTTGAGTTATCTTGTTGACGGACGGACGGACGGACGGATGGACATTTTTTGTATCGCTGATTCGTCATCTAAGGACCATTGTCGATGACAGTTTTCAAATTCTAGAAGATATAGAATTTTCCATAAAACTTTAAATTGATTGACGAGTCTTCACAACTTCACAACTTTTTTCAAAAAAATGCCCAGCCCATGCCCAAAGCGCAGGACTTATAGGCCCAGTCCATACCTATGCCCAAGACTTATTCGCAAAGTCCATTACAATGCACAAAAATTTTAAAAGTTGTAGAGCTTTAAACCGATTTCACCACTTTTTCAATATCGGTTGCAATTCAAAATACGATTCATAACAGATACGTATATCCGCAATATCAAATTATGCATTTTCAGACGCAACAACATAGTTACAAATAATCAAAAATTCATGTGGGCACCCATGCCCATGCGGACATTTCTATGAAAACTGCTATTGCCATCGCGAGTTTGAAAATACCCATGCCCAATCACCTCTAATGAACATATAAGATTGTAAAATCACAACAGCAAATTGGTGATAATAATCAAAAAATTTGTAAGAACCTATATGCTATCTACGATCTGAACGAAAATATTATATTATATTGTTCAACCTGAGCGTCATTACAATGACAAATTAATTGGCATCGACTTGCATCACCCATGATGTCGGTGGCGCCATCCATTCATTTTCATAACTGAATAAGGCCAAATATAAGACTAGAGTACTTTATCGATGGCGCCATCATTTGCTTTCAAAGCTTACAATTGTTCAACATACAACAAATAACATCATCAATTTGAATTTAGAAAGACCGGCTAAAGTACTGAGGATGTGTTGATTGTGGGAACCGTGGGCTCGGTAAGACTTCAAACACATAAAAACGGAAAGCCTGATTTTGGTAAAGTGTAAGACAGAAAAGGTCACTTTACATTACTACAACAGGCTACAACATTGACTATTATGTCAGTTGCGTTAGTGTGAGATAGGACGGCAGAACTGGAAAGATGTCCTTAAAACAAAGCGGAGAAGCGGTACTGAAAATGCTTTTCACCGATCTAAGAGCGAAAAATCGTTGGTTTTCGTACGTATATTAGCTCTGTCGTTATTTTACTGCAAGTTTTTTGTTTAAATTACATGAAAATTCATGCAACTTTCTTCAGAAATTTGACGAAAATCGAAAAACCAATTTTGAAAACCGGTTTTGTGATTTCAAAACCGTTAACCGGTTTCTACACTGAGACAAGCCTAAGATTGTGCAACTTTTCATAATTTTTGTTTTGAATACAAGTTATACATAGTTTGCAGAATGCTTGAGACAGCAAATCGAGGGGAAGTCACGTCGATTTCACTTCATATAAAGAATCGAAAATGGCTTGAAGTGATTACATTATTTACACGGCATGACCGTAGTTGTTTCGATTATGCAAGCAAAGTGTATTTTAAAAGTTCTTCCCTCAAGTAGTAATAACAACTTCGATGAAGAACTTATACTTATAATTTCGTTAAAACAGTGAAGTGCGTACAGAAATATTTCGATGATGTGTGTAATTTATATGAATCTAACGGGACGTTTGAACTCATTTCATTGAAAGCTTTCGCTTTCGTGTATTTTTAATGCTACATGGACGTTTTGAACTCATGTCATGTAGTTTGTTGCACAATCTTAGGCTTGCCTCACTGTAATAACCGGTCCGGTTTTGCATTCCCTAATAAGAATAGATGTGACAAACCGAGGGGTGACGCACTTCTGCGGTTTATGGAATAAATGGGAATAAATGGAATAAATGGGAATAAATGGAATAAATATTGTAATAAATGGAATAAATGAAATTTTTTTCAAATTCGTCAAAATCTCAAATAGACTTGATTTTGATGGCAACGCACACAACAAACCATACTTATGTGAAATAACCCACTTTTGAAAACTTGAAAGAATTTTTATTGAAAAATGGAATAAATGGAATAAATAAATTTATTCCATTTATTCCAAAAAAAAATAAAATTTAATCTCAAGATGGTTTAAATGCTTTATAATTTGTGCAAACCTTTTTTTGAACTTATTTATCTAAATTGTGATGTGTTTGGTTCAGATATTTCGCAAAAACAACAAAAATATTTTGGGAATAAATGGAATAAATGGAATAAAAGAATAAATGGAATAAATGAAGTGCGTCACCCCTCGTGACAAACAGAATAGATGTGGCAAATAGAACAAATCTTGCAAAAAGACTCGAACGTATCTTAATATAGTATAAGTACATAGTAAGAAGTACATCTCAGAACACTCAAATCTAGAAATGGTTATATCCAAGGATTGGGCCATTTTTCCCTAAAACCCTGAGACACGTGTTCTCTAAAATTTTGTCCTATACAACTTGGAAGCAACCTTCTACCTCTTATAGTTCTAGAGATATGGGTCATCCCTCCCAATTCTAGAAGTGGTCATATCCCAGGATTGTGACATTTTTACCCAAAACCCTGAAACTCGTGTACCCTAAAATTTAATTCTCTACAACTTTGCCTTTGACAGTGAATCTCCATATTGCATAGTTAAGCAAATAAACACGAAAAACTGTTTTCGTATATGGCCAAGAAACTCAATTTTGTCAATTCCACTGGTCCCGGTGCCCCGACCCCTGACCCGATTCCCACCAAAAATGTTTCTCAATTTTCTGACATCAAATCCTTTCATTTGACACCAACATGAGCAATTTCCGTGCTATACTTGCTGAGATATTTGCTTAAAAGCTTCACCGACCCTCGAAAAACCATGTTTTTGGTCACTTCCTCGACCATATCTCCGGAACCGCTTGATCGATTTTGCTCATCTTCGAACTTGAATCATGAGAGGCATGTATCTTTGAAGGAAACAAAGTTTAGGGTGATCACGGTGATCGGTTGAGCCGTTTGGAGAAAAAGTGGACGAACGGACGGACGGACGGACATTTTTTTATTGCTGATTCGTCATATCTAGACGATTATTGATGCATCCCCCCAACTGCCACCTCGATTTACCCCATGTAACAATAAAATTGCTTGGAGTAAACGCATAAGACCTTCGTACATCGTACGGGTCCAAAAATGAAGAGTTTTTTGTTAATAGATTGCGGAAGTTTTTCTATACAAAAATTGTATTTGTTCTGCGTCTGCGCTGATATACACATAGTCCTGCAAGACATAGGTGTACTAATGAAATCTCATACTTTGTTTGGTATGTGAGGGAGTGATACGCCGAAATCAGCATGTTTTGTTTTGTTTCGTTAGATTGTCTTTCCTTAAACGACTGTAAGACATAATTTTCACCCATAAACTTTAAATTTCACAGATTAGCTTCTGATCAATTCTTGAAATTTGCTCAAAAACTGATTATGGAGGTAACGAATTGAAATTTAAAACATGGTATAAGTAGCCGAACAACTTTTATTAAGTATTGAAACCATATCCCGGGCGAAGCCCGGCTAACGATGCTAGTTCTTAACTAAATATACGATTTTCAGTTTACATAAAATTGCTGATAATCATTGCGAAAATTATCAGCGGAAATACTTGAAAAACTCTTTCTGAAACAGCCAGACTCGGTGCATTCGTTGGTGCTGTAGTTGGATCTACGCTTGAAGGTTGAGTCTGTGCCTGAGTCGGTACGCTTGTATCTTGAGTTGGTACTTCAGTCTCGATTGGAGACATTATAAAGGTTCGAATTTGCATTGGGTTTATTGTTATCACAACGTCCGCACCAGATAGCACCCTCGGTGTTTTGATTGACGGTAAATTTGCAACCGATTCTGAAACACCCTCTTGTCTGAAATGAAGTCGACTCACTTCTTCAATGCGTTGGTTAGCCGCCAAATTCATTTCAGTAAACTGGAATTCTCCAGGAAAGATCTCCGAAATATTGAAGGAATATGGAAGTGAGAATTGAGGATCGTCAGTTTTGTCCATGATGTGTTCGAACCTAATTAAATATTCATCTTTCCTCCACGGCTCGTAGGTCATCAGATAAATATGCGGTGGAAGTTCGTTGCCAATGGCAGAGAACTGTCGGTGGAAAGCGTTACAATTGTTAAAAATTTATTTTCATGATTTCACTTACGTTGTGTTTGTACTTCTGGGACCAGTCATTGAATGTCATAGTGGAGGCGTCATCGAAAAAGGGCCAATTTGACATCAGCACCTCATTCTGAAGCAATCTCTCCCAAGCTTTCAGTGTTGGATGTGTCTCGGTTTTCTTACCAAATACCAACCAGTGCTTGCCGCGAGCCACTAGACCTCGACCATATTCTTGTTCGTTTAAGGCTTCACCTACACCGAATGCATCGTCATTCAGAAGTCGCCGATGAACCTAACGGATAAGGTGAAAATAATTCAGTGCCGATAGCAAAGTTTTTTCAACAACGAGCGAAAGAAAGAGCGTTTTTTATCCCTAGGTCTGTTTATTAAGTAGCAATAGCTACTTTCACACTTCCTATCCGTCCATCTGTGTACCCTTCACCGGATGATTTACCATTGAATCACCGATAATTCACCGAGGAATAACCAACGGTTCACCGTGGAATCACCGATGATTCACAGTGGAATCACTGATGATTCACAATGAAATCACCGATGATTCTCCGGTGAATCATCATCGGTGAATTATCGGTGACTTCCATGTGAATCATCGATGATTCAACTGTCAATTAACGGTGATTCCACTGTGAATCATTGGTGATTCCACTGTGAATCATCGGTGATTCCACTGTGGATCATCGGTGATTCCACTGTGAATCATCGGAGATTCCACTGTGAATCATCGGTGATTCCACTGTGAATCATCGGTGAATCTACCGTAAATTATCGGTGATTCCACTGTGAATCATCGGTGATTCCACGGTGAATCATCGATGATTCACCAACCAATGACCGATGATTTAGGTCCAAAATTAACTTCTTTAACTAATTTCTATCGCTACGTTTCTGTACTCATGACAATAGTATATAGAAACTCATACTTACCATGAGTTCGAGAACACCTTCGCTTAAACTGGAACCTCCTTGTGCGCGATCTGGAAGTACAGCCATTCGCAAATCATCGTCCTCAATGGCAATGTTGGAATTGATGGGGTAGTAGTTTCCAGACTCCTTCTCCTCGTTGTCAAGGTCAAACGTTTCTCTAAAGTCGATTGTTCGTTTCAGAATTTCACGTCCATTTGCGTCGGTGTAGAAGCTTTGTCCGCTTCGAATGTCTGAGTAAAATCTGGACACAATTTCTTTTCCGTATCCATCATCAGTAGGAATCGGTCCAACGAGCCATTCAAATTCGACGGCGCGTTGGCTGAACGTTCCCGTTTTGTATACCCTAACCACTTGGCTTATGTATTCGTTGAACACTTGATGAGCTTCGTCAAACAAATCTCCTCGGACAATCTCAACGGCAACATCTACTCCAACAGTCTCTACGGTACTGTCTGGATCTGGTCTGAAAATGTAAGCTCCCGACGATCTGTTTGCAAAGATTTGATTGTTTCCGACGGCGCCACGATAATATACGAAATTTTGAGCAAAATCATGTGTTGCTCCGTCGATGTAAATAGAAGAAATGAGTCCATTGATACCAAAAGTTACACTTAACTGATCCGAACCAATAGTCACCGGTTCAGCTAAGAGTCTACTTTTTACTGGAACAGAATTTGTACCTGCAATGCGAGAGACGAAATAGGATTGGTAACCCATTGCTGGAACATTTGTGGCATAGAAAACAAGTTCATTGGTTGACGTGCTGGTTCTGTGCGGTAGATCAATTATTGACTGAGCGATTGGCACGAGTTGAGATGCAATCAAATTGTTGCTGCCGTCACGAACTTCATAATGCGCTCCATTAACTGGAAACCGAAGGAATTGGTTGGTGGAATGTCCCAAAGGATTGTATGCGGTGACCATAAACTTTTCGGAATTTTCCGACACGTCACACTGGCTAATATTTAAATTCAAACAAGAGTTGAAGTTGAATTCCCAATTAGTGGGAGTGGAAGTTTTCGATGGTTCAATTCCAGTTAGCAGTTGATTCAACGACGATTTAGTGTTGTCTTGGCATGCAATAATGGAAGAGTAAAGCTCCCTGTGGTAGTCGTCTGCCACATGCTGCTTTTCTGTTCCAGTGATTGCGTCATGGTGTTGCATTACTCCCATTTGATTCTTCAGTTGCTCGAGATTTTTGTTATAACTTTCTTCCGGAATCGGAGCTGAAGCTGACAGTTTCTTTGTGATTTGCAAAAATTGGTTACCCGACCGTTCGAATCGTTTGGACGTTGGTCTTGATGTGTAATAACCGGTCCAATAAGTGTGTGGATCGTTGCCTAGCGGAAAGAAGTCATCAGTTTTTGTAGGCCACTCAATGTTGGCATCGTACAAAGCTTTTAGATAACAGGACGGCGTCGAATAAAATGCGTTAATTCCATGTTGACTCTGTCGTTCGTTGGTGTATCTGATAAGATAATTTAATTTCAATTGGTCATCATTCATTTTCAAAATCACTATCAGTTGTTGGACAATATTTGACTTTAATTACTTGATTAGCTTATCCAAATTCTTGAACCACATTTGTGCGGACATGTAATGGAAATCGTCTCCCATGGTAAGAATAATGTTGTTGGTGCGATAACTTTGGGCTTGTCGTTTCGTAAAATTGGCGAATTCTTCAATCTTTGAATAAAAGTTGAAAGTCAGTTGTTATTCACTGGGTGTGTATGTACAGGTTCCCTACTAGAGGTTAGAGATGAGCGGGTTGCCAGAAACTTCGAAAAACCCGACCCGAACCCGAATCCGAATTGTTTTTTTCGGGTTCATGGGTTTCGGGTTTCGAAAATTTTAATCGGGTCGGGTTCGGTTCGGGCCAGGTTTGGGAACAGTTCGGGTTTCGGGTTTCGAAAAATTTTATCGGGTCGGGTTCGGTCCGAGTCGGGTTTCGAAAAATGGTCGACCCGCTCATCTCTACTAGAGGTGTGTGAGTCGACATTTTTTCCGAACCAAAACAAAAATTCGAATCCGACCCGAACCTAACACGACACCCTGACCCAAACCCGAACTTTTTTTTTTAATTTCTCAGTTGAGAAAATCATTGAGTGAATTTATTTTTTCGTGTCGGGTCAGGTTTTTTAATTGAAGTCTTTAAACTCGACAAAATCGAAAATGAAAACCCGACCCGTCAAATTGATTCGCGTTAGGGTCGGGTTTTTAGTCGAGTTTCGGGCGGCCCGCTCACCTCTAGTCCCTTTCCAGGGCTTCCAAAGTCTGCCATGCGAATTGTCTCTTCGGGGGTACAATTTTTGGACTAAATGGCGCCGCTTACATAAACGGCAAAGAAACGAAACTCAATAGTAAGGATCGGAGTGGGTCGTCGCACATCCGATCCACAATTTTGGCGGGTCGACCCACATTTGTGACTACTGCCACTGTGGGTCGACCCGCTGAAATTGTGGGTTAGGTGTGGGTCGACCCACTTCGATCCTTAATCAATAGGCGAATTGTCTCTACACACAACCACAAACGTATTGTTCCGCTGTTCCTTTTTCATTTTCATACAATTCGTCAAATGTGTGCACCTCGCTAACGTTTATTTAAGATTTTATGAAAGTAAATTCGGGGAACCTTTTCGGGGGGGGGGGGGTATTATCCGCTACAATTTTTTTTCTCAACTGTAACGACTCTTCGGAAAAGGTCTGAAAGATAAGGTTTGAAAAACTTACCCTTCTATCGATGTTGTAATCTGCACCGTCATCAATCAAAGGTTCATCATTACATAGAACATCAAAGCAAAACCCGGCAGGGGGGCTGTAGTGGTTAAACAAGACGCCAGTGAGAAGATCTGAATCTTCTAAGTTCTGACTCGATTGCCACACCAATTCCATTTTTTTCTCTGAGGATCGTTTGGACTTATCACGCCAATCCAACCGCGAAAAGAACATTCCATCGTAGCCCATTTTCGTAAACAGAGACGCCTGTTCCCTTGAATGACCAAACGGATCAATTTGCCAGCCGACTCTTGGACGTCCACATTCACCGAAGGTTTCATTCAGAAAACTTAAACCCCAAGTGAATTGATCGACAATACTTTGATAATGAGTAGCTGCCTCGTCATTCATGGACCATGCGCCACCAATGAATTCCAAACGACCTTCATTCACTAACATTTTCACTTCCTCTTTCTTTGCATCGGTTTGTTCTTTCCACCATTTCGAGAAGAAAGCGGACTCGACGTAGACGAACTTTCTGGATGGATTTTGAAGCAATCCTTCAACGACAGTGTCTATAATGTACTGAACACTGGCCTTTTGAATGTTACCACGACCTGGGAAAAGCGAATTTAGCACTCAAAATTTTCCCAATTTTTCACTTACTTCCATAGTAGTATTGATCAGCCGTTTTTAACCATCCCACATCGTCGTGGCTAAATAAAAAATCAATTCACACAAACGATTTCACTAAATTTTTTAAGACTTACGTGTGGGACACAATGTGAACATTTAGCAAATTTGGATTTATTGCTGGACATGACTGAATGAAGGAATTGATTTAGTTTCGAAAGTTCAATTTCGTTCAATTTCTTGTTACCTTGTAGCCACAATTGTCCTCCACTGCTCTTGGGTTAAACAGTGGTGTGGCATTTACAACCGCAGCGAGGCTAAAGAGCGCCGCAATAAAAGCGTTTCTTTTCATTGTTGGGAGAGCCGCCTGTTACTAAACTTAATTTTTAGCGTGCGCCTGTTATTTATAACGTGAAGCAACCAATGTACTTGTCACATAATGTTGATAATTCGTTAACTCTGATTACGATTGAGAGATTATTGCTCGTAATAAATAAATGACTTCTTATTTTATTGTCGTTGTTTATTCGTTTATGATCCTCTTTATTGATTAGACACCAAATTGTGAGAATTAAGTTAAGTGCAATGAATTTCTCTCCTAGATACAACTGGGGTTTTTATGCTCGCCACTTATCACAAAACCAACAAGTATTGGGAAATCAAACTAAATTTAAGTAATATTTATAGACCTCTTCACTAGAAAGAGCTTTTTTCGATACGATTGCTAAATAGAGCTCGGTATGTAAAATCAACACTAGAAACAGAGATTCGTTGTCTCGAATGAGTATCAACATTAGAAACAGAGATTCGTTGTCTCGAATGAGTATAAACCATTGTGCTATTGCCGGCTTCGAGCCTTCACCGGGCAATCACCGATGATTCTCCGGGGAACTACTGATGATTCACCGGGGAACTACTGATGATTCACCGGGGAATTACAGATATGATTCATCGGGAATAACCGCTGATTTACCGGGTAAATAACCGATGATGCATGGGGAATCACCGACGATTCACAGAGAAATCACTGATGATTAATATGTAAACCATTTGTAATTCATTAGTGAATCATCAGTGATTTCACAGTGAATCAACGGTGATTCAACAATGAATCACCTATGATTTACGTCCAAAATTAACTTCTTTGACTACACTCTACCGCTACTTTCCTATACCCATGACAATGGCCTATTACTCTCATATAAGGCATCATATCATTATATTTCGTATATGGTCGAAATACCTAGCGAGATACACAACTTCGTTCATTCCATTGGTTCCAGTGCCCAAACTACTGACCCGATTTCCTCAAATATTTTTTTCCAGTTCTGTGAGATAAAATGCTTGACATTTGACATTAAAATAGACAATTACCGTGATATACTTCCTTCGTTTTTGAACACTTCTTCGACGATATCTCCGGAACTACATTTCAGGAAAAAAAAAGTTTCGAAAAAAAAGTGAAGACGGACGACCGGACATTTTTTTTGCAGATTCGTCATCTCTAGGCGATAGTCCCATGTAGGTTTGTATTGCTGTATCTTACCAGGAGGTGTCTTTACATTGAATAAAAATAAGTCCTTCGAAAAGGGGTTCTTATGAGTTTACCACGACATTTGTAACCACCCAAATTGAACGGTGTTCTGCAGTAACTGAGTGTTTTCATTGTGATAACAATAGAATGACAAAGATGGTACAGAACACCGTTCAATTTTGACCCGAGAGTAGGAGGAGGATCGATCATGGTCCTTAAATTAGAATCGGACGAAAACTTTCGAAGTTAAGGTCGAAAAAGTGGTGAAAAACCTGTTTTTTTGTATGAAGTGTCTGTTTTCTCAGACCCCACCCTCACCCTAACGCAGACGTCATTTATGAACACTCCCAAAGAAAAAAGAGGAAAACTTTTTTTGACCATGGAAACATGGGTCAGATGCCTCTCCTTAGCGCTCTAGGTCTTTTCTAAATGGACCTTGATTGATTGATTTTATCATGCTCGGAGCGGTAGCGGAGAGCGTGACGCAGTCCCCACACCCCAAAAAAAACGTCCACAAACCCAAAAACCTCCATACAAAAACCTTTGGGACAAGACACCATGTATAGGCGAAGTTTTGAGTTTTTTCCCCTC
>CM055404.1:136571024-136619213 GCA_029228625.1 Pseudolycoriella hygida
CCAACGACGAAATAATTTTTCTGTACTTTCAGTTTTTGCGCTGCAAAAATTTGACTTTTGTTTCTTATTGCGTTGATTTTTTTGAGTTAATTTAAATTTTTGCGTGTAAAAACTGAAAGTATTGAAAAATTATTCCGCTGGTGGGTCCGGCATTTGTGACGCAATTTTTTTAACAAAACGTAATTTTATTTCAAAGAAAGCGCTCTAATTTTTTCAGGAAATCAAAACTTTTAACACAAGGTTCCATTCAAACGAAATTCTGCGTATTATCTGCGATAGTGTCACCTCAAGCGATATCATTAATTTTGGAAGCGGACTTACGGACTGCGTCACACTCTACCTTTAAAAAGGTTTTTGTTGTTTGACTTTATTGTCTACTTTTTTCAAGCCGACGTGGAAAAAGAGTGGCTATGACTGCTGTCATAACCCTCGTTAAAAAATCATGAAAACGTTACAAATAATACTTAAAGTAAAATAACATAATCACAGCGAAAAAATAAATAAAAATCACAGAACAAAAAAAAAAAAAAAAAAACAAAAACAGTAATTGAACAACAAAAAGTAAAACAAAAACATAACCAAAGACCCGTACGTATCAGTATAGATGTGACAAACAGAATAGATGTGGCAAAGTGACTCGAACGTACCTAAATATACAAATAAGCAAACAAGCCAACGTTTTCTGTCCTTTTATAACTGTAAGAGTTTCAAAGATCCATCGAAATTACCCAAGGTAATGTCAAAGGCCCTACCGAAGTACGTCTCAGACCATTCAAATCTAGAAAAGCCTATATCCAAGGACTATGTCATTTTCCCCTGAAATCCTGAAACACGTGTTCTCTCAAATTTTTTTCTCTACAACTTTGTCCTTGGAAGCAACTTTCTATCTCTCATAGTTCTGGAGATTCGGGTCATCCTTCCCAATTATGAAAGTGGACATATGCCAGAATTGGGCCATATTTCCCAAAACCCTGAAACACGTGTTCGCTCAAATTTAATTCTCTACAACTTTGCCTTTGACAGTAAATCTCCATATTGCATAGTTAAGGAAATATAGACGAAAAACTGTTTTCGTAAGGCCAAGAATCTCATTTTCGTCTATTCCATTGGTCCCAGTGCCCAGACCCCTGTACCGATTCCCACAAAAATTTTTTCCCAGTTTTGTGACATCAAATACTTTCATTTGACACCAAAATGAGGAATTTTCGTGCTCTACTTGCTGAGATATTTGCAAAAAAGCTTCACCAACCCTCGAAAAACCATGTTTCTGGTCACTTTCTCGACCATATCTCCGGAACCACTTGATCGATTTTGCTTATCTTCGAAATTGAATCATTTATTTATTTATTTAATTTAATTTAATTTAATAAAAAGTGGAGACGGACAGACGGCAGACCGACATTTTTTTTATTGCTGATTCGTTATCTCTAGACGATAATAGATGCATCCCCCTCCTCCCACCTCGATCCGCCTCATGTTACAATAATTGTTTGTAGTAAACGTATGGGACGTTTGTACTTCGTACGGGTCCAATGAAAGGAATATTGATGAAATCATAGCGCTGTCCATTCTTTAAATAAATCGTCCGGGAGTTTCAGCAGCGCTGAACGAAAGTGGTTGCGAGGTAGGGTCGGGTCGATGTTCTCTGCTGCAATGTTAAATAAACGGCAGACTACATTCAATGGAGATTTCTGAATTTGATTGATTTCGTAACATTTGTGTGCCGTCATTCAACACCTTCATTGATCGTAGTTGTGGTGAATTGTATTTGCCCATGATTATTGAATGGACGAACAGTATTATTGCATTAACCCGGCGTCTGACTAGCGTCGCTATACCCAACTGAGCATGAGCACATCTGTAGGTATATGGTGGTAATGTGTATGACCCGGTCTTTTTATATCGTAGATGAGGATTGTTGTCACCAAGTAAGAATAATACCATTTGCTTCTGAACGCTTTCAATGGATTTTCTGTGTACCATATAATTCGGTGACCAAACTTTGAAGTTGTATTGGCTCTCTTGGTCACGTATTCATAATGAGATTGAAACGTTAAGCCTTTGTCGAATGTCACACCTAAGTCCATGGTTTCTTCCACTCATCTGATTGGCTCACCATCGATGGTATAATTGAAGACAATCGGGTCTCTTTTACAGGTAAATGTCATTAACTTGCATTTTTCCCTATTCATTTGCAGCTTATTCTCCTTGCACCATTTCATAAACCAGTCGATCCCTTCTTGAAGTTTCATGGCGTCTTCCACGCAGTCGATCCTATGCGATAAGTTTTTATCATCAGCGAAATTTGATGATATTATCTCGTACATAAGTGGGTCCGAATCGTCGAAGAATACAATGAAAAGCGATGGACCATTTACCGAGCTTTGCTTAACGCCAGAGGTAACAAGCAACATTCTTGATCTAGCGCGTCCCACTTGCACATATTGCCGCCGATCCGTTAAATAGGACTTAAACCAGAATAACGATTGGTTGGATAGTGGTAATCGTGCCAGCTTCCTGATTTGAGTTGATGAAGCATCTGAATAGAATACGTCTAATTGTGAATGAGAAGCAAATGCTTGATGAATGTGAGTGGTGTGCTCAAGAAGATTAGTCTCGCAGAAGTCGTGCTTTATTGTATTTCCGTCCGATACCCACCCATGTTACAATAAAATTGTTTATGCTACATGAACTGTGAGCTGGAGTACCACTTCCAAGATGGCAACTGCCAAGATGAGCTAAGACGATTGCTTTTGCCGACGACTTGATACTCACGGTATCCGTAACGTCGAAGATGGAGGTGGAGGTAGTTACGATGGAGACGCTAGAAACTGTCAAAAACTGGATGACAACGGCAAAAAAACTGAGCGGATCGTATTGAACATCGACGGGAACAAATTACATACACTCGCCAATTAAATACCTTGGAGTTTTGCTGGACGACCTCAGAAATTTTAATATTCATGTGGATTACGCGTGCGAAAAGTCAATGAAAGCTTTGGACCGTGCAGCAGCAAAACGAGGCTACTAGTAAGCATCACCCTATCAGTATTGCGCTACGGGGCACCAGCGTGGATACAGGCGCTAAAACGATATCTCTAGAAGCGGTATGTGTCATAGCTGGGACGATGCTTATACACATAACGTTGACGGAAGACAGCGAATGTCATAGAAATAAGAGAAGGGAGGGTCAAACTAACAAAACAGTTAGAACGCAATTAAGAGCCGAATCACTGAGACAATGGCAGCAAGAGTGGGACTCTTCGGACAAGGGAGAGGTTAACTACCAATTGACACAGTTCCTGCCGGGCCACGGATGCTTCAGCAAATACCTATACACAGGTTTGGATCCGCTTAATCACCTTCCTGCGGAGCGCGTGTTGTTTGTCTGTCCCAGCTTCGAACAAGAGCGAGGTGAGCTGAATGACTGTGAGTTGGACAGATTTAAAGGCCGAAAACAAAATATCGTTGATGTGCCGCGATGAGGAGGTGTGGAGAGTAGCGGATAATTTAGTTGCGAAAATAAAGGGGAAGCTGCAAAGTGCATGGAGAGACGTTCAAAGAAGACTGCCAGTTGATCTGAGAAAGTAGGTGCGAAAGCAAAGCCCCTCCCCGAAGTAATGCTGAGAGAAGAGAGCATGAAGACTAAGGAAGGGGGTTTTAGTTGGTAGGTGATTGAAGAATGGAATTCAACACTACCTTGGTCCGGGAGGACCGGGTGTCTATGAAGATTTCCCCACCAAAAAAAAAACATGAACTGTAAAATGGTATCTCGGTGTATCCTTTACAGTTCTTGTAGTATAAAATGCTATTATGTATCGAGCGGGTGAAAGTTCACTTGCTCTGCTGTAATGTGAACTTTACAGTAGAGAGATTTGATATAAATGCTATTGTAGTTAACATTAGGACCATGTAGTTCGTACGGGTCTAAACTTGTGTCAGAGGAAGTTTTCAAAGAGTAAAATTGTTTAGTTAAAAGTTCATAGTTTCAATATTTTTTTTTAATTTTTTAAAGGCCTAGGGTAAAATCTCCAGTTATAAGAAGGGACGCATTAGTTAGTCCCCCAAAATTCCTTTGTTTAGGGTCTCGTAAGATATACAGCAATGTTCTCGGAGGATCGTATTCGGTGCGCATAGGTTTGATGTATACTGTATGTTTCTCAAGTAAAACAGCTCATGTACGGCTCGTAACCGGTGGTGCACTTACACTATATCGTTCCAGCCGCCGCCAGCAATTTTCATTCGACACTCTAGTCTATCTCATATCACCTATATCATTCGTCTAGGAAGGCCTCCCAAATCTTATTCAATGGAACCTTGAGACCTTCCTTTTTGGCATCCTGTTATGGCCGTCCTTTGTTACGTGTCCAAACCATTGCTAACAAAGATTGACCTTCGGGATGCTACTAAGAATCTCATTTGGGAAACCTCCAAGTCATCCTCCAGTGTACACAATAATCATAATCACTACCACATGAGATCGTGGGCCCATAACCTTTGGGAGTTAGAGCCGTTGTCTCTTCTACGATACGTTTATTACTGATTTAGAAACTTTTTGATACAGAGTTGGCAACTTAGACCATTCAAGTATCAATTTGTTGACCGGTTTCTTTGACCTACGTGGTTTTGTGTCACTACTTCACCAAGTTTGATCGCAATTAATTGGCCGTATATGCAACAATTAGAATCGAACTATGAACCACACATTCCTCATAACATCAACTCCTTGAGCGGGTGGTCTAAAACAGGGTTTGCATGTCTTGCTTTGTTAGACAATTGATAAGCAGCGACACCATGGCTTCCTGAGCTGATGCAGTGGTACCAAAGGAATTCCCGAAGTGGTTACGCTGGGTTCTGGAGCCTTCAAGTATCACTGCACAGTCACTTGGCGCCAACTTGGGCAACTGCCCCTCTTTACCTTCCTGGGTAATTAGGTTGGATGGGAAGACTTTAGTTGATGCTAGAATCCAATCTCGTGACAAAGAGGCACATTTTCATGCTATTTTACAATCCATCAATATGTCGAATAATTAAAGTTCGATCTTCATATCATATCAACTTTGTTTTTTATACGAAGTGATGACTCCCGTCGACTCACCTGTATCAGTGCGGCAAAATTCAAACGATGAACCACATAGTGAAAGACTGTGTTTTACACCGCTCTAATTGGAATCTTCCTGACATTCACTCGCTATCGATCGATACGCTAAGTTGGTCAAATTTCGAAATTTTGGTTTTGTGATATTTTGTACTTCAGTCATTTTCAAATGAATCAAATCCCAATCCGTCGTCCATGGACGCCTCGCAGTTAAAGCAATTCTAGGTGTACACGTAAGTCTTCTAATGGCTATTTCCAATTACAATCAGCTGGCGTTTTTGAATGAATTTGCTTTGATTAACGTTATAAGCTTTCTTTAGAGCTGTCTTTGGAGACAATACGCTCAGAGTTTGATTGAAATCAACTAGTGCAAATTACAACAGATGGTGACTATTTTCATATTCGTTACAATTCGCTTGACCCGATAATACCTTCAACGCAGACATATGGAATATTCAACCGCCCGTTGCCAATCGACATAACGCAGTAAGTAAAAGATACTTTTCTTTCTGTGTGTGTCGATATATTGCACGAAATCTTCATAACGCAACTGTTCTAGCTGTGTTTACGTCTGAGTGTCATATCAACGGCTTAATAATTAAATTTCGATGGAGGACGTACTAACCCGTAAGGGGCGCGCTTTTTTTAGGGAGAGGAGGGTTTCAGAAAAGCTTGCGCTCCATACATTTCGAACTTTTTTACATGTATTTTTGCGTGTAACGGGGGAGAATGTCGAAAATCCGTCTTTTTTAGCGTGCGCACTATTTGAATGGCCACTAAGGTCGGTTGATTGAAGTCAGGGAAGTCGGCGGCGGGGACGGATGAAATCACGACGAAGTTAACAATTTTACCATGAAAACTTCTCCCGTGCTCTTAGACCAGAAATTTTGTGTTATTGTTTCGATTTATAAAAAGAGTACAAACACATGGCTTCACTTGAGGTTAATGAGTGTGTCTCACGACCGTTGCCTCTCTCCACTTTCCTTCGTAGTTGCTATATACAAAGCCATTAGGCTGGCAAAACAGGGAATGTTAAAGTTGATGAGGTAATTATGAAAAATCTGGCTTATACGAATGACTTAATCCTAATGACGCTAGCGAATTGCCAAATGAGATTGACTGCCTGCATTTAGCATGTGGTGATGAAGATAGGTTATGTTATGCATGGTAAATCTCGTGAGGTAATAATTTTGAGTTTGAATACTTAGGAAGATGGCGGCATGGTTAGTAGTAGTAGAATTTATTGTCATGTGCATAAGGTCATGGACCTTTTAATTTACATATTATAGTCGCGGTAACAAAATTTTGATCCGAATAAAAAATGCATTTAATGTCAGAAAAAAGAAACAATAGATAGAAGGAAAAAAACAACAAAAGAACGCTAATTACATCAATTAAAAGCTTCCCTGGTGATCATATCCAATCTCGTCGTGCTCGTACTGGCTGCAATATGAAAATGAACAAATAAATAAATGAAAATGAAGTTATGTAAGTCACTAGCGGCAATACCTAGAGTCCTAAGCCTCAGTGAGGAAAACTTCGGACATTCACATATCACGTGAACGCCCGTCTCCTCGCCGAAGCCACAGGTGCAAATGGGATCATAGGTGAGTCCCATTTTAGCCAGATGCTTGCTTAGTTTACGGTGCCCGGTGATCGCACCAACCACTCGCTTGATGCAACACCTGTCTATGTTTAGCAATTCTCTAGTCCACTTCCCATCGGGCAAGCGCTTTGTGTGCACTCTTCCCTCATAGGTGCTCCAATGGTTAACGAATTCCGACTTAACCCAACACTCTATTGCTTTTACACATTCCGAGTGTGGTATGGGTATGAAAGGCTCTGGCCCACAGCTTAAAGTTGCCGAACCTTTCCTCGCCAGCTCATCCGCTCTCTCGTTTCCCTCCACGCCAGAGTGTCCGGGGACCCAGACCAGCTTTACCTGATTTCTCAGTCCAACCCGGTTCAGGGTTTCCTTTAACTTTTTCACTAGCTTGGATGTCACGGCAATCGACATGAGCGCCCCAATCAAAGCCTCACTGTCGGAACAGACTGTGACTTTTCTTCCACATGCCTCTGTTGGGATTGCCTCCTGCACTCCCATCAGTGCCGCGAACGTCTCAACCTGAGTCACGTTGGCTTACCTTCCTAGGTGATGCCACCTTTCAACAACCTTCCCTGGAGAAAATACCCCGGCACCCGCGCCTTCCGAAGTTTTAGAGCCGTCAGTGAAGCTCACAACTTCTTCACCCGAGATGTGACTTGGCCAGCCTTCCAGCCATTCCGACCTGCTGGGCACGACAGTCTCAAACCGCCTCACGAAGTCTGTCTCCGGTGTCATTCGGTCCCTAGGCATTTCAAAGACCTCATTAGGGATGACCTTCTTGATTTTCCTATCTGCCGTAGCAAAGGCTTTCGCCTTTAATTCCACGTACAGCGTTGGCAGGTCAATCAACGTCTCAATGGCCGCCGTAGCTGTCGACCTCATAGCACCGGTAAGACAAATGCACACCAGCCTTTGAATCTCGTTCAGCTCTTTCCTCACACTCACTATGTCGAGTCTCGGCCTCCACACAACGCAGCTGTGACTCATCATAGGCCTTATAACTGCTTCGTAAATCTACAATATAGCCTTGGACGGTGGACCCCAGTTCCTCTCCCAAAGGAGTTTCTGCAAATCCAGAAAGCTGCTATAGCCTTCTGTGCCTTGTACTTAACATGCTGGATCCAAATTAACTTGTGATCGAGAATAACTCCCAGATATTTCACCTTCTTTCCAGGGACGATGTCTTTATCAAACAGCTTCAGTTCACTTCTTGACCCGACGTTCTCTTGCTAAAGAGAACTATGTCCGTCTTGTCCAGGTTTACTCTAAGGCCGTTGTTTCTACACCATTCCTCAACTACTTTCAGCGAGTACCTCATCTTATCGCCCAGCGTGCTCTCGAACTTACCTCTGATCAGAATTGTCAAATCGTCCGAGTACCCTAGGGCGAAAATCCTCTCGTCATTCAGCCTCCTGATGAGGGAGTCCACTACCATGCACCACAGCAAAGGAGATAATATTCTCCCTGAGGGCAGCCCAGAAACTAGACCCGGATGGTTCTTACACGCTCGTTTAAAGCCAGGTAACGAATATTTGTTCTTCACAGAAGGCTGTAGAGGCACAATCTAACCTCAAAACGAATGACAAACCTAAAACTGATAAGAAAGAGTAAGCACGTTTAGTCGATGTCAGCCTAAAGAGCCCATCGTTTGGCATTTTGTATATGCTGAGACAATTAACATCACTTGGCTACCGGACTCGTAAAGATATCCCGGTAAATTCAACAAAAAATCAAACAGTCACATTGCAACGCCATCAAGTTTTGCTGCATGGCTGCATCTTTGGCATTGACAAAGCAGAATTCGATTTAATTGGTGGTCAATCACATCCAGTTGCTGAAATCCGAAAGGACATCCCGGACTGCGATTGGGCTTTTAAAACTAAAGTCGTTTCAATATCATAGTGAAGTTCAGTCGTCCCTGACAGATTGGCTAATCGTTACCCGTATTCAGTTGCTGAACTCCGAAAGGACATCCCGGGCTGCAAATGCGGGGATTAGTTTTTCAGTGCGACGGTCATTGCACAGTAGAAGTCAATTTCGTTAATGCTGAAAAATGTTTTTTTTGTCTAAATTCATACGATAAATAAATAAATAACAGAAATTGGTAGCGCATTGTATTTAGATACTCCACGAAGAAAACACGAATCATTGACGACGCTTCTATCGTTACGTGGCAGAAACAAGTGAAGTGTCCTGCCCGACGAACCAAATTTCAAATTCTCATACATATACTCAGGTTCCTTCGAAATTATGACATTGTGCAAGAAAGAGGCAGTGATATAGTCAAAGAATGCAAAGATATGATAACCAAGAAGTCTGTCCACATGATTAGATAAAGACTCAAACCGTTTTATACCATAAATGAAGCGTACGCATGCGTTAAAAGCCTTTTCAAAAATCTTTTTCGCAACAACAGAGAGCTCGCTCCACACCGAGCAACCAACAATAAGTAAAATGCGGCAAGAGCAAGGATTTGATTAGTAGCTCCTTCGTCTTCGGGATGAATCGAGCACTCGGCCACATATTGCGAAGCCCTGGGAAAATTTTGGCGGAGACTCGATTCGCATGTTCCGCCCATATGAAACCATCGTCCAAAGTCAAGCCCAGATTCATCACGCAATCAATATAGGTAATTTTAACACCTTCAAAAACCAACTTAGGGATGTCAATGTCCCAATTGCTAGACGAGAAGACCATCGCCATTGTCTTACCTGCATTCAGTTTCAACCTATTCAACGCTGCAACCACTGATAAGTCCGACCCAAGAAGGCTCACGATTAATGGACTTGTAAAGCTGAAAGTCATCAGCAAAGTGATGATTGCAGTACTTCATCCACACGGGAGGCCATTAATAAACAACGCGAACAGCAGAGGGCCAAGCACGGAGCCTTGCGGTATCGCTTGAGACTGAAAATTGTTGATGCAGACTGACTGCGAGCGATCAGATAGATAGTTGCCTATCAGTCCAACCGCACTCGTTGAGAATTAGGTTAGGGAGTGAGGTTAGGGAATTAGAGGAGGAAAACACGAGTTCAACAGGAAGGAACAACAGGAAGATGACTTGGGCACGTGCAAAGGATGAGTGTTAACAGATTACCAAAGAAGACCTTGAATATACAGTTCCCGGGTGTATGACCAAGGATTAGACCAAGGAGAAGACTAATAGATTCCACTAAATTAGACTTCAGAATTAGGGACTTTTGCAGGGACAAACCAACTCCTTCAGTGGTGGTAGCGTGGCTTTGTGGATGAAAGTCCATAACTCAGGGGCTGCGGCAGAAATAGCTCTCAGTTCATAAAGCGTGATGATGATGGAGTCAAATTTAAACAAAATCCTTTCAGTGAATTTCTAGAATTTATTAAAATTACAAACAATCAGAAAATTGAAAACTTGTAATTCAAATAGAATTTGACAAAAAATAAGATTATTTTGAAAATATATATGGATTATTCACATTACATAGTAATTTGTTTCGATTTTAAAATTGATTTGAATATAAAAAAAATTTAATTATTTCATTTAACTTCACTTTTCAACGCAACGCAGACAAACAAAACAGATTTTTATATTGATTTTTCTATTGTACTATCGTCAGCAGGTGCTCCAAATCGCTCTTCATAAATTCGTTGTCGATGATCCATACGCAGGATTGCTTCTAACTCCGGTCGTAGACTATCTATTCTCCTTGAAAAACGGGCATTGTCTCTCGCAGCCTCTTCCCATTTTCCTTTTCTTGCTGCTCTATATGCATAATCCCAAACTACCATCGTATGCACTGTAGGTGTTAAATTAAATGTAACCTGCAAATTAAGAAAAATCATTTTTAGATCGTTTTCAAATTTTTGCAAAAAACAATCTGAAGTAGAGTTTCATTAGTCTTTACGCGTAGTCTCTCTTTTTGCAGAATTACAAAGCTTCTATTAATTTTGGACAAAGTTAAAAGAAATTTCCGAAGAAAAAAGTACGCAGCCACAATGCAGCATGAGAAGACTTGTTGTAGGCAGATTTGTAGAAGAGCGGACTTCTATGTGGCAATGTGGCGTGCACTTCACTGTGCATACAGGGGGTGGCAGTCTTTTGTTTTTATTTGTACAAATAACACTCAACGTGAAGTTGACTACAGTTGCGACCGAAGCTAACTTCATTGCAAGCAAAATCAGCTGATTGTTGAAACTTTCAATAAAGTCAGCTGATTTTGGTAAATTTATTAATGAAATCAGCTGATTTTGTTTGCAATGAAGTTAGCTTCGGTCGTGTGCACATAACTGCCGTTACAACCCGTCCGCGTCAGAGGCTAGATCATTTTATTTACTAGTTCCGCAATTTTTTTGTGAGTTTTTCCTCACGTCGGTAACGAAAGGATCTCTAAGAGAATCCATCTTAGAGATCCTTTCGTTACCGACGTTTTTACTGTGTCAGTGGTAAATTGCACACAAACCTAGTGCCATCTATGATGTACTAAGTGCGGAAACTAGTAAGGCTTAGAATGCCGGTTCGTCCCTTCAATATGTTTTACCGGACCACATGCTTAACGTGAATTCCAACGCCTAACGGTAGCCAGCATTTCACCATTAGGATTTATTCTGGTGCTAATATCTCCGTCTAAACGAGAATTCATCGAATATGGGTGACGCCATATTTGTCATTCTTCTATTTACGATTCGTTGCGGCACCAAATTTAATGCCTTGGTGTGCGGTGTGCCTAGGAACGTTACTTCAATGCTATACATTGAAGAAAATCCTACACAGAATTTG
Organism: Pseudolycoriella hygida; assembly: GCA_029228625.1. NCBI lineage: Eukaryota > Metazoa > Arthropoda > Insecta > Diptera > Sciaridae > Pseudolycoriella > Pseudolycoriella hygida. The sequence continues at coordinate 136,582,485 of CM055404.1, forward strand.
TCCCCACTAGGATTAAACCCGGATATTCTTGGTGGAAAGCCAGTACGTTACCACTGAGCTTAACCGTCCTTACCGAAAATTGACATTTTTAGACCTAGGGTCGTTTAAGTGGTTTTTGGTCCTTTGGACATTACTCGAGTAAATCTTTTCCGATTTTCATAAATGTTTTTTTAATCGACAGGTCTATGAAAGCCCTACTATTTGTAGAAGAAACTTTTTTGAGATTGGGTCCTAGGATATAGCTAGGACACTAAAAACGAGTCTCTGCTACCGCTCTACATATTTTTTGTACATAACTCGAGTACATCTCTTACGATTTTCAAATTTTTTTTTGATCGAAAGGTCTAGGACTGTCTCCCGTTTTATAGAAGAAAATTTTTTGATTAGAAATCCTGAGTTTCTACTAAGGCCCAACGTGTTTGGTGACATAAGTCGGATAAATCCTAACCGATTTTGTTGATTATTTTTCTATTTGAGAGGTAATCGAGTACCGAATATTCAAAAACAAATTTGGACCCGGTGCCCTCAGGTCTGTCCTAAGGTCGGCCCTAACAAAGAAAATTTTGTCCATGGAAGTATGTGCCCTAGACAAAAAAATGGTTTTTTACTATCTTGTAGAGAAAATGGAGGGAAATATTTTTGTCTATGTAAGTATTTGTCCGAGGCCTCTCCTGAGGACCCTAGGTTGGCCCTAGACAAAAAAATGGTTTTTTGCTATGTTGTAGAAAAAATTGAGCTGAACCTTTTTGTCTATTTGGGGGTCAATTATGAACTTTCGGAAGGCCTTTTTTACACCATTTTTTGGACGGGTTTTTCAATGTTGCTCTCTCGGCAATTTCCAATACAACTTAATGTGTACGTAATTTCATACACTTAAGAGTTAAGGCAATATATACTTAAATACGTTCGAGTCTTTTCGTAACATCAACTCTGTTTGCCACATCTATTCTGATACGTACGGGTCCCTTGCATACGTTTTTTAATTTCAGCTCTAATATGATGCGTGTAAAACTTAATACTCGGAAAAGCACTTTCGTCTCTGTTCATTTTGACGTAAACTGTAGGGAATGCAGAACCGTTTCCTTAAGAACTGCGAACCAATTCATACATTTTTCAAGTCCCGATTCTTCGGTTTTGAAAAAGTGGACTTATTACGTCTCTTCAAAAAAAATTATTTTATTGGATATATCAGGTGGAAAACAGCCATAGGGGTGGTCTTTCTACACATTTCACTTGAATTGGGTCCGCACATTTATCTACAGTCATATTCATGAGACTGCCGGAACTAATTAGGGATAAGGCCAAGATCAAACATCAGAGAGAGAATGTGGGAGCAACTGAACGCTTCTAGGCAAACAAAAAAGTTTTTGTTGGGATGCAACTCTAACCAGTTGAACAAAATGGGACGTAGCAACGACCCAAACTGTAGGAGATGCGGAGACACACTGGAAACGGTGAAGCATTTTATGTGCAACTGTTCTGTCCTGTCGATGCTGAAGTCGAAGGACCTGGGTGACTTTTACCTATCACTAGAGGAATTCTAAAAGGTACCATTGCCTGACGTTCTATCCATCATTACAGATATCAAATGGCTGATATACCCACACATTCAATATTGCAAAAATGAGCCACGACACGACACAATGAGCCCAACAAAGATGAAGCCATGGCTCATAAATACTTCGAAGAACAATTTGTAGTCTAAAATTCGAAGTCAAATAAATCAATTCGGACTGAAAGCTTCCGGCCTTTTTGTGGATTCCAAATTTTTAAATTCGAATTTGAACTATCGAAATTTTCTACGAGCTTTTACAAATCTTTTAAAGCATTGTATGAGGTGAGGTATATTTGAGAAATGTTCACCAAGAAATGCTAATTTAAAAAAAATTGCGACTTAATATTGTAAGCCCTTGTAATAGAAAATTTAATTAAAGTCCGAATTCGAATTTAAAAATTTAGAATCCAAGAAAAAGGTCGAAGCTTTCAGTCCGAAATTTTTTGTTGGACTTCGAATTTTGGATTCCAAATTCGAATTGTATATCACAATTGTATAACACAATTTTCAATGTAAGTGTAAAATTTAGAACTGTCATACTCAAGTTTAAAGCTCGGAACAGGTCACTTTTGACCTGACCTGTGACCTGAAACAGTTGACCTGAAAATTTCAGGTCAGGTTCAGGTCATTTCTTTAACGACCTGAACCTGACCTGACCTGTTTTACAATTGACCTGACCTGAACCTGACCTGAACCTGATTTATGGCTGACCTGACCTGACCTGGCCTGGGTCGACCTGAACCGACCTGATCTTCCATCTTCGACAAAATTTTTAACACTTTTGATGCCGTTAACCGAACGAATTAAGGGGACAATAATCGATTGAAACAATGTAACAATGAACATGATAATGTTTGTAACTGTACCAACTAAATATATATATTCCATGAAGAAGAGGAACTATGTAACGTAACAACGCTATATTAGCCGCTACCAGTTTGTGTTAACATTCAATTCTGTAGTATTTTCTGTAGTATATGTAAATTGTTTAAGTGGTCAGCCAATGAACGTTTGAATTTATTTTGGAATTATTTACGTTCGGGTTAGCTCAGGTCATTCAGGTCAGTTCGAAAAAAGTTCAGGTCAGGTCAGATCAGGTCGAAAAAAGTTGGGGTCAATTCAGGTCAGGTCAAATCAGGTTTCAGGTCAGGTCAAAATTTTTTATTTCAGGTTCAGGTCGAATGAGGTTTCAGGTTTTTCAGGTCAGGTTTCAGGTTGACCTGACCTGGTCCGAGCTTTACTCAAGTTCATCGTGGCTATTGCGTTATATGGACGTTTGGTTTCAGGTACTGATTACAAAAAAGCTTTAAGACTTATGTAAAAGATATGAGGTCTATAATTAAGTTAAAAAATTATGCAAAGTTTTGTGTAACGTTCCCCCTCCCCCCAGCACCGGAAAATCCTACCAGCGACAGAGGGAAATCCTACCAACGACACCGGGAAATTTTGACACGGTTTCCGGGAAGAAAACATTATATATGGCCGGTCGCAACCCTATGATGGCGAACTATTGTCATCCATGCTCTTCCATCGCCCGCCAAGAAGATGGCTTGCTCGCTCAGTGAAAGCCCCCTAACTTCTAAATCCGACTTAATTGAATCGACAAACCTTCTTCTTGGTCTACCCCTGGGCCTAACACCAGACATTCAAGACCCTTTTCTGTAGAGGTTAGGACGGAATAACCCCAACCAAAATTTCCCCTCGGACGAAATATCCCCAAACAAAATACCCCCTCAGACAAAAAATCACCCCAAAAAGTACTTATTGCGAAGTAGCAGCGCCGCAGGCCGTGAATTTGAGTGGAAAATAAAAAAGTGGGGTCGAGGGGCGGCAGCCCTTGTAATAAGAGGGTCAAGGGGGAAATGTTCCCCTTAGCGGGGTTTGGGGCGTAAAAAAGCCCGCCGCAGGCGCGGGTGAGGGGGCATAGCAATACGCAATATAATATCTAGTCAATAATACCTACCTATATCCACCACTTCTGAGTAGACATTATGTCTGGAGATATTTTGTCCAGGGATATTTTGTCCGGGGATAATTTGTCAGTGGTTATTTTGTCTTGGGATAGTCAGTCCTAGAGCGTTTTCTGTAACCTGTTAGTACCCATCCCCAAAACCCCTAAATTTTCCCTAACGTCGTTCCTCTCTCGATATAATTTTCAATTATTTGTCAATAAAACTATTTGTATTATTTTTGCGCCTTTTCCATCGACAACAACATCTACAGCTATGAATATTTCATTGTTTACCATTTTTTAATACAAATTTTAACGTCTGTTGTCGGTTTACGCAAGTGACTCGAAATAGTGATGTTATGAAAGAAATGCAATGTTTTGTTTCGCGATGAGGAAAGCAGTTTTTTATGTGAGAATTGCGGGTAATTAGTGCATTCCGTTCAAAGAATATGACATTGTTGTTGTATCAATTGTACAAAATAAGTCACTAGTTTTCTAAGGTTAAGTATCAACAATGAGATCTTCATATAGAGTTGTTAGTTGAGATAAATGTACTAAGAATAGCTTTCCTTTGTGGTGATTTTAAAACTAGACAATTATTGAGTTCCTTGAGCTATCTTTTCCCACATGCGTTGACAAGTTCATTAAATAAATGATAAGCAACACATGAGTAGCAACTGAATTTCTGAAAATTTTTTATTTGGAACAGATGTAGCAATGAAGATCATGAACAGGCGAATAGATACACTCCCCTATTGAAAATTCAACACAAATATTCTCGAGATCGGACAAATTACTTACGACTTTTCGCGAATCCATCAAATTAGCTATGGAGCAAAAGTTTATGGTTTTCTCACATGAAATTTATGACGAACAATTTTCCATATTCAATAAATGCGATCAATGAGCTTTTGACAAATATTAGTTTGTTGTAGCTTTGATTACAATTTTAAGAGAAAACAATCATCAAATAAGTCAGGAAAGTAAACAATGGGTCAATGATACCCACACGCAATTACAATAACAAGTGAGTTATTTTCATATCACCAAACGAATTTGCTTTTTAAATTTATCAGGTTCTTCCCGGTCATCATTTACATCGTGACAACATTTCTGTTGGGGTTCGGAACAGATCAGATATATGTTTATTGTCCCAGATTGATCTGAAAAATTTTCAATCTGAATCTGATCTGAAAATTTTATTCTTGATCGGAAATCGATCTGATCCGATTTGATGTGAATTTGTCAAATCACGATTTGATCCGAAATCTGACAGATATGTGAATGTTATCTCGATAGAACTAAAACATTTTTTTGTGCTCGGAATTATAATACTGGTAGGGAAATTTAGTCTGATGAAGTAAGAAGTATGTGTGATGATGTAGCGAATATGTGGGATGAAGTGGAAAGTATGTGGAATGATGTTGATAGCGTGTGCGAACAGTATCACTCACTTCGGGTCTTATGAGTTGTAATGCACCTTAATGCAGTATTAAGACTCATTAGGATGTACAGGATGAAGTAAAAAGGGTGTGGGATGAAGTGGGAAGTATGTAGGATGAAGTAAAAAGTGTGTGAGATGAAGTGGGTAATGTGTGCGATAAGGTGGAAAGTCCACGTAATTCCCACTTCATTCCGCTCATTTCACCCCACACACTTTCCATTTCGTCCCACACACTTTCCACTTCATCCCACTCACTTCCCACTTACAAAACTTAAACATTTGATGGCACCAAATCAAAGATGCAAAATGTACAGATCAGATCAGATAATTTTTTACTGTAAACTGTAATACTGAACTCATCTGAAAATTCAGATTTTAATTTTTTTAGATTCAGATCAGATAAAAATCATTTGTTCCGAACCCTATCCTGTCGTCATTAGGAATCTGTTTAGAGTGACAGGTCCCAATGCAGTAACCTATAAAGGTCTCCAAGAGTTCTGGAATGTACTACTGAATGTATAGAGCGATTGGCGTGTTTGAGTGTGACAGAAGTGCTGACCTCGACGCCGACAGCGGCTCTAGAGATATTGCTGTCACTACCGCAGCTCGACCTGTTCATAAAACAAGAAGCTGAATTGACAGTGTACAGACTGTATAAGGGAGAGAACTGGCTCGCTCAAGACCGAAGTTTTGGCCATGCCAGAATTCTGTCGGACTTGAAGCGAAAGTAGAGATGTCTGAAGACAAGGTGCAGGCGACCTTTTGTTTTGAAAGAAATTTTGACACTAGTCTACCAAGCAGGTCTGAATGGGAGAATAGAGTGCCGCCATTAGAGGCAGACGTAGTCATGTATACAGATGGATCTAAGACTGAAGAAGCTGCGGGAGCATACTCAGAGGAATTGAATTACAGTATGTCTTTGCTTCTAGGGGAGCATGCTGAAGTCATAGCCATATGTGAAGACGCCCAAGAAATGATCCGAGCTGGGATCAAAGTCAAGAGAGTTTTGATTTGTACGGACAGTGAATCACTGTCGTCGGTCAAGTTTTCGTCAGGGTTAGTTCTGAATGTTTCTCAATGTTAGAGACCCTATCAAGCAACAATAACGTTAAGCTTGCCTGGGTACCTGGACATCCTTGAATTGGGGAACGAAAAAGCCGACGAACTAGCCAGGAGTGGAAGTAGTGCCAAATTCATTGGAGCCGAACCAGCCGTCCGAAGATACGCGGGTTTGATTAGAACTCTGGTGAGAAAAGAAACGGAAAAAAACCATCAGAATAGGTGGGAGGCCTTGACTAGTTGCAGACAATCGAAGGATATATTGGTGGGCTGTAATAATAGGTTGCAATCAATTTAGCTCTCACAGTTCGTTCATTTTACGCTTAAACAAAATTTGTACTGTCAAAGATTTAAATGTCATCAAGTCAGACTACATAGCTTTCTATATAAAGATACATACATCAGACGTACCTTGCGATCTCTTTCTAGCGCATACATCTTATGTAATGTGACAAATCAAAAATATCTCAAATTTGTTTAAGCGTAAACGAACTGTAAGTATTTGAATTGTAATTTTGTTATTGTCGTTCTTTCAAACTTTCACAACAATATAACCAAACTAAACCATACTATAAAACCATAAAAATCCTTAATCCTATGCGTAGCATTTTATGTTTAATCCATAAAAATCGTTTCCGTTTCGTTTACTCGGGTTAAAATAAAAGTTTTAAAAGTTGTAAAAAACGTAGTCTCATGTCTTAAAAGACAATGACCTTCAAAGACCATGAGAACACATTTTTTGAGACATTTATTTTTACCCGAGAAAATATTGTTTTTTTAAAGAAACTGCATAAGGTCATTTCAAAATAAATAATGGCTTTGCACTTCTGCGCAGGTTTTTGGGTTGTTCATATTCACTTTGCCATTACCTCTAGCAGCAGTATTTGTCGTAAAACATCTTGTCATACAAATACAGAAAATTGTCGACTACTTTTCCCTTACTGTACACTTCTTTCATGAGCAACTAAAACTTTTAGCGAGGCTAACAATAACAACTGTATAATAACAGTTTTTCGTTTTACTCTATGAAATTTCCGAATAAAAATGTTTGTTTATGTTTTTTTACTCGTTGGATTTTAAATCATGCCCGCAGCGGTAGCGGAGGGCGTGACGCAGTCCCCACAAACTCAAAAACGCCGTACAAAAACCTTTGGGACAAGGAGCCAACTTGGGCGAACTTTTGACTTTCTTCCCCTCGCTCCCCTCCCCCTCCAAATTATTTTTACAAAAAACAGCGAGCCCAGACTCATCAAAATCGTTTGAAAATTGGCTGAGATATCGAGGTTTGAAAATGCCATTTTTGTATGGAGAATCAATTTTTCTATATTATGAAAACGTTTTTTCTGATCTGTCGGTTTCTATCTATCTATCCATATCCATACATCTATCTATCTATGTTCTATCTATCTATTAATAATTTTCGAGAACTAGACAGCCGATCTTCCTGAAATTTTCAGGGAACGTCAGTCTTGGCCCCAAAAGAAAAATTTCATATGCCGCTTTTCCGGGAAAATTCTGGAAAAGCCGTGGCATGTGGAAAAGTGGTAAATTTTGAGGGTTTTTTAGGTAATGCTCGGAGTTTTCGGCTCCGGAGTGACAATAGCTAGAGAGTTGGTTTCTTCGGGAAAGCTATAGAGTTTGGTCAGTAGAGTTTTGAAGCATTTTAAGTAAATGGCTGCCAACTGTCAAAGTGACACCATCTTGGATTTTTTTCTAAATTCTGAATATGAATACCTAGACAGTTGGAAAGTTATATGAATCACGAATCAGTGAAAAGAATTGGTGACACGAAGTGTTCCGAGGACAGCCGAAGGTGACACGAAGTGTTCCGAAGGTAGCCTAAGGTGACACGAGGTGACACGAGGTGTTCCGATGGTAGTCGAAGGTGAAACGAAGTGTTCCGAAAGTAGCCGAAAGTTACACGAAGTGTTCCTAAGGCAGCCGAAGGTGACAAGTGTTCCGAAGGTAGCCGAAAGTTACACGAAGTGTTCCGAAGGCAGGCGAAAGTGTCACAAAGTATTCCGAAGGTAGCCGAAGGTGATACAAGGTGTTGCGATGGTAGCGGAAGGTGTTGGAGAACAATTTTTGTTGAAAAGAAATTTTTTTTTAGAAAATATTTTTTGCAGAAAAATTTTTTTGGAGAAACTCTTTTTCTGAGAAAATTTTTTTTGAAGAAAAAGTGTTTTTGAAGTGTTGTTGTATAAAACTTCTTGCCGTAACTTTCTTTTGGAGCAATTTTTGTTTGGAGACAAATTTTTTGTTTGCGGACCCCCTTTTTTTGGCGACTTATTGGGGTTTCGAAAAAAACTTTTTTATGGGAAACATGTGTTTTGGAGAAAATTTTTTTTGGAGAAATTCGTCTTTCTGAAGAAAATTTTTGTGGACACCACTTTTTTTTTGCACAACTTTTTTACGTACCTTTTTGTTTGGAGCAATTTTTATTTGGCGACATTTTGAGCAATGTTTTTTGGAGAAAAATTTTGGCAAGTTTTTTTGGAGAAAAATTTTGAGCAATTTTTTTTGGAGAAAAAATTTTATATGCAAAGTTGTTTTTATAAAATTTTTCAACTCTAAATAAATTAATTAATTTTTGGTAAATTTCCAAGCAATACAAAGCTAAGAAGAAGTAGAAAAAATGTTGTTGGAGGAAAAATTTTTTTTGGAGAATTTTTTTTTTTTTGGGAAAAATTTTTTAACACAACGTAATTTTGTTTTACAGAAAGCGCTGTAATTTTTTCAGGAAATTAAAACTTTGAAAAAAGGTTCAATTCAAACAAACTTCTGCGTATTATCAGCGATAGTGTCACCTCAAGCGATATCATTAATTTTGGAAACGGACTTACGAACTGCTCTACCTTTTAAGAGGTTTTTGTTGTTTAGATAAAAAAAATTTTCGAAAAAGTTCTTCTCAGAAAAAAAATTTTCTTCGAAAAAAAAATTTCTCCAAAAAAAACTTGTGTTCGGAAAAATTTTTCCACAAAAAGTTTTTTCGAAAAAAAAAGTTCCAAACAAATTGTGGCTCCAACAAAAATTTTTCTCCAAAAAAATTTCTCCAAAAAAAAATTTTCCCCAAAAAAAGTTTTTTTCGAAAAAAAAAATTTTTTTAGGGAGAATTTTTTTTTCTGAGAAAATTTTTTTTTGTTTGTTGAGAATTTGTTTGGAGAAATTTTTTTTTCGAAAAAACTTTTTTGTGGAAAAATTTTTCCGAAAAAAGTTTTTTTTGGAGAAATTTTTTTTTCGAAGAAAATTTTTTTTCTGAGAAGCGGACTTACGGACTGCGTCACACTCTACCTTTTAGGAGGTTTTTGTTGTGATAAAAATTTATGTTTACGTTTTATGACTCGTTGTATTTTAAATACAAAGAAGAGAAAAGAATTCATCGAAATTTTAAGTTGAAAAATGAAAAAATCAACACTCTCGCATAGAATTGACTATACTTTCGAATAACAGAATGATTCATTAAAAGCGTTTAAAACCCATCCGTCTGGGTTTAACAATGGAATGCCATATGTTGGAATCTTTTCATATCGATCTATTTGACATTATAGTAAATTTCGTCATTGCGAAAAACGACTATCAAGGTAGTTAATGAACTATTTAAAAATCATTCATGTTAAGCATAATGCCAATATAATGTTATCCATTACCGACACAAAATTAGCAATTTTTCGCAAAATAATTAATTTGTAGTTGTATTTCTTCTTTTTTCACAAATTTGAGGAACATTTACAGCAAACAAAATGTTTGAAGCTTAGCCGATTCGTCTTCTATAAGCGGCGGTAACACAACACATGTTTGTCGTAAATACTCAGGTAAAAACTCAGGTTTGTTTATGTGTGTTTTTAAATCGTTTGGTTCACGTTCTTCAATTCTTCAATTTTAGTTGGATCGCAAACATAATCTAACAAAAAAGTATAACTACAAGTTTGACAAAAAATAGAACAAAGTTTTACAAAAATTTAATTTTGTTCTTTGTAAATGCTGAACATTTATTAACCTTCAATGAAGCCTCATTTCTTATTTTTCTGCATACCTCTGCAATATAGATCCCACTTAAACATATGCTACGCGGACCCGTACGATTACAGGCGATCCACGAGATTTTTGGCTGTACGACATTCTTTATAAAAAAATCAAGACAAAGGCAAACTTTAAATAAAAATTGATGTTCTGCATCGCATTATGCGTTCCTAGTATAAAACGAGGATTTTTTCACGACGGGAAAAAACAACTTTTCATACACAAGACAGAGAATCGTATGTAGTTGGATCGACTAATGTTGAGGTCAGCGGCGCCGACTTGTTTACCGTCCATGGGGGGCAAGCAAATTTTTTTAATTTGATGATGTGTATTTGGCAAACATACCAAAGTAAGCAATGAAACGGTAGCTAATGTTTGCTTTTATAGCGAAAGTTTTAAGAAAATTTTTGAAGTAATAGATTCCGAATGAAGCTGCGGTATTTGCCGTTTAAGGTTAAGCACAACAGGCCCTCAAGGCGGCCTAGGTGCTGAACCTCGGTTCACCAACGTAACCTATACATCAAGAAGTGACTTCAAAAATGTATGGGCTACAAGTTTGGAATAACACTTCATCGATACAAAATTGAGCTAAGTATTCCAAAATATTAAAAAAAATGTGTCGGTCCTTGAAAAAACGTCAAATGTAAAATGGATTGCTAATACTGTAGGATAGAATATCCCTTGAATGTACATACCATTTCTGTTCAGAAAGTGATTAAATTTACCTTCCGTTTAATTCGTTATGTTTATTCCTCTCGTCATGGATCACTTGCACTTGCCCTGCCCCCCTGCGAATCGCATCGCGAAAGTATTGTGTGAAGGCTCAACTTGACAGAACAAACATTTTTAGGTATGGGCGATAATAAAATTGATGATCAATTATCGATAATTATCGATTATCGATAAGGTTTTTTATTTTTTATCAAAATTATTATCGATAATTGATAGTTATCGATAATTATAAAAATATCGATAATTATCAATTTATCGATAATTGTCAAATTATCGATAATTGTCAAATTATTGATAAGTATAAATTTTTGATAACTATTAAGTTATGTTAATAATCAACATAAGTACATCAGAAATCGTTAATAAAAATATTAATAACTATCAATTGAACAAAAATTTAGGGACTGTAATCCATTTGCTTAAAATTAAGTTCTCCATCGGATAAAAATGTAAAATTTTGATGCTCTCAATCAATTATCGATAATTATCGATAATTTGATAATTATCGATAATTTGATAGTTATCTATAATTTGATAGTTATCGATAATTTGATAATTATCGATAAGTTTTTGACTATCGATAATTTGATAATTATCGATAATTGTCAAATTATCGATAATCATTTTGATAATAAACTATCGATAATTTTCTCTAATTATCGATACCGATAATTTTGAGAAGTTCCCATCCCTAAACATTTTTTTTGCCAAGTTGATCTTTCACACAAACCTTACGCGATGCGATTTGCATCGTACTCAATATAATGATTCCTTTAGACTCAAAAACGAAAAAAACTCCGTACGAGTGTACATTTCATTTTTCTTTTCACTCATTCCTACTCATAATATTTACGTGAAATGTGTTGTTACAATGCTGGTGTGAAAAAAAATGCATCGCACCCATACAACTAAACTACTAGGTCAGTAAAGCACGCGTCTCGACTAATTGTACGTATATGTTCAAACGATGAGACATTAAATTCCTCTCTATTTTATATACGAATAAAATTTTAATGAATTAAAGGTCAATGTTCGCTTCATACTTATGCAACACACAATATTCGTTCACTCGTGACGTCATGTTACCATATGTTTCTAGCGATAAGCAGGAATGTGATGACATAATATTTATCTTGTTTGTGTTGTAAAAGGTAAGGCATGCTGCATAGGTTCAATGGAAATTTAATTTTGTTCTTTGTATATGTTTCATTCATAGTATAAAGTTTGTTTCTCATCTCCTTCCGCTTAAATGTTCGTGTAGTGGTTACTAGTGAAATTACAGAAACTTCTTTTGTAACATTGGCATTCATTTACAAGAAAAAAGAAATTATGAAGCAAACATACAAACATGATAAACGTGTTTATGGTCGAAGCACGCGAAGACGTTATGAATTTAGGATTACCGCGTGTTGAAATTATCATAAATCCTTTTGAATTATAAATATATTCGTCACTGATGATATTTCGCTCGCGGGAAATTTTCTCAACAAACGTTAAATGTGGGAAAAGTAGGAAATGTCTGTCGAGAAGAGGGAAACGAGAAGCCAGTCACTTTTTCCACCAGCGTAGTTTTATGGTGACAGTTATTACGGAATGGCGAGGTCCAGATAAAATCTCTCCGATTTTGTTAAAAGCCTGTGCTGACAGTCTGTCATCTCTGCTTCATCTCTTTCAACCGGAAAGTTTCCGACAAGATTGAAAACGTCTTATTTGACTCCAACTTTTAAAATTGGTTCTAGAAGTAATGTCGAAAACTATAGAGGTGTAGCTATTCTACCAACAAGTTGAACCAACAATAGGTGTTCATTCGAACTTGCTAACATGGATTGCATCTTATCTCAATGGACGTTCAACAATTTAATCGCTTTTCATTACTGTATAAGATCAGAATTTCATAAACTGAATCGGCTCAACCGATCACCCTAAACTTTTTTTTGCCTCCCATGATTCAAGTTCGCAGATGAGCAAAATCTTTCAGGTGGTTCCGGAGATATGGTCGAAGAAGTGACCAAAAACATGGTTTTTCGAGGGTCGGTAAAGCTTTTTCGCAAATATCTCAGCAAGTATAGCACGGAAATTGCTAATGTTGGTGTCAAATGAAAGGATTTGATGACAGAAAATTGGGAAATTTTTTTGTGGGAATCGGGTCAGGGGTCGGGACACACTTCCCACATCATACCACAGATTTTCCGCATCATTCCACACAGTTTTCGCATCACCCCACACACTTCTCACATATCCCACACACTTTCCACATCATCCCACACACTTCCCACATCATCACACCACAGAACCCTTAAGGAGAGGCCTTGGACACATACTTCCATGACTGTTCCAGTCAATTTTCTCTATAACATAGCCGACCTTAGGCCCACCTCTTGGACCCATGTAGAGCCCTAGTCACAAGCCTCAGCGCAAAATTTTCTTAAATATTCTTAGGCCTTGGATTACCTCTCAAATAGAAAAAGAATCAAAAAAATCTTCAACTCATTTTTGGGGCCCTAGCTTAATCCAAGGGAACAAACTTAAAAAATTTTCCATCATAAAATATTAGGCTTTCATAGAACTATCGATCAAAAAAATTCTATGAAAATCCGAAATCCACAAATGCAATCCCAAAACCACTTTTTCAATTACCTTTCAGGGAAAAAAAGATTTTGAAAATCGGTCAAGTTTTACTCGAGTTATCGTGATGACGGCAGACGGACAAAATTTTTCTTGCAGATTCGGCATCTAGGGACCATGATCGATACTCCCCCTACTCCATCCCCCTTTAAATCGACTAGTTACAAACATCGTGGTAAAGGCATATTGAAATGGAAGTTAACGGACAGGGGGACATATTTAAATGGACGTTAATGGACTTCTTGGCCATATACGAAAACAGTTTTTCGTGTTTATTTCCTTAACTATGCAATATGGAGATTCACTGTCAAAGGCAAATTTCTAGATAATTAAATTTTAGGGTACACGTGTCTCATGGTTTTGGGTAAAAATGCCTCAATCCTGGGATATGACCACTTCTAGAACTGGGAGGGATTATCAATATCTCTAGAACTATAAGAGGTAGAAAGTTGCTTCCAAAGGCAAAGTTGTAGAGAAAAAAATTTTGAAGAACATGTGTCTCAGGATTTTGGGTAAAAATACCTCAATCCTGGGATATGACCACTTCTAGAACTGGGAGGGATGATCCATATCTCTAGAACTACAAGAGGTAGAAAGTTGCTTCCGAAGGCAAAGTTGTAGAGAATAAAATTTTAGAGAACACGTGTCTCATGGTTTTGGGTAAAAATACCTCAATCCTGGGATATGGCTACTTCTAGAACTGGGAGGGATGATCCATATCTCTAGAACTATAAGAGGTAGAAAGTTGCTTCCAAAGGCAAAGTTGCAGACAATAAAATTATGGAGAACACGTGTCTCAGGGTTTTGGGTAAAATACCTCAATCCTGGGATATGACCACTTCTAGAACTGGGAGGGATGATCCATATCTCTAGAACTATAAGAGGTAGAAAGTTGCTTCCAAAGGCAAAGTTGCAGACAATAAAATTATGGAGAACACGTGTCTCAGGGTTTTGGGTAAAATACCTCAATCCTGGGATATGACCACTTCTAGAACTGGGAGGGATGATCCATATCTCTAGAACTATAAGAGGTAGAAAGTTGCTTCCAAAGGCAAAGTTGCAGACAATAAAATTATGGAGAACACGTGTCTCAGGGTTTTGGGTAAAATACCTCAATCCTGGGATATGACCACTTCTAGAACTGGGAGGGATGATCCATATCTCTAGAACTATAAGAGGTAGAAAGTTGCTTCCAAAGGCAAAGTTGCAGACAATAAAATTATGGAGAACACGTGTTTCAGGGTTTTAGGGAAAAAGACTTTTCCTTGGATATAAGATTTTCTAGATTTGAATGGTCTGAGACGTACTTCGGTAGGGCCTTTGACATTACCTTGGTAATTTCTATGGATCTTTGAAATTCTTATAGTTATAAAAGAACATAAAATGTTGGATTGTTTGCTTATTACTATATTAAGATACGTTCGAGTCTTTTTGCAAGATTTGTTCTATTTGCCACGTCCATTCTGTCTCTCAAATAACTGTGTACGACGATGAGATAGAAATTTTTGGTCTTTAGCAAAGTTGTTCAGCACAAGACGGGGAATAACTTTGCTGAAAACATTATTTGCCGAAAAATTCAATCTCAAGATTTATGAGCTGTTGAAAATGACCTTTCTAAAAAGTGCAATTTTCTGGTCTAATTTACATAACTCTTCAAGTGTTTGAGATAGAAATATTTGATCTTCAGCAAAGTTGTTCAGCATAAAATAAACTTTGCTGAAGAAATGTTTTTAATAAAAATTTTATTTTGGAAGTTATGATCACTTAAACTGGGAAAATTTTTAAATGCAATGTAAAATCTAATTTTCTGATTTCAACAGTTCATAACTTTTAAAATAAAATTTCTACTAAAAATGATTCTTCAGCAAAGTTGTTCCTTATTTCATGCTGAACAACTTTGCTGAAGATCAAATATTTATATCTTAAACGCTGAAAGACTTATTTCGTTTAGATTGTAGTCTAAGAAGAAATATAAAAAAATTTCAATGTTTTACAAATTTCATCTTTTCGGGGAAAATAAAATTGCATTCTCTAGAGAAATAATAGCAGCAAGATCTTCAAATTTATAAAGAAACTCACGGATTGTCACAATTCTTAATCACAACTGTCACAAAAATGTGTCGGTTTTCACTTTTCCGTGAGTGTAACTGTAAAAATTTGTATTTGCGTATAGTAACAACTGAATAAAGTGTGTACTACGTACTTTGTCTCCAATTTTTTTTATTTTGATTCGTAAATAAACACCATTGAAAGTAAAATTGAAAACAAACAATTTTTTCTCAGATAACGGACAGACGGTTAATGTCGGATACTATACACCATATAACAATTAGCTCATTCGTTATCATTCATCAAGACAGAAAAATCTAAGTTTTGTTAAATTTCCAGGAAAATTAAGAAAAAATCATAACTCACTCTTCTATTGACTGGTGCCATGCCATTTTCATGTTGATGGCTGGTATCATTGTCAGAATCGATAAAAACATAATCGCGCAAAACATTATTTACGCGACCTTCCAGTTGAACGTTGTCTACCTCATCGAATCCTTTGGCGCTTGCAGGGGGATCGGCTAACTCCTCACCATAATCAAACTCAACTAAACTATCGTCCGAGCGGTCTGTTAGAACCTCCTCCTCTTCAAGGAAACTAAAGCTATCCTCGCTATCAGATCCACTACCAGATTCTTCACCCGAGCCAATGTCGTCTAATAAAACTTCTTCCTCCTCACCAACATTTTCTTCTGAATTCTCCGTTTCCATGGTTTCGTCTTCAGATGAATCGTCCCATTCATCTCCTAAAGCATCTGCGTCTTCCATCAATTGATGATGCATCTTCATATTCCACAGTTCCATATTTTCTTTGTTCTCCGTATGATTTTTTTTTACAATTGACTCGCTGGGACTGCTAAAAAACCCGACGAAGAAGTCACACAATTCTGAATTATCACCAACTTTTTGATATGTTTTTTCTTTGGTTGAAAATGTATTTGTACTTGAAGGTAAATTTTTCACTTTATCAAAATTTGTTGGGTCAACTACACGTTCCTTTTCGGCAGTGACTTTGCTCTTCGAACTTATGCACTCAACCAATTCTAAATCAAAACTAAAATCATTTTGATATTTCGCATCGAAATTAGGTTCGACCTCCCTCTCTTTCGCTTTGATCATATTCTTGAAGAAAGTTTTTAATGTATTGAGGGTAGGTATATCAGGTATATGCAAATTGCCTTCGTGCAAAATACCAGAGACATTCGAATTATGGTTTGAGCCTTCAACGAATTGGAATTGTGTAGATGTATAAAGTGAATTTGTATTCATTAATAGTTGTGCCTCATCGTATGGTGGTGGTGGTGAGCTACCTGAACCGGATATTGTGCAAGGAGGCGTTGTGTTTGGCAGACGATTGCTGAATGCAAACGATGGTTTTGGCGTTGTGCCTCGATATTTTTCCATTTTGTTGATTAGTTTTGCGAATTGGCTATTTTATCAGTTGGAATTTACTAAAATATAAATTTTAAATTCACCTAAAATATGAAAATCACATAAAGTAGTTAACAATAAAATAGCACACAGTTTACAGTCTCTGGTCTCTCAAATCACGTCATATTGACAATAATTATTTTTCCATGTCGTCAAAATTGATTCGAAACATTTTGGTAAAGTTGAATTCGCAAATGATGTCCTTGAAACGTTGTCTTTTTTGCAAAAATTATTTGTCTGTTGTCACACACACTACAGCTATTCTTTTTATGGTCGCGTCGACAAAGTCGATTATTCTTTCGTTGATTTAAACACTTTGCACTCGAAATCGGTTGGATATAATTTACTTTCGGTAATTGTCGCAATTGATTCTTGGAAATTTGATTGACTTTTTCAAATTTTACGCTTTTATTCTCCATTATTTCAACATTCAAAATAACTGGTAAAAATACTGCTTTCAATTCTTCGCCATCTTGAAAATATACTAAAGTTTGTATGATGGTGGTGCCGCATTCGAGGACTTTACAGTGTGAAATGAACAAATGAACATCCTAAATTTTTATATAAATAAATTACTTTTTATGGATAAGATTTGAACCGTCCGAGCGGTTCAAGATGGTGTAAAAAATTGAATTTTGCGATTTTTTTAAAATTATCTGAAGCTTTAAATACGACTATTTACTCTATTTATCAAAATAATTGCGATTGAAGATTATAATTTTACGTATTTCGCCACAGTAACTTCGAAAAATTCGCCGGGTGACAGTTCATTGTTTCAGAGAGGCCCAGAGGCCAGAGCGGCTCGAGCCTAGGTATGGGCGATACTAGTTTTGATTATCGATAATTATGTATTGTCGATACAATTTTTTTATCGAAAATAATCAAAAACAGGGGACCCGTACCGAGGGGTGGCGCACTTTATTTATTCCATTTATTCTTTTATTCCATTTATTCCCAAAATTTTTTTTGTTGTTTTTGCGAAATATCTGAACCAAACACATCACAAGTTAGACAAATAAGTTCAAAAAAAGGTTTGCACAAATTATAAATTTATTTATTCCATTTTTCAACAAAAATTCTTTTAAGTTTTCAAAAGTGGATTTTTTCAATTTTTGAAACATTAGTATGGTTTGTTGTGTGGGTTGCCATCAAAATCAAGTCTATTTAAGGTTTTGACGAATTTGAAAAAATTATCATTGATTCCAATATTTATTCCATTTATTCCCATTTATTCCCATTTATTCCATTTATTCCATTTATTCCCATTTATTCCATTTATTCCATAAACAGCAGAAGTGCGTCGCCCCTCGACCCGTACGCATCAGAATAGATGTGGCAGACAGAATAGATGTTGCAAAAAGATTGGAAATTGCTGAAAGGGCAATATTGAAAACCCCGTCCGAAGAAACAGCGCAAAAACCTCTCTAAAGTCCGATCTTAGAACCGACCCAGAGCACTTAGGAGATGCCCCTGACCCATACTGCAATGAACAAAAAAGTTCGCATCTATTTTCTCTGCAAAACCGCACAACAAACCTAATAATTAAAGAAATATTCACGAAAAATCACCAAATATCGTATGTGGTCGCGTCCCGTGAGTTGGGCCCACACTGAAGACTCTTCAGCCCGAACCACTCAACAAATTTTCAGTAATTTAATTTTCGTGATTTTTTGAAGTCCATATCTTTCATTCAAAACCTTGAACCGTTCTAATTTCGCAGAGATATAAGTGAAAAAACTCCATAAACCTTCCAAAAACCACGTTTTTGACCACTTTTGCGACCGTAACTTCAAAAGTTTTCGACTGATTTTGCCCAAATTCGATCCAATAATAAATTTGGTAATTATCTTTCAGGAAAAAAAAAGTTTTTGAAAATCGGATAAGATTTAACCGATTTAGGTTGAAAAACACGTTATGCCCTAGTATAGATTCAGTTTTGGGGCCACGGCTGAGACCAAAAGCTAAAAATTCAAAAAAGTTTCATCCATAAAATGTCCGGCATGCCCTGGCTTTTCAAACAAAAAAAATGTTGATGAAAATAGGATAAGATTTACCCGATTTATGTTGAAAAAACATGTGGGGCCATAGTAGAGATTCAGTTTAAGGGCCATGGCTGAAACCAAAAGCTCCAAATTCAAAAAGGTTTCTTCCATAAAATGTCCGGCACACCTAGGCCTTTCAAAAAAAAAAATTTATGAAAATCGGATAAGATTTACACAAGCTATGTACAAAAGACCAAAAGCCACTTTAACGGCCTTAGCTCAGCGGTCTTTATCCCGACAGGGCCTAGATTCAATCCCATAGAAGCTTTTTCGATTACCTTTCAGGTAAAAAAAGTTTTTCAAAATCGGCCAAGTTTTACTCAAGTTAGAGCGGTGACAGACGGACGGACAACATTTTTATTGCATTTTTCTCTTATTTATAACCCAAAACGAAAAAGTAACAAACTCCCGAATCGAGATTGGGCTGGTTGCAAACGTCTTGGTAAACGCATAAGACCTCTTTTCGAAAAACTTCGTTCTTCGTACGGGTCTAAAAATATCGATAATTGATAATTGACGCTATCTGAGAAGCTATCTATCAGACCGATACCAATCTGTATTCGTGAGCGGATCTCGATCTCGAATGTTAGGCGTCATTTGCGGTGTACCACAAGGATCTGTATTAGGACCTGTACTCTTCTCTGCCTTTATAAATGACTTACCTGAAAACATTAAACACTCTAAAAGCCATCTGTTCGCAGAAATATAGAGCGATACACGAAGATGCTGTGCTCTTTGACTTACACTTCTTAAAGGTAGACCTCTCTGCCATCATGTCGTGGGCAGATGCGAATGGTATACTGTTGAATACGAGTAAGACGAAAGTGTGTGTGTACTCAGAGAACAGCTGGTCTAAGTACATACATCCCGGAGTTAGTGGCAGATGGCCACACTAGACCCGTGCGCCGGCGCCAGCAGCGCCGTAAGTCGCCGAAAAATTTTGAAAAAATCCCATCGCCGCCGCCGAAAAATTCTAAATAGGCTAGCCGATTGCGCCGTCGCCGAATAAATGCAAACGTCGCGCCGCCCGGCGCCGCCGCCGCTTTTATTTTACCTGAACTCATCTTTTCTGCACACCAGAGAGCCTAGCTATATTTTCGAAGAACTGAGTGTCGGGTCTTTTCCCAGGATGAGAAACCTAATTCTGCCGCGGAACGATAAAAACATTATCAATAACTCTCTGTTTGTTAGAGAGGCCTCGAAGTGCCTGCTGACATTAAAAATACGTCTTCGTTAACGGGATTTAAACGAGGGTGTAGGGATAATTTGGGCTTAGGTAACTAATAGCACCTTGCACCTTGCACCATGCACCTACTCTCATTCACTTTTTCATTACATTACTTCGCTCACCTTTCATTTCATTCATTTGAACCCTTCGAAATAAATGCATGTAATTCATCCACATCATTCACTGCATACGATTGCTATGCTGCATTTGGGAAATTGGACCACAAAAACGCCTAGCTTTGTTCGAATTTTATTAATTCCTTCTTTCCTTTCATTTCTTTATCAATGCTATTTTTAGACCCAGAGGTCTTATGCGTTTACCACGACGTTTGTAACCAGTCGAATTTCGACCCGGGAGTAGGGGGGAGCACCGATCATAGATCTTAGATGACGAATCAGCAATAAAAAAAATGTCCGTTTTTGTTTGAAAGGCCTGGGCATGCCGGACATTTTATGGAAGAAACTTGTTTGAATTTTGAGCTTTTGGTCTCAGCTAGGGCCCTAAAACTGAATCTCTACTAGGGCCGAACGTGTTTTTTCTACATAAATCGGGTAAATCTTATCCGATTTTCAAAAACTTTTTTTTACTGAAAGGTAGTTACAAGTACAAGTCAAAATGGCCGCCGGGTTGGACGTGTTTCGGTTTACTCTGTGTAAGTTTTATTTATTTTTGAAATTTTGCGTTCGGTCCGGGATTTTCTTTTCTTTTAAATAATTAGTTTTGTTAATTGTTTTTGTGTCGAGTGCCGCATCACTCAGGTCATTACGCGAATTTTGTTGTTCTTTTTTCGTGTTTCATTGCAACGTGATGGAATATGCAACGTGGCAGTCAACTGCTCGGTTTCCCTTATTTTTCACCTTCTCCGTTACCCATTCTGTAGCTTTGGATTGTTTTCTGTGCAATAGGCGCGTTTTAATATGAAATTTGTTGTTTTTGGAACTTCAATTACATTTACATTTTAGCTTCCGAATGACGTCTGGGTAACATAACCTCAATGTTGTGATATTTTTCGAATCATCGCTTTGCAAAACAATCAATTCAATACTGTGTACTTTATTTGTCGTTCTCGGCATCCTCCTTCTGATAAGTGTTTATGGTCATAATTTCGGTTGATGGCTTTGCTATATGCATAGCAGTCGGTTTGGCAAAAATGTAAACAAACGAATACATTGCATTCCAATCAGCCCTTCTTGGTGCCCATTAAAACTTGTACTTCCGGTGCGGCTCGGCTTACCAGGCCGTCCCACTGTATTCATTCTCGGTAAAAACAATTACACACAGCCTCGGACGGGTGTTGGATACGGGGTACGACCAACGCTCGACTTGACAGGTACCCCATCGTTGACGGTCAGGCAATGCAAAATGGTTGATGGTTTGTTTATTGGGAGTCTAAACGTTAATGGGGGTTTTCGGAACCGCAGGGAGGAATTAGTGGATCTGGCAAAGGACTACGGTATAGACATATTGGCGTTGAGTGACGTTAGGACGAAGGGACAGACGGAAGAACACGTAGGCGGGTATAAGGTGTTTTTGTCCGGGGTTCAGTCTGGGGAGTTGGAATGGCAATCAGGAAGGAGTTGATCAACTTTGTCCTGGATGTTCGTTTCGTAAATGAAAGGCTGATGTGGGTCTCTGTAAAGTTAGCGGGGGGAATTTATCGCCTGGTTAGCGTATATAGCCCTTGCGAAGGCAGTGATGCTGCGGGCTTGGACATTTTTTACGAACAGTTGGGGGACGTGGTTAGCAAAAAGGGAAATGAATCTCTGATTTTGATGGGGGATTTTAATGCAAGAATAGGAAACTTTAAAAACAACTCAGGTTATGAAAGGGTAGTGGGTAGATTTGGGGAAGGAACTCTGAATTCAAATGGTAAACGGTTGTTAGATTTTTGTGATTTCAATGGGTTAGCAATAACCAACTCTTTCTATAGGCACAAATGGGTCCATCGGTATACGTACGTCAAGGAGGGTTTGGATCACAAATCCATCATTGATTACATGATTATAGAACAGGACAGGAGACAGGTGGTCAGGGACACACGTGTTTTCAGGGGTTTCACTTTTGGTTCTGACCACTACTTTTTGGGTACCCATCTGTCGGGTGGGAAACTCTGTCAGACTAAAAGGAAGAAGGTGGTAAGTCGCAAATTTCGTGTGGGCAAATTTAGGGAAGAGGCAGTAAGGTCTCGTTTTATGGCAAAATTCGCCGAAGGGTTTGAGGGGCTTCCAGCTGACTGCGGGGACATTGGGACTGAGTGGGCGAATTTTAAGAAATTTATCTTGGGTGCGGCTGAGGAATGTCTGGGCAGTGTCACTAGCGGGGGGCGAAACAAAAAAACGGGTTGGTGGAACGCCGATATCAGGGATGTTGTATTGGAAAAAAGGAAACTTTACTTGATCTGGTTACAGGACAGGACGGCGGAGAAGTGGGATGCTTACAAGGCTTGTAGTAAACTGGTTAAGGATCTAGTCATTGAAGCGAATGACCGGGAGGGGAAGAAGTTTGGGGAGGAATTGGAAAAGACAGGTCGAGGCAGGGGTAAGAAATTTTGGTCGATGATTAAGGACATTAGGCGCGGTGGCGTGAAAGAAGGATGTAGTAGCATTTTAGATAAAGACGGCGAGTTAATTACAGATAAGGGTGAAGTCTTGAAGGCTTGGCGGGATTACTTTCAGGATTTATTTACATCTGTCAATCTGGTAGAAGAAAATGGGAGGGAGGCGGGTCCTAGCTTGGAGGTGGAGGAGGAAATTACGCTGGATGAGGTGTCCCGGAAGGTCGGCAGATTAAGGGCAGGAAAATCCGCAGGGGTGGATGAAATTAGGACAGAATTTATTAAATATAGCGGATCAGGTGGGATCCAATGGCTTTGTAGGATTTTCAATTTGGCCATGAGGTCTTCTACGGTACCTGCTGACTGGAGCTTCGGTGTTATTGCTCCAATTTATAAGAAGGGCAACCGTAAGGTTTGCAGTAATTACGGGGGGATATCGCTCTTGAGCGTGGTAGGTAAGGTGTACGCGAGTGTACTTGTTGACCGGGTTAGGAACATAGTGGAAGGTGTACTGGATGAGATTCAGGGTGGTTTCAGGCCTCTGAGGGGGTGTCAGGATCAGATTTTCTGCCTCAGGCAGACTATCGAAAGCTTTATGAAAAGAACAGGGACTTGTACCTATGCTTCATCGACTTGGAGAAGGCATTCGACCGGGTACCAAGGCAGAAGTTGTTCGGGGTTCTTAGCGAGTACGGTATCAATGGGGGCTTACTGCGTGCCATTAAAAGTATTTACTCAGAAAGCAGGGCAGCGGTAAGGATAGACGGCGAAATTAGCGAGCCTTTCGAGGTTAAAGAGGGCGTACGTCAGGGTTGTTGTCTTTCCCCGCTTCTGTTCATAATTTTCATGGACAAAATCATCAAGCAAGCGAACTTGCAGGGAAATGTCAAGGTGGGTGAGGTAATAATGAAAATTCTGGCCTATGCGGATGACTTGATTCTGTTGGCAGATAGTACCGCGGAGTTACAGGGTGGGATTGACTGCCTGAATGCTGCATGTAAGGAATATGGGATGAAGATAAGTGTAGGGAAAACTAAGGTTATGCATATAGGCAAATCTTGGAAGGAGATGGCTTGCAATTTAAATGGGGAGGAGCTGGAGCAGGTTTCTGAATTCTAGTACTTAGGAACCATTTTTTCAGTGGATTGCAAGTTGGTTAGGGAATTTGAGGAAAGGAGGAAAATGGGAAACACGGTGGCCAGTCAGTTGAGGTCGCACGTGTTCAACAAGAAGGAATTAAGTAGCGAAACGAAGTTAGCTATTCACAGGTCAATATTCCGGCCGACGATTCTGTATGGTAGTGAGAGTTGGGTGGATTGCGGATATCTAGTGCATGACCTGGAGGTTTCTGATATGAGGGTTCTTAGGAATATGGCGGAAGTTAATAGGAGGGAGCAGTGGGATAACCATATCAGGAACGACGACATTAGGGAAAACTTAGGGATTGCGTCAGTGGAAGAGGAAGCAAGGGCCAGTCGTCTACGTTGGTTTGGGCACGTTCAAAGGATGGGTAATAACAGGTTACCGAAAAGGATCTTGGGTGCACAGGTCCCGGGTGTTAGGCCAAGGGGTAGACCAAGGAGAAGGTTTATAGAGTCAATTAAATCAGATTTAGAAGTTAGGGGACTTTCTCTGGGCGAACAAACCATCTCCTTGGCAGGCGATAGAAGGGCATGGAGGACGATAGTTCACCATTCTGGGGTTGTGACATAAAGACCTCACACCGGAGGGTAATAATGGTCTATAAAGTTTGATGATGATGAAAGGTAGTTACCAAATTGATCACGGGATTGAATTTGGGCAAATTCGGTCGAAAACTTTGAAGGTACGGTCGAAAAAGTGGTCAAAAACGTGGTTTTTTGAAGGCTTGTGGATTTTTTTCCCATATATCTCTGCGAAATTAGAACGGAAATCGCTTTGGAAGGTTTTAAACAGAAGATATAAAGATCAGAAAATCACGAAAAATCTGTTGAGTCGTTCGGGGTGTAGTGTCCATTGTGTGGGCCAAGCTCACCATTCAAGGACCACGCGATCCTACACGATATCTAGTCGTTTTTCGTGAATATTCCTTTAATGATGAGGTTTTTTGTGCAGTGTTGTAGAGAAAAAAAAGACGAACTTTTTTGTATAGAAGTGTGGGTAAGAGGGCTCTGCTCAGTGCTATAGATCAGTTCTAAGATCAGCCCAAAAAATGTTTTTGTGTGAAAAAATTTGTTTTTCGAACTATTTTTGGAAATTCCTTTTTAAATTTTAGGCTTTCGTAGGGATTTAGAGAGGTTTTTTGCGTCGTTGCTTCGTACGGGTTTTTCAATATTGCCTTTTCGGAAAATTTCAGTGCAATTTAATGTGAACCTAATTTCATACACTTAAAAGTTAAAGCAATAGACATTTACACGACTCCTCTTATTTTTTACTATAGTAAATTTTAATCACATAAGAAATAAGCCAACCAATCACAGCAAACTATTATGACGTTATGATTGCTATGATTGGTTGACGTACGATCTTGCATATGTTTGTTTTTATGAAGTAAAAAAAGTGAAACACATACATGGACACAGTTTTTCGTATATCGCAATCGCTACCTGAATTAAAATATAGTCTAACTGTATCTTCAAATTTTTGTTGAATGAGTTGAATGGAATTTTCCACGCTCACATGGCTCACACGTGTGGTGTCTTTTTGTGTTAGTTATGTCAAATAAAATTCGGCATTCATATCTTCTATCTTCTTTTCATATCAACTCTTTTAAATGATTGCATCTCATTCAATCAATATTTCATGTAAAATTTTACACCAGAAAAAGACACCAGTATACAATTCTCACATTGAAACTTTACATTTGTGTGTGTGTGTGACTCATACGAGCGAGACAGTTTGTGTCACATGAAAAGTATATTATTGTGATATTGACCCTTGGTAGTTTTCAACATCTGGTTCAGGTAACAAACCGTACAAACGTGACACGGTATCTTACTTTCTGATGGTCGTCGTTTTTGCGCATGTGTATGATGAATGTCGCTGTATAATGATAATGAAAATCATTAGCTTTCGCTAACTGGCTTTCAATTTAAAAGTTCAACATATATAACAAAAATAAGGCAAAACCGAAGATGGACTGACGACCCAGTCGACCCGTCGAAATCGACAGCCACCTTTTGCTCCTTGTCCAGTAGATCAGAGAGAACCATGCTTTTGCAGTGGATACGTCGATTGTGTGATGGTGCCATGGACATAAAATCAAGAAATAAAAGATTCGATTTAGTACGTTACACAATCAAGAAAAAAGAAAACAAAAAACAAAAATTGTATGATCGGGAAGGTGAAAATCAACCTGTCGAGAGCAAAAAGCCGTGCCTCTTTAACATCGAGTCCGTTATCACCAATGATCTCACCGCTGAGCGGAAAGCACTCCGAACGGTTGACTCTCCATAGAACTGCGCAAACATATTGAAAATCCTCGATTATTGACAGGCTCGAAAAGTCCGTAATTAGAGCGATGCCTCGCAAGCATTAGGAAGCCAGCTTCTCTGAGCGCTGTTACTGGTACATTCACTTCAAACTTCGAGGGCAATACAGGAGAATCTAATCTACCAGTCAGAATATCGAAAACAAACATCGCTCCCAAACTGAAACGTCTTCGTGACAATTTCTCGATGCCAATCGAATCGCACCTGCTCTCATACGACGGAAGTCTGAAATTCTCGTCTCTTCTGACAGTTCTCCGCAGCGCATAAATCAAGAATTTCTTCTGAATCGATTCGAGCTCATCGCTGTGTTTCTGGTAATATGGTGACCAAACTACCGACGCGTATTCCAGGTGGGACCTTACATGCGCAAAGAAAATACTCTTAAGTGCTTCGATGTTCTTAAAGTCGCGACATACCCTCTTCACGAATCCGAGCATAGAATACGCTTTAGCAACAACTAGTTCAATGTGCCTGTTGAACGATAAATCCTCAGTGAATGTGACTCCTAAATCACGAATCTCCGTAACCCTCTCAAGAATGATTTCATCTATCTCATATCGAAATCGAATCGGGCTGCGTATACGGAAATACGACATTGTTACGCACTTTTCCACATGCAGCAGCAGAGAGTTCTTCACACACCATCGATTGATCGCTGACACGTCGCGTTGCAAAGCTAAACAATCTTCGTACGACTTCACTTTACGGTACACCTTGAGATCGTCAGCGTACAAAGAACACTTAGATGACTTCACAACCCTCATGATATCATTAAAATACACCAAAAACAGAAGAGGTCCCAAGTGACTCCCCTGAGGAACTCCGGAAGTGACTGGAAACGATTGAGACTTCCAACCGTTGAGCCTCACGTGCTGAGTGCGTCCAGCGAGGTAACTCCGCAACCAGCACAAGAGTGACGAATGTACACCTAATTCAGTCAGTTTACATATCAACGAACTGTGCTGAACCCTGTCAAACGCTTTTTGTATGTCCATGTACACTACGTCCATCTGGCGACTTCTCTCAATCACACGAACAACTTCATTGACAAAGTCGACGAGGTTCGTGGAAGTGGAGCGACCTCTCATAAAGCCGTGCTGTGATATCGTAATCACGGGTCTGAACTTGTCTGTTAAAACGGTGCAAACAATGGACTCAAAAAGTTTACCAAAAGTGGGCAAAATTGCTACGCCCCGATAGCACTCAATGTCGGATCTAGATCCTTTTTTAAAAATCGGGACAATGTACGACTCCTTCCAGCGCTTAGGGAAGCTGCTTTTTAGGGACAGATTGAACATATGAAGCGGTGGGTCACATAATGCGGTCAAACATTTCTTCGAGGTATGTACCCACACACGGTGCATTTGGACTATTTTTGGACTATTTGCGATCATGTTGACGATCTTCACGATATGTTTGTTCATTTAATCGAACTCTTTTTGTAATGTAACCAAAGCCATAGCCTTTTTTGAAAAATTAGATTTTTGTCAATTTTGGTCATTTGGGAAAGAGTAGAGCATAAAATTCTGAGTGTGACGTATCAAATTATCAAATCTGATAGTTGACTATCAAATGTCATAGTTGACTATCAAATCTGATAGTTGACTATCAAATCTGACAGTTGACTATCAAATCTGATAGTTGATTATCAAATCTGATAGTTGACTATCAAATCTGATAGTTGACTATCAAATCTGATAGTTGAATACCATTTTGATAGTTCATGATAAAATTCGATAGTTGTCTATCATTTTGAAAGTTTACGAGTTTGCAGCTAGGGCCTTAATCGTTCGTGAGGTTTACGGACCGAGCGAAGCGAGGGCCCTAGTCCTACGAGATAAACTATTTAAAATTTGAAATTAATAGAAATTAATAGCTCAACTATAAAACTTTTGGAGTGACTATTCGAACCCCACTAGTATCGACTATTCGGACGCCGCATCCGAATAGCCAGCTCCACTAGTATCGACTATTCGGACGCCGCGTCCGAATAGCCAGCTCCACTAGTATCGACTATTCGGACGCCGCGTCCGAATAGCCAGCTCCACTAGTATCGACTATTCGGACGCCGCGTCCGAATGGCCAACTCCACTAGTAACGAATATTTGGACGCGTGTGCGGATAGCCAGCTCCACTAGTACCAACTATTCGGACGCGGTATTAATCTACAGGAAGCGTAATCTTAAGAAATTTCAGCGTAAGCCCGTCCACCCCCACCGCATCAGACTTAACAGAAGAAATTGCATTAAGTAATTCCACAACGTTTACATTTTGAAACGAAAATCTAGGACCAGCCATCAGTGGATCAGCCACAGAAGCAGTCACCGTAGAGGCTTCCACTAACCGATCATTTCCATCAGCATTTCCAACCTCTACTAGGTGAGCATTATACTCATCAGCTGTAAAGGACGGTACCGGAGAGGAACGAGACTTAGCTAGACCCAGGGATCTAGCATTATTCCAGAGAGCCTTCATACCCAGCTTCACATTAAGCCGCGTGTGGAGGAAGAGTTTTTTAGCATCTCTAACCATCTGAGTATGTTTATTTCTCAACTCCCTCATGAGGGCCAAATTAGTTGGAGTCCTATTCCTCCTGTAATTTCGCTTCGCAATGTCACGATTGATAGCAGCTTTGTCGATTTCTGGAATGTACGAGTTGACATCCGCTTGCCTGTAAACATCAGCCAATTTGCTGGCGGCTAGATCCCTGTCAAGACGTTCGAAATCAATTGAGGCGTGGTCCCGCCTAAACTTAGGAGCTTCCCTGACTATCGCGTCCGAGTAACGAAACGAGGCGAAGAGAATGTCGTGATTCGACAGACCACACCCGATCTGATTGAAAATCGTGAACCTCTGCGGCTGGTTCGTTATAATTAGATCAATCTGAGAAGGTATGCGATCGAAGTTAGTAGCACACGAACCAAGCGACCGAAATTCCAACCGGTCAATAGCCCGTATAAGTCGATATGTGCCACATGACCGTAGAACACACCTGCAATTCCCTTGAGCATCATGATACAACAAATTCTCATTCAGGTCACCCAACACAACCACATCATTATAGTCAGGGATCAGCTCACACAAAGTCTCCTCAAAGATGTCTATTTCATCCACATCAGGCACCTTATAGTAACCCCCAACCAATACCTTGGAATTAGGGAAGATTAGCTCAACGCTCTGGCATTTGTGACGCAATTTCAAACATTTGAATTTTTTAAAAAGTTTTTTTTTTGCATCGTCATTTCTTGCGTATTTTCAGCGTAAGCGTCATGACTACATATCTACTATACATATCTTTGAGGAGACTTTGTGTGAGCTGATCCCTGACTATAATGATGTGGTTGTGTTGGGTGACCTGAATGAGAATTTGTTGTATCATGATGCTCGGTGGCGTCATTCGCTTATTTTCATAGCTGAATACGAGTTAATATAAAACTAAAGTACCCCTGTCGGTGGCGCCATCCATTTTTTTCGTAGCTGAATGGGATTCGACACGCAACTAAATCCTCACTCTATTAGTCAACCAACCCAGCAGTAGCTATACTTACTAAGTTTTTTGTTTTTTCAAAAAATATCATGAAATTGCTCTTCTTTCACACAAAATATTGTATAGATACAAAAACATAAAAAAAAATTTTGTTTTTAATTTTCTGAGAAAAACTCCTCCTGAAAAATTTGGAAAAATGCTTTGCTGGCATTTTGGGGTGCCTTCTCCTTCCAAAAGACACCCAATTAGGGGCAGGTCTCCGAAACTATTTTCAGACCCGTAAAAGAACGAAGTTCTTCGAAGAGGGGTCTATTGCGTTTACCACAACGTTTGTAACCAGTCGAATTTTCACCCGGAAGTGGAGGGGGGAGCATCGATCATTGTCCTGAGACGTCGAATCAACAAAACATATGCAAGGGACCCTTACGTATCAGAATAGATGCGGAAAACAAAGTTGATGTTACGAAAAGACTCGAACGTATTTAAGTTAAATATTGCCTTAACTCTTAAGTGTGTGCAATTACGTCCTCATCAAATTGGATTGGAAATTGCCGAAAGGTGCAAAAAATCTTTCCAAGCCCATAAAATAGGCCCAGCCTTTAGAACCGACCTAGAGCACTTAGCAGAGTTCGCCTCTTTTTAGACCCGTACGAAGAACAAAGTTCTTCGTTAGGGGTCTCCTTACCGCGACGTTTGTAACCTGTCCGTTCGTCACCGCGATAACTCGAGTAAAAGCTAACCGATTTTGAAAAACTTTTGTTTCCCTGAAAGGTAATCGAAAAATCTTTTATCGGATTGAATCTGGGCACTGTCGGCGCAAGGGTCGCCGAGCTAGAGCCGTTTAAGTGGTTTTTGGTCTTTTGTACATAACTCGAGTAAATCTTCTCCGATTTTTATAAAGTTTTGTTTGAAAGATCTGGGGATGGCCGACAGTATATAGAAGAAACTTTTTTGGATCGAAAGGTCGAGGACTGTCTTATAGCAGAAAATGTTTTGATTAGAAACCATTGGACTCAGTCAGGACCTTAGATTATACATAAGTATAGATGAACAGTATTCGAACAAATGACTTCAAAAAAATGAGACGAACATCTCTTCAAAAAATTTGACACTTCTGTTCCGAGTAGATAAGAAAGATACGAAAGAAAATGTGTGATCGGCAATGCAGACGCTTGTTTACCAACCCACCATTTATTTAAAATTAAGTTAACAATGCAAACTTAAGTTAACAAGAAACAAACCATCGTCTAACCATGTCAATTTGAGTAATATCACGTAAAATAAAATTGTATTGAACTTTTTAATTGAAATTATCAACAATTAAACAAAGCAAAACCGAAAACGAACGAGCAAAATATAAAATCAGTTAAGGGACTGTTCATAAATGACGTCACGCTTGCTATAAAATCCACAAAGTTCATAACTCCAAACTGGTGAGACATTTCGTTTATAGTACTCCGGCAACCCCCCCAAACACCCCCCCTGTTTGGGGGGGGGGGGGGTAGCCAGAGTCCTATAAACATAATTTGCTGTCCTGCATGAGTTATGACCTTTTTATGAATACCCATTTTTTATAGCAAGCGTGACGTCATTTGTGAATGGCCCCTAGCCACCAAAAATGCATTGACATTTAATTTTGTGATGTTGTCGATAATGCTGTTCGATACGCGATGAGTGATAAAGCAGATCGGAACACAAGTGTCAAAATCTCGTTGAGATGTTGGTTGCACCATTATAGGCCTCATTGTTCATCTATACTTATGTATAATCTAAGGTCAGGACCTTAAAACTGAGTTTCTACTAGGGCCCAACGTTCTTGCTTACATAAATTGGATATATCCTAACTGATTTTGTTGATTCTTTGTCTATTTGAGAGGTACAAATTTGAACCCGGTGCCTGTGCAGTGCCTGAAGTGGGCTGTGGGCCTCAGGTCTGTCGTAAGGTCGGCCCTAACCAAAAATTTTTTTTTTGCTATGTTGCAGAGGAAACCAAGGGAAACATTATTGTCTATGGAAGTATGTGTCCGAGGCATTTCCTTATGGCCCTAGATCGGTCTGCTCTAGACAAGAAAACGGTTTTTCACTAAGTTGTAGAGAAATTGGAAGGAAAATTTTTTGTCTATGTAAGTATTTGTCCGAGGCCTCTCCTGAGGAGCCTAGGTCGGCCCTAGACAAAAAAATGGTTTTTTGCTATGTTGTAGAAAAAAGTCAGATGAATATTTTTGTCTATTTGGGGGTCAATTTTTTACTTTCGGAAGGCCTTTTTTTACACCGTTTCTTCGGTGGAGTTTTTCAATATTGCCCTCCCGACAATTTCCAATACAATTTAATGTCGACTTAATTTCATAAACTTAAGAGTTAAGACAATATTAACTTAAATACGTTCGAGTCTTTTCGTAACATCAACTCTGTTTGCCGAATCTATTCTGATACGTACGGGTCCCTTCATTTGTTTTTGAATATAATTCGGTACTCAGTCAGTTACCTCTTAAATAGAAAAAGAATCAACAAAATCCGAGGGGTGGCGCACTTCATTTATTCCATTTATTCCATTTATTCTTTTATTCCATTTATTCCCAAAATTTTGTTTTTGTTTTTGCGAAATATCTGAACCAAACCCATCACAAGTTAGACAAATAAGTTCAAAAAAAAGTTTGCACAAATTATAAATTTATTTATTCCATTTATTCCATTTTTCAACAAAAATTTTTTTAAGTTTTCAAAAGTGGATTTTTTCAATTTTTGAAACATTAGTATGGTTTGTTGTGTGGGTTGCCATCAAAATCAAGTCTATTTGAGGTTTTGACGAATTTGAAGAAATTATCATTGATTCCATTTATTCCAATATTTATTCCCATTTATTCCATTTATTCCATAAACCGCAGAAGTGCGTCACCCCTCGACAAAATCAGTTAGGATTCACCCGATTTATATAAACAAGCACGTTGGGCCCTAGTAGAAACTCAGTTTCTGGGTCCTGGCTGAGTCCAAGAGCTTCTAATCAAAAAATTTTCTTCCACAAAATGTGAGACATTCCAAGACCTTTCGATTAAAAACAAATTTTTTGAAAATCGGAATAGATTTACTCGAATTATGTACAAAAAACATATAGGTAGTATATAGATAGATAGTATATAGATAGTATATAGGAACCCATTTTTAGTGCCCTAGCTAAGTCCAAGGGCCCAATCTCAAAAACGTTTCTTCTACAAATAGTTGGGCCTTCATAGACCTGTCGATTAAAAAAATAATTATGAAAATTGGAAGAGATTTACTTGAGTTATAGGATCTTTGTACTTCGTACTGGTCCAAAAATGTCATTTTCAAACCTTGATATCGCAGTTGGAAAGCCGCTGCGACGTATTTTTTTAAATAATTTGGAGATGTCAATTTTTGTACTTTAAAGCGTCGCAGGCACCAATAGCGAATGCAATTACCC
The DNA here is from genome assembly GCA_029228625.1 of Pseudolycoriella hygida. Lineage (NCBI taxonomy): Eukaryota > Metazoa > Arthropoda > Insecta > Diptera > Sciaridae > Pseudolycoriella > Pseudolycoriella hygida. Next base: position 136,615,571 of record CM055404.1, read on the forward strand.
CAAGTTTTTTTAAAAACCGGTAAACGGTAATACCGAAATTTTTAAGTAAATTTACCGGTAAATTACGAACGTTGAATGAGGCGTATGAACAATAATTTTAAAAAAGAATGATTCATGATTTACACAGATCGTCCACATATATCGTGTTAAGTTACCATGACACTCCAATTTACGAACAAAACTTTATGTGCAAATACCATACCCTGTCAACGAAAGTACCTAACCATGTAGGACGTCCATATTTAAGGAAAAACGAATTTCATACAAAAGATGAGATTTACTAAATTATCAGACTCTTCGCACTAGAGCCGTGCGCCGATCGATTTTTTTCCGTTTTGGCGGCGCATTTCAAGTTTTTTACTCGAGTGGCGGCGGAAATTTGTATGAAAATTAGTCGGCTTCAGGCCGGCGGCGGCTTAAAATGACCAAAAAATTGCCAAAAATTTGATCGGCTGGCGCCGGCGCACTTTTCTACTTCGCACTCAATATTGGTTATTTTACACTCCCCAGTAGCAGGGTAATCCTTTCCAAATCTATATCTTCAATTTAATTAATCAATTCTCTTGTATAGTACGAATTCGAAATCGGACGCCCATATTTCTCAAACCGACCTATGTATGTACCTTGTTTTTTGGTCACACTCTGTGCTCCTTCACGAAACCTACCTAAATATCCTAAAATGAGTAGGACCTCCCTTTTCAGTATTTCATTTGAATTGAAAACCTAGAGACTGAATTCTCATAACACAACTGGACCCGATCGACACATCAAGCCATTGTTGTTGCAGAAAATGTAATCTTGACTAACTTTTTATAAAGGGGTCGTGCACATGTGACGTCACGTTTGCTATAAAAAACGGTCATAACTTAGTCAAGACAGCAAATTCTGTTTATAGGACTCTGGTATTTGGGGGGGCAGCCGGAGTACTATAAGCAAAATCTCTTACCAGTTTGGAGTTATAGACTTTGTGGATTTTATAGCAAGCGTGTGTACGACCCCAAAGTGATAATATTCTACCGTAAAAACCGGTAAACAAAATTTTATTTACCGGTAATCGGTAGTCGCCATAATCGGTTTTTACCAGTTTTTATTTACCGTTTGCATTCCCTAAGCGCCCCCTATAATACGCCTACTGCTTAAAAATTTGTTACTTGTACCTTGTTACTTGTTACCTTTCTAACGATATATTTTAATGGGAGAAATGTGTTTCAAACAATTTTTTTGTGTAAGAGTGTCATGTGAATTTTCTTTATTTTTTATTTAAAATTTCCTAAAAGAAAGGGTCACATCAATATGCAAAATCAATCGAATGAAACTCATTTCTCCTTCGAATTCATCAAAATAAATAAAAATAATTTAGAAATATTGAGTAAAATAGGTGGCGCTCACGACGCTTTAAAGTCCAAAAATTGATTTTTTGATTGAGTTTCTGACTTTTCTGTCCCACAGACAATTTTCTTTAAAAAAAATAATTTTTTTTGTTTTTGAGACCAAACCATATTTTTTGTGGAGTTACGGAATCGACTTGAGAATACTTTTTTTTTGGAACTGCCTAACGATACATCTAGAGAGTAGTTTCGGTAGCGCTGGAATGGCACATTTGCATAGTAAAATTAAATTATTTTTTATGAGGGAGTCCGTTTGAAAGTCTTTCCATACTCGTTGATATTTTGAAACCGCCCATTCAGAAAATTAAAAAACCGCGACCGGCTGGAGCGTTTTTCTCGAAAAGTTGAGTGTTTCGTAAAATGCTCTAGCCGGTAGTGAGCTTAAAACTTTTTCATTGGGCGGTCTCGACTTTGTATTGAAACTTTTCATCTTCGTTGTTATTCTGGAACCGCCCCTAAAGACAATTTAAGAAAAAACGACCGGCTCATGCATTTTTTTGTAATTTGACTTTTATGGAAAAAATGCGGAAAAGACATTCAAACTTTTTTAACGGGCGGAATACCGAAGCTTCCATACTAAGCCGAAACCGCCCGTTGAAGAAGTTATAAACTTTCTACCGGCTAGGACATCACAAAAAACCCTTTTTAAAAGGGAAACGTGACGCAAGTCCTCGTCCCTTCTTCCAAAACAACTGATATGAATTTGGGTTACGCTTGCAGCTTCGGAACGCACAAAATTCTTTTGAAATATTTTCAATTTTGATTAAGAAAATGCGTCATTCAAATTGATATCAGTAGTTTTGGAAGAAGGGACGAGGACTTGCGTCACGTTTCCCTTTTAAAAAGGGTTTTCGTTGTGATTGTAATGTTTTGCGTTATTTTGAGCCGCTGCTGCCGCCGAACCGAAGCGCGGCGGCTACTGCACCCGTTGGCGAAAATGATCCCCTCAACTTCCTCTACAACATATCAAAAGTTTTTTTTTAGCTGCCACCGCCGCCGCCGTTCCGAAGTCTACGAAAAAACGTTTTCTGAATTTTTTTGTTCGTATGGGGACCTGCATCCTAGGCACATCGCTACCGCGCGCCCATGATTTGTCAGAATGATTCGAGACTATCGGAACAAATACATTTTTTTTATTTATCTTTATCAACAGTATTACAACCAACTGATAATTATGGTAAAAATTTACAAGAACAAAATCAAGAATAAGAAATGTACGAACACAATTCAAAAATCAAAATCAAAGATTCATCACAATAGTGAGAAAAAGAGAAAAGAAAGAGAAGAGAGAAGAAAAAAAAAAATAAAATAAAAAAAAGACAAAATTCAGGTGAAAGAAATAAAAGAGCGCGGAAAACGAAAATGAAATCCGGTAGTCAGCTCATCCTATATGTGACGAAAGTGGAGTGCTCGGGGAGGTCCATGCTTCGTACTCGGTTACGGAAAACGTTCCGAGATATTGATCGGTCGAACAAATAAGCGAATCGGTTGAATATCATGCACATATTGTTAATCGGTTCAAAAAGTCCATAGTCGGTTCGGTGTTTACTGATCTGAAGAAATTCGTGCGTTCGCAGTGCTCGTGCAGGTTGTTGAATGATTATCTGGGATTTCAGCTCAGGAGAGTCAATGCGCTCAGTGAGTATATCGTATTACAAATAATACGCTTAAGTTGATACGTCTTCGCCACAACATTTCGATGCCAACCAATCTGTCTATACGTGCTGTCACGGCGTACAATTCGTCTCAATGCGTAAATGACGAATTGCTTCTGAATAGACTCGATTTCAGATATTCTTGAGGTACAGTGAGGTTGCCAAGAATTGCATGCATATTCCAGGTACGATCTGACATGCGCGCAGTAGACGCACATTTTTAATGGGTAAAGAGCATTAATATATTACTTACTGAATATTGATTATTGATAAAAAATGATTGGACCCGGACGAAGTACAAAGGTCCTATACGTTTACTACACAAAATTTTATTGTAACATGGGGTAGATCGAGGTGGGAGGGGGGGATGCATCTATTATCGTCTAGAGATGACGAACCAGCAATAAAAAAATGTCCGTCTGTCCGTCTCCACTTTTTTTTCCAAACGACTGAACCGATCAGCCTAAACTTTTTTTCCCTAAAGTTACATGTCTCCCATGATTCAAGTTCGAAGATGAGCGAAATCGATCAAGTGGTTCCGGAGATATGGTCGAGGAAGTGACCAAAAACATGGTTTTTCGAGGGTCGGTGAAGCTTTTT
>CM055404.1:136619713-136663392 GCA_029228625.1 Pseudolycoriella hygida
TGCCTTTGGAACCAACTTTCCATCTCTCATAGTTCTGCAGATTCGGGTCATCCTGCCCAATTATGGAAGAGGCCATATACCAGTATTGGGCCATATTTCACCAAAACCCTGAAACACGTGTTCGCTTAAATTTAATTCTCTACAACTTCGCCATTGGAACCCACTTTCTAACTCTCATAGTTCTGGAGATCTGGGTCATCCTGCCTAATAATGGAATAGGCCATATACCAGGATTCCCCAAAACCTTGAAACACGTGTTCGCTTATTTAATTCTCTACAACTTTGGCTTTGACAGTAAATCTCCATATTGCATAGTTAAGGAAATATAGACGAAAAACTGTTTTCGTATATGGCCAAGAATCTCCATTTCGTCCATTCCATTGGTCCCGGTGCCCAGACCTCTGAACCGATTCCCACAAAAAAATTTTTCCACTTTCGTGACATCAAATGCTTTGACACCAAAACGAGGAATTTCCGTGCTATGCTTGCTGAGATATTTGCGAAAAAGCTTCAGCGACCCTCGAAAAACCATGTTTTTGGTCACTTCCTCGACCATATCTCCGGAACCACTTGATCGATTTCGCTCATCTTCGAACTTGATAAGAAGACTTGTAACCCTAACGAAACATGTGATCTTTTCGCTGAATTCTTTGAAAGCGTTTATGTTTCTGACAACGAGAGTGTTTCTAGCTCATCGGGAAAAATGCACTCCTTAGAAAAGCGCATTGACATCGGATCAATCTCTTTCGAGATCCAAGACGTTTTGAACCATCTTAGTAGTATAGACACTAGTAAGGGTGAAGATCCAGACAAAATCTCTCCGATTTTGTTAAAAGCCTGTGCTGAGAGTCTCTCATCTCCGCTACTTCGCATTTTTAACTTATCTCTCTCAACCGGAAAGTTTCCGACAAGATGGAAAACGTCCTATATAACTCCAATTTATAAAAATAGTTCTAGAAGTAATGTTGAAAATTACAGAGGTGTAGCTATTTTACCAACAATAGGGAAACTATTTGAAGCCATCGTCACCAGTATTTTATCCACGAAGTTCAATCGAATTATTTCAAAGTCGCAACATTACTTTATGAAGCGCAGATCTACCGCAACAAATTTAGCTGAATTTGTTAGCTACGCTACTAAAGTTATGGAATCTAGGCATCAGTTAGACGTCATATACACCGATTTCCGAAAAGCATTTGATAGAGTCAAGCATTCGATTCTTTTGCACAAGTTGAACCAAATCGGTGTTCATTCGAACTTACTAGCATGGATTGCATCTTATCTGAATAGACGTTCACAATTCGTCAAACTAGGGAATTGCTCTTCTCGAACGTTTAACGTGACCTCTGGTGTTCCTCAGGGTAGCCATCTTGGCCCTCTCTTGTTTATATTATTCATGGACGACGCTACTAAAGTCTTCTCTACGTCAGTTTACCTAATGTATGCTGACGACTTGAAAATTTTCATGAGAATTAAAAATGTTCTTGACGTAAGTGCTCTTCAACGTGACTTGAACAGGTTTCTACAATGGTGTAAAATCAACCAACTTTATTTGAACGTTGATAAGTGTAAGTTAATCTCCTTCACACGAAGGAGATCCAAGATTGAGTTTGGTTACAATATCGATGATGTTACGTTGACTCGTGTTAAGGTAATTAAAGATTTGGGAGTCCTCTTAGACCAAAAACTGACGTTCAGTAAACACATCGAATATATAATTGCAAAAGCTTACTCAATGCTTGGCTTTGTTATGAGAACTTGTAAGCAATTTAAAAATATTAAAACTTTAAAAAATATATACTTTGCCTATGTCCGTTCTTACTTAGAATATGCTTCAGTTGTTTGGCATCCTTATCAAGACACATTTGTTGGCAGAATTGAATCAATTCAGAAAAAATTTTTGATGTACGCACTGAGGCGGACGGTGAAGCGGGATGAAAACCACAAGCTTCCGCCATATATTGAGAGATGCGAATCGATCAATATCGAAACACTTGCCCGACGCAGAATCAACGACTGCTCACTTTTCGTATCCGATCTGATGAATGGAACCATCAACGCACCTAAAATCAAAAGCAAGATCATGCGAAATTCCAGACCCACTTGTGCTGATGATTTTCTCGTAGTTGACAAACACAGGACTAAATATGGCCTTTGCTTTCATTGCTGTGGTTTCAAAACATACCACGTGAATTGTTCAAGTTGACTATTAGGAAATTAAAAATCACATATAAACTAAATGGTAAGATCAGAATCTCATAAACTGAACCTTTGGTTCTCAATCTAATCAAAAGCTGATTAGTCAATTGGGTCTCACGACTCTCAAATGTAACTTTAAGTCACGTCGACTTGTGCAAAAACAGCTAGTCTAGACGACTAGTTTCCGCTAATCCTTTTTATTTCAGGTGGCTACACGATATGGCGGTGCCTGATGGAACGACGGGCTATTTTCATTTCCAATTTTCTATTTTCGTATAATTTCAATTGATGCTGGTTCAATTGTATAACAACTATAAATAAAGTAATTTTGACGATGGGCAGGGGTGACTATTGACTCCGATGGGTCGACTGGGTCGGCAACTCACTTCCGGACCTGCTCTTCATTAATGTTTTTTTTTTTTATGTTAATCTAATTTATTGTCATTATTATAATTAATTGTAAACAGTCAGGAGGCTTCGGCCATTGATGCAGTAAATAAATAAATAAATAAAAGTTTAGGCTGATCGGTTCAGCCGTTTGGAAAAAAAAAGTGGAGACGGACAGACAGACGGACGGACAGACGGACATTTTTTTTATTGCTGATTCGTCATCTCTAGACGATAATAGATGCATCCCCCCTACTCCCACCTCGATTTACCCCATGTTACAATAAAATTGTTTGTGGTAAACGTATAGGACCTTTGTATGTACTTCGTACGGGTCCAATGACTTTATCTGACTCGGTCTTAGCAAATATTAAAAAAATTGAACTTTCCGCTTTTTGATAACAAAATGTGAGAAGTGACATCTATCAGGGCGATGAGATATTCAAAAGTTAGAGGATGATGCAATAGTTACGAAAGTTTCGTTTGATTCGTGGAATTTCCCATTTCATCAGGTTGAAAAATGATTTGTTTTATGGTCATTTCCGACGTTATTTCGTTCATTTCAAAACATTTTTTGAAACGCTTTTGTCATTACAACAATTTTTTAGGTGATTTGCGTTTCAACGTTTGAGAATATTTTGAATTTCGTTTGCACGCCACCTGTCTGAGGCGCATTCATACTAACATAAAATGAACAAAAGTAAGAAAAGTAATGAAATCATTGAAGTTACCATATGGCAATACTACCACCACCGCCAAAAAATTACTCATAATATTTTCAAGATGGCAAAGAATTAAAAGCGAAATTTTGTATCAGTGAATTTAAATAATTGAAATAATGGAGAATAAAAGCGAAAAATTTGAAAAAGTACACAAAATTACCAAGAATCAATTGCGACAATTATCGAAAGTAAATTATATTGAACCGATTTCGAGTGCAAAGTGTTTAAATCAACGAAAGAACAATCGAATTTCTCGACGTGATCACAAAAAGAATTGCTGTCGTGTGTGTGACAACAGACAAATTATTGTAAAAAAGACTACGTTTCAAGGACAACATTTGCGAATTCAACTTTTCCAAAATGTTTCGAATCTATTGAATTTTGACGACATGGAAAAATGATTGTCAATATGACGTGATTTACGAGGCCAGAGACAATGTTTTTTTGAACTATAAACTGTGTGCTATTTTATTGTTAACTACTTTATGTGATTTTCATATTTTAGGTGAATTTAAAATTTATATTTTAGTAAATTCCAACTGATAAAATAGCCAATTCGCAAAACTAATAAACAAAATGGAAAAGTATCGTAACTTCAACGCAGCGCCAAAACCATCGTTTGCATTCACCCATCGTCCTTCAAACACACAACCTTCATTCACAATGTCTGGTTCAAGTTTCCTACAACAACGACGAGACGATGGCGCCCAACTGTTAATGAATTCAAATTCAGTTAGTACGGCCACACAATTCCAATTCGTTCCCGCAAGAAATTATTCTCATTCTGCCACAACCCGTGCCACTCACACCTCCGATTTCTCTGCATATTTCCCGATCACTCAAATTTTCGACACAGTGAAATCATTCATTACAAATTGGATTATGCCGAAAGACTCAAACACAGAGCCGATTAACGTCACAATGGACACAATAGAGAATCGTAAATTCAATGTGGAAGACCTCTGCAAGAGCGTTACATCAGTCAGTAAAGACATCAATGGTAAGAGTTGCTTAGCCGAACCAGACAATTACAAGATGATGGTGAAATTGGCGTCAAGTACAAAGTCATTTTCGGAATACAGTCCACCAAAAGGGAATTTAACTCCCAAGCTTCAGGAAAACACAAAGAAAGAAGACGAAAAGCCAAACAAAGCCAAAGAAGTGGAAATGGAAAGTAAATTCGTTCCACAAGTAAAAGAAGTCAAAATGGAAAGTAAATTCGTTCCACAAGTAACCGTCTCTACAGTTCCTCATTGGTTTAAGGGTAGGAAAGAAACTGTGCCAGCCATGCCTGCGATACCACACAAAGCTGGAAAGTCGTCAAAGTGCGGCAAAAATCAAAAGGAAAAGGACCGACAAGAACTGGCACAAAATATTCGCGAAGACGTGGCAACGGACAATGAAACAATGTCAGAAGACGAGTGGGAAGAACCACTCGTCGACATCTCTTTGGCTTGCATTGTGCCCGCAATAAGAGTTACCTCGAAAACAGTCAATTTCTCGAAAGATGATTTCCCAGAGCTGCCATTCTGCGACAATTCATCGAATGTCAAAAGTATTTCCACAACCAACCAAACGTGGGAGCTGCCAAGACTGTCACACTGCCTTGCCTCATTAGTGAGAAAAAAGCCACGGCAGATATCGGAATGTGATAGCGAGGACAGTTTTATTGTCTTCGAAAATGAGGAGGAATTAATTCCGTCATCGGTTGAGTCGACTCAATCGATTTGTGATGCTAAACGAAGCACGTTCGCTAAAGGACGTCAGCAACAAATATCTGAAAGCAGCGAAGATGATTTCATTTGTTTTGAAGATTCGGGCGCTGGCGTGTGTGATGATGATGACAATGATGAATGTGATGGGGCTGAGGATTTGGATTCGGAATCCGAAAATGAAGATGATGTCATGTCTTCTGAAACGGCTGGAACCAATGCACCCGATTCCGGTTTCGAGGAGAGGAAGGTGAGTTTTTCAAGTGTTTTCTCATATCACATCCTTATTTATGATTTTACCGCGAAATCATTTACCTTTGACATTTGAGCTCATTAAGAGGTGCTATCACTTCGCTGGTATCGCTTTTAAGTACCTACCTCCAATGGGAAAATAACTTTGAGTTCAATTTTGTTGCCATGCAGTCAATTACTTCGGTCATTAAAAATTGCTTTACATAACTCAAGTCGTTATAACGAAATGATTTTCCGTCGATTTTATGAATAAATGATAAAAGTCGTTCAACTAATTTGCCATTCGAACGTTATCATTCGTTGGTCCTCTCTCATTCACCAGCCTAGTGATTAGTTGACTTTATTTGGTTTTCCATTTCCTCGTTTCGAATGCGAATATTTGTTGATAGAATTTTGCATTCGGAAAATAAAATTTAATCTCGAAAATCACTAGTCGGAGACGTGTTAGGTTATTAGCGTAAGTTTATGTTTATTGAAGTCATTTTGTTGATTTTTAATTTCTCCAACGATCGGAAATACGTTTTCTTGTTGGTTCGACAATTCCAAGCCGTTAACAAAGTCATGGTGAGAACTTAATTGAGTTTGTTCGGATCAAAAATTGATCTATCCCAACTGTCAAAATGACGTTTCAAACGTCAAACTCCTTCCTATCACAGCTGCATTTTTATTCCTATATTCTTACGTCAAATTTTTTGTGAAATAAATTTTGTGACATCACAAAAAACTTATCGATCGATAAATTTTTTTGTGATGTCACTAAAGTTTGTCGATAAGTTTTTTGTGACGAAAAATTGTGACATCACAAATTTTTACCCCTTTTTGAGTGCGTGCAATTTTTTGTGATGTCACAATTTTTTTTGGTGTCACAAACTTTTGGTGAAGTCACAATTTTTTCGTGATGTCAGAAATTTTTTGTTTGTCAGAAATTTTTTGTTTGTCAGAAATTTTTTGTTTGTCAGAAATTTTTTGTAATGTCACAAATTTTTTGTGATGTCACAAATTTTTTGTGATGTCACAATTTTTTGGTGTCACAAACTTTTGGTGATGTCACAATTTTTTCGTGATGTAACAAATTTTTTGTGATGTCACAAATTTTTGTGATGTCACAATTTTTTGTGATGTCACAATTTTCTTTTATGTCACAATTTTTTGTGATACCACAATTTTTTGGTGTCACAGTTTGTTTTGATGTCACAAATTTTTTGTCATGCGACGTCACAAATTATTTGTGATGGAACAAAACATTTGTGTCAAAATTACAGCTTCCTGTAAGAAAATGCAACTAAATCATTTTTCTTTTACGGAATAAGGACAATTTGAGTGTATTCACTCATTTTGTAAAAGCAAGATGTAATTTTGAACGATGAAATTTGTTTTCTGCCATCACAAAAATTTGTATCACAAATAATTTGTGACATCACAAATTTTCATATCACAAAAAATTTGTGACATTACAAAAAATTGTATCACAAAAAATTGCACGCACTTAAAAGGGTAAAAATTTGTGATATTCATAATTTTTATCACAAAAAATTTATCAACAACACAAAAAAATTTATTGATAGAAATGTTTTTGTGACGACTAAAATATTTTGTGATGTCACAAAAGTTTGTCTATAAGTTTTTTGTGATGAACAATTTGTGACATCACAAATTTTTACCACAATTTTAAGTACGTGCAATTTTTTGTGATACAATTTTTTGTGATGATAGACATTTTTTGTGATGTCACAATTTTTTGTGATGTCACAATTTTTTTTGATGTCACAAACTTTTTGTGATGTCACAATTTTTTCGTGATGTCACACATTTTTTGTGATGCCACAAATTTTTTGTGATTTCACAATTTTTTTTTTGTGTCACAATTTGTTTTTATGTGTTGTAACAAATTATTTTTGATGCAAATTTTTGTGATGGCACAAAACATTTGTGTGAAAATTACAGCTTCCTGTAACAAAATGCAACGAAATCATTTTCCTTTTACGGAATGAGAAAAACTTAAATGGTTCATTTTGTAAAAGAAAGATGTATTTTTGAATAATGAAGTTTGTTCGTCACAATTTCTCTTGTACCATCACAAAGATTTGTATCACAAATAATTTGTGACATCACAAATTACCTGTGAAATTACCATATCACAAAAACATTGTGACGTCACAAAAGATTTGTGACATCATAAAAAATTTTATCACAAAAACTTGCACACACAGCACATAAAAGAGTAAAAATTTGTGATATTAAATATCAAACACAAAAAACTTATCGATAAGCTTTTGTGACGTCACACACAAATTTATCGATCGATAAGTTTTTGTGATGTCACAAAAATTTATATCACCACCACCATCTTTAGGTGGGTATTTTCGTTAATTTGATCATGGGCGCGCGGTAGCGATGCGCCCGTGACGCAAGTCCCCATACGATCAAAAAATTAAGAAAACTTTTTTTCGTAGACTTCGGAACTATATATACAGCTAAGTTTTGACTTTTTTCCCTTGCGTCGTACTCCCCTGAGACCTAGTTTTTCGGAATCTACTTAAAAAATCGACATTTTACTCATTAAAATCCGTCCAGTGGATCCGAAGATATGACCTTTACAAAATCGTCATTTTTGACGGAAAATCTTTTCGCTGGAATTTTTTTTCGCTGAAATTTTTTCTGGCTGCAAATTTTTTTCCGCTGAAATTTTTTTGCGGAATTTTTTTTCGCTGAAATGTTTTTTTCGCCGGAATTTTTTTCGACGAGAAATTTTTTTTCCCGGAAATTTGGTTCGCTGAAATTTTTTTTCGCTGGCAAATTTTTTTTCTCGCTGAAAATTTTTTTTCAACTAATTTTTTTTTCGCTGAAATCATTTTTTCTTTGCGGAATTTTGTTTTTGCGCTGAAAATTTTTTTTTCGCTGGAAATTTTTTTTCGACGGAATTTTTTTTTCTCCAAAATTTGTTTTCTCTTTTCTTCCAAAACTACTGATAATGCAACAAAAAGCCCTTTTAAAAGGAAAACGTGACGTAAGTCCTCGTCTCTTCTTCCAAAACAACTGATATCAATTTGGGTGACGCTTACAGCTTCGGAACGCAAAAAATTCTTTTGAAATATTTTAATTTTTGATTAAAGAAATGCGTCACAAATTCACAATTTTGACGTTTAAAACATCATTTTGACAGTTGGAATAGACCGACTTTTGATTCCGATAGGCTCAACTTTCTCTAAAGTTTTTTGACGTGAAGCCTTTGTTCAGCCAATTAGCTACCAAAACGTGACTTCATTGCTATTGCACAATAAAGTGGTAAGGGGATGCTGCACTCAAAGAACAAAAGCATTTCTCCAGGACAACTATGCCTCAGACTCAGAGGGAGCAGGCTGTATCCCCGACGATCATGCGGCATGTCTTCATTTTCTCATTTACAAATTACACCAGAGTACAAAAATAGGCTTGCTGTCGTCCATAACGCGATTCATTCAAGTATTCTTTTCAAAGTTTCTGAAGCAATGGAGGCCTTGTTCCAGGGACGTAGCATGAGCAAGGGGGTGACAGTTTGCTAATCTAATAAAATCAGCTCCTCTCCCCCATAGCCACTCTCCTACTATTTTTTCGATTTAACTACACCCCTGTCTACTAGGCATTTCTTATCACTTAAAGTCTTGAATCTGCGACTGAAATGTTCAAAACAATAACTTTTCCACTCATTGTCTATCAGCTTACAAGAAGGCTAGAATGATTTTCGATTACCAAAATATGTTCCCTTCGTAGAACTGGGACGCAGCATTTTTATTTCTTATAAAATTATTATTTGTACGCTTTATCATTCCTTCAACTATTGGTATAATAATGATAATAAAGAAAATAAAACTTTGAACTTTGTTCCATGTGTCGTCACCAGTACTCAGACCCACGCAAATTACTTGACATGAATCATCACTTTGTTTTCGCTTTAAAAACATTTACTGACCATTCTGTTTTATGACGAAACATTTCTAATTCCCCTGAAATTCTTAGTGTTTTTCCATTTGTTGTTGTATGTACAATGTACATTGTTTTCTTTGTCTTTTTGCTTTCGAAATATTTTCATTAAAAGTGACTTGCAGGCAACGAACGATCGTTCTAGCAACGTGCATATACACTTTTGTGTGTGTGTATAAAATTTCCATGACTCTACACAAGGTCGTTCTTTCAACGTAATTATGAAGATTGCACTATCGAACTTTGGTTTATTTGTTCAACATTTTGATCGCATTTGTGGGTTAGAGGAACTTTACCACACACATCCATTTGACTTTTTTTATCAACATTTTTGTTATTCTAATCGATCTTTCGGTCTATTCGTTTTTATCTCTATGTTTGTTGGTTTAAACTGATAATGATTGTTTATAAATATTTGAGAAATAGTGCCAGCTCTGAAGATTCTTTTGCGTGTTACGCAATTGTATTTCATAATATTCAAATTTTACCCGCTAATTACGCTGCAAATTATTACAAAAACACCTTTTTCTAACTCATTTGAATGCGAAAATGGATTTTTAATCATTTTTTCCGCGTGCGTACAAACAAATGTATATCTCATAACTAAAAAATCCCCCACAACATTTGAATAACACAAATCATCAAATTTTAATTTTTTCAACGACATCTCACGTTATAGAGAGAGTACACTGTATTTCACATCGCTAATCGTTAACAATATTCATTTTTGTAAAAATATTTATCACAGTCAGGGCGGTAAACAGTAGCAAGAAAATATTGAGCTTATGATACCAATTGACATGTCTCAAAACACATATTTTGAAACTTAAAAGTTATGAGGTAACAAAAACACACTCCTAACTGTTATAAACTGTGCTAATAATTTTGTTGTTGATTTTGAAGATCAATTTGTAACATTTAAAAAGGTAGAGATGTGCGCCGGGGCCGAACGCCAACAGAAAAAGTGCGCCGCCGCCGAACAAAACAAATTTAACGTACGCCGATTTAAGCCGCCGCACAGTGTTACATTTCTTTCAAAATGGAGGCGTTTGTCGAAATCGGACATTACGCTAAATTTACCAAATAAGGCAAAATCGGCTCAAATTAAAAAAAGAATTTTACTGTAGCGTTGCTTGTAGCTCATAATGCCTTATTTGGTAAATTTGGCGTAGTACCCGATTTTGACACACGCCGCCATTTTGAAAGAAATGTCACACAGTGCGCCGCCGAAATTGAAAAAAATGCATAGCCGCCAAGAGTGTATGCTCGTCGTAGGTATTTTCTACGCAGCAGCTCCTATTTTTCCCTCGTAGAGAAAATAAGTGGCTATCAACGACATCCACCGCCACCGCCGACATGTTTCTATCGGCGTAAAGAATATCAATGAAATTAAATTCAACAATTAATTGAACAAACCACTCGAGAAGCACAAATTATTACAAACAAAAATGCTCTGTCAACTTTTCTTTGCGAAATTTTTTTTTGAAATTCGTGTCTAACACACTTATGGTGAATGGGTTTTCTCATTAAGGCTCTTGTATACGTGGGAACACCACACTGTATAATAATATGACGGATTTTCATACAAGAATTCGGTGACAGGTCCTTTATTCATGACGATTATCCACCGGGGCGTTATTTTCCCTCCCCGGTGGGCGATACTGCACTCTAGGCGGGGGAGGTTTTCCCCCGGCGGGCGTTAATCGTTTTGCATGGATGGTAATATCAGCCGGCTAGAGTGTAATATCGCCGGCCAGGAAATATTCATTTTGTCCAGGGAAAAATATATCTCGCCGTGGGAAAATAACGCCACGGAAGATATTTGTCTCGTGTCTTATTTTCCCCCGATCGGTAATTATCAGGGGAAAGTCACACCCTCCGGAGGAAAGTACACACCGCCAAGTAATAATTTCGTCATTTTGTGACGAATAGCGCTCGCCGGGGAAAACATCCCCGCCGGGCGTTATTATCGGTGGAAAATAAGATCAGGGACAAATATCATCCGTGGCGTTACTTTCCTTCGGCGGTGGATATTTTCCATCGGATAAAACGATTATTCCACGGTGGACGATATTACACTCTAGACGGCAATAGTAGATTATGCACCGCTGCCCAGGATGCTCTATTTTGACGATTTGGAGGTTATTTCCCGAGCCGAAGGCGTGGGAAATAATCCAAATCGTCAAAATAAACCATCCTGGACAGCGGTGCATATATAGTTTTATCTATCGAGAGCAATATATCGAGTTAAACATTTTTGCCCTAGGGTAATACGTACGAGGTTATTGCTCTAGATAGATAATATTCTTTTTTATGCAAAACGATTAACTCCCACCGGAGAAAAAAATTGCCCGCTCAGAGTTATACTCGCAGGGGAATAATCGTTTTGTCCGAGGGAAAGTATCCCCCGCCGGGGGAAAATAACGCCCGAAGGATAATCGTCACGAAGAAAAGTCACGTAATCCAAAAATTTACTTGTCGTGAGCCGTAATGATGTGGTCCATTTTTGAACTCGTTTGGACGGATCATATGCGTTTACATTTACAACGACTATTGTAACCAGTCGAATTTCGACAGGAGTTGGTGTGTTTGTCCTTCTATGGACACGATAACTCGAGCAAAAATCGTTCGTCCCCTGAAAGGTAATCGAAAAAGTGAGGAAGCGTTCGAAGATGAGCAAAATCGGTCAAGAGCTTACGAAGATATAGTCAAAAAGGTGGTTTTTTGAGGGTCAGTGAAACTTTTTTGTGTATGTCTCTCACGGAACCTGAGGTTTTAAATGAGGAGGAGGAGGAGGAGTTCAACAAGAATTTTGAGAGAGTAGGCCTAACTCCGGATACTCGAAAATACACGATATTTGGTGGTCTTTTATGAATATTTCGTTAATTATGATGTTTTTTTGGTGATAAGTAAAGAAATATTTTGAATTAAAGTTGAGTCGATTGAATCAATTCAAAGTTGTAGAAAACCGTGATCATAGGGCTCCAATCGGTGGCCAAATCCTACTATATTGATGGCACGACCTAACCATAAGGTGCATACGCTTTCAATACGAAGGATTGACTTTGGAAATGAAACCCAATCGTCTTCTTTTCTGAGCTCTTTTATTCGTTTATGATGAAAGACCTAACCATAAGGTGCTAACAGTTCAACGTCTAAAACAAGAATGCTTCTCTTTATATAGCAAAATATTCATCATGGCTGATGTTTGGTCACGGTGTTCTAGAATGTTCGTCAGTGGTGAGCGCCATCCATATGAATGCGTATGAATTTTATTGGATGGTGAGAGCGCGCGAATGTGTTTAATGTTAAATGTTTGCAAGTTGTATGTTGACGAAATGATGATGCGCTACAAAGTAAAATTTGATTTCTTTCAAAAAATTTAAAAATTTTAGAATTACGCCACCGCCGAAAATAATTTTGAGGTGCGCTGATTTACGCCGCTGTAAGGGTTTGCTGCTTGGGCTTCAACTCGTACAGATTTCAAAATTTTGATGATATTCTATTTTATTTGAATCAAGAAAAGAATATAGGACAGCTGTAATTCCTTTCGATCAATAAATTTTGAGGACTCCCACGTCCAGAGACAAGAACGTTTGTATGGTCAAAAACCAATTTTTTTTTTTTGAGAGTATTGCCACTTTGGCTATATATTGCAGGGAATTTGCTTGAAATGGATCAATATTTTTTTTTTTAGACCAAGGAAAACGTTCTTCTTCTGACCATTTATAGTAAGGCAGCCTGGTGCCAAAATTCTGTTTACGCCCGCATCTCGGCTTTACCGAGAAATATTGATTACAAAAAGTTTCAACTTGGCACCAGCCTGCTTCCCCGAGTTCTAGAACAAAGAATACCGAATCCGTATGACAGCTATAGGAAGGCAGTCTGGTGCCAAAATTCTTTTTACGCCAGACTCTCGACACCAACAAGGATATTGTTCCCAAAAAGTTTCAACTTGGCACCAGCCTGCTTCCTTGAGTTCTTGACCAAAGAGTGAAATCTTGAAAATATTTTTGATTTTTTTGAAATTTTGTTTCTAAACACTCAACACGTCTCCAGTCACACTGCTATATTGTTTTTAATTTTCAGAAGTTTGGTTCTCCTCAATTCATTTGCTCCCACGGGAGTCAGAAGATTTTTCGAACCGAAAAGGAAAACAGTTTGTCCTTTAATCTTTCCGATTAAAAACGAAAAAAAAGAAACGTCAAAATATTGAAAATTGTACAAATTCAAGCCCAAGCCGCAAACCCTTACAAAAAATCCACTGTGCGCCGGTAATCCTTTGCGCTGATTTTCGCCGCCGTCGTCAAAAACAAAAAATTCACTCGCCACTTCCGAAATTTTTTGACCGGCGCACATCTCTATAAAAAGGGCTCACCCACTTTTTATTTCAATAGAGGTGTTTTTTGGCATGGATACTTTATAGCTATACAAGTCAATCGGTACATAACTAAAGGTCAATCCCTCGTAGCTAGCAATTTTAGATTCCACAAATCTAGTAACGGGCCTTTGGAAGCAGCTTTCTAACTGCCATAGATCCAGAGATATGAGTCATCCTTCCCAATTCTAGAAGTGACTAAATCCCGGAATTAGGTCATTTTTCCTTAAAACCCTGAAACACGTATTCTCTATTATTTTATTCTCTACAACTTTGCCTTTGGAAGCAACTTTCTAACTGTCATAGTTCTAGAGATCTAGAGATCTAGAGTCAGCCCTCCCAGTTTTAGATGTGGTCATATCCCAGAAATTGGTCATTTTTCCCTAAAACCCTGAAATACGTGTTCTCCGAAATTTATGTCCCTGCAACTTTGCCGTGGAAGGAAGTTTCTAATTTTCACAGTTCTAGAGATATGTGCCATCCCTCCCAATTCTAGAAGTGGTCAAAGTCCAGGATTGGCCCATTTTTCACTAAAACCCTGAAACACGGGTTCCCTAAAATTTTATTCTCTACAACTTTGCCTTTAGAAGCAACTTTCTAACTGCCACGGCTTTAGAGATATGGGTCATCCCGCCCAATTCTAGAAGTAGTCATATCTCAGGATTGGGCCATTTTTCCTTAAAACCTTGAAACACGTGTTCCCTAAAATTTTATTCTCTACAACTTTGCCTTTAACAGTAAATTTCCATATTACACTCGATATTACATAGTTGAGCAAATATAGACGAAAAACCATCTGCCCAGACCACTGACCTAATTTGCACAAAAAATTTATTATTGTTGATTCGTCATATTTAGACGATAAAAAATATATCCTCCCAACTACTACCTCGATCTACCTCATGTTTCAATAAAATTGTTTGTACTATACCATAGGACCTTTGTACTTCGTACTGGTCCAAAAAATTAGTATATCAAAATGTACTTTGCGATGTTTTTTTAGAGTAGAATCTTGCGTAAATAACCAGTTATTCGAAATTATAGTTCATGTACTTTGAGTGAAGGTCGAAAGTTGCTCTCGAATTTGTACCGTCATACTTAAATTCTGTTTCATCTATTATTTGCGTAAGGATGACTCACAGTACATGATCTAAAATTTTGAATAATTTGTTATTTACGCAGGATTTTGCTCTAAAGAACATTGCAAATTTGACAGTTGACATTTTTACAACATGCTCTTAAGTCACCGTCATATTTCGCCAAACCTTCAGTTCTTCTACTTATGAAGGAATTGCAAAAGATCATACAATTGTGAAATCATTTTTTCAGATTTTTCCTTTAATTTTTAGTTACTATAGAGTTGTTTCCGCAAATTTTGAGAACAAACGTCGTAATGCTTTCACATATTATACTTTTTCGATTTCTCGATTTTGATCAGATGGATTTCACTAACATATGGAATTTTTAGCGCCATGCTGCTTTCTGTGTTCGCTCTTCGAGAACACAAGAAAGCAGGACTGGTGCATTGAAGTGCTCGTCATTAACTCCGTTGTGTAGTTCGTTATTTTTTTAATTCAGTGATGATGTACTATATATTATATATTATCTCTATTATATATTATGCGACTGTAGAGATATCCCAAACATTACACTCGAGTACACAAGACACGAACAAGTGAGCGAAGCGAACGCGTGTACGTGTCTTATGTACAAGAGTGTAATGTGAGGGTATCTCTACAGTAAGCATATAGTATTTTATCATATCGGCCACAATAGCACTTTGCACACGAAGCCTAGATAGCCGTGTGGGCTAGAGCGTAGGATATAAAAATTTTTCACACATTCAGTGCCCAATGTTCAAATCTTGGTGGCTGCATTTTTTTTTCAACAAAGAATTGCATTTTAGACTTGTAATTCAGAGAAATGATAACTTGGTACGCCTGAGGCGAGGTAGAACACGCTTATTTGCGTGACAGAGGGGTTCCATTGAAGAGAATTACGTACAAAATTGGGCTGGTTCTCTCCCATACAGTCAAGCTGTCTTTCACATAAGCGTTCTACCTCGCTACAGGTGTACCACCTTATCATTTCTCTGTTCTAATTCGATTTTTGTAACATACACACATCACACAGTGAATGATCTAATTTAAAATTTTGATTTTTTTCTATAATGTAAAAACGAAATACGTGGCATTCGCACGCATATTACGATCGTACCTTCTGTCTTTCATAACAACGAAATTCATTGCATATTTAGTAATTCGAAACACATACTGTGCCATACGCTTTATGTATATGTGCATTTTAAATTGAATAACGTTAGCTGTAACGATACAAATAACATTTCGTTATTTTATGAAGATGCAGTTGTCGGGTGGTTAGCATAGTTTGCCATCAACTCGAGGGTCCGAAGTTCGAGTCTCGTCGGGGGTATGGTTTTTTCTTTAAAAATTTCTAGAGTAAAACATTTTGTTCTAAGATAATAATAAACATAGAACAAAACGCTTCAAAGCTTCTTTTGTTCTTCTCAAAGCTTCTATTGTTCTATGTACAGCGACTTTTTGAGAGCACGGTATAAAGTAAAATGAAAGTCCCTAGGCAGCACCTAATATATAAAATAAGGTACGGCGGCATATCCCTTATATACGCAAACACTTAATGTATGGAATATCCCCGCCGATGATGTGATAAAAGGCTTTTATATCGATGCAAGACTTCATGTTCAGTTCAAGTTTGTTCATCCGATTTCTTTATCTGAATTCTGAAACGAAAATAGGACTTCTGATGGCCTTGGCCAGTTATCTTATCGAGTACATATACAACAATTCCAGTTTGTATTGTCGTACGACTATAGAGAAATTCAAGGAATTAAATTTACACCATAGACGTATTCCATTTGCCACAACGACATTCGACATATTTTTGTTTACGTTGCAATAGTTTCACAAACAGATATACACACTTCATTGAGGTTTTGTAAAAAATCCCCCACTGTCGACGTTTTCGTACAATAAATTTATCAACTTCGATTTGATTGTTTATTGCAGATGTATTTCATCAGCTATGTGATGACACAGCTAAAAAAGACAATTGTAATGTTCGTTGTAATGATTTATTGAATGTGTTTCATGGGAATGTTTACTCTATTGCCTCATTCATTCACAGTAAGTTCAATATTTTCAATCTTTTGAGGTCACATGACTGAAAAGTCCAATTCTGATTGGTTGGTTGAGAGAAATTCTTTAATTTTCTTGTATAAGATTCAGAGACAAATTACTTTCTTGGAGCAATTTTTGTGAGCAAATCAACTTTGAATCCCAGATAACACAGATCACACTTTTAAATGTGGTTGCCCACTGAATGTACATTAAATGTGCGAAATTCAATGTTGTTGAGAATATGTACATAAAATGTACAAAAAATGTGCCTGTAAAGTGGTACATATTTCGATGTACATAAAAAGCACATTTTTTGTGCTATTAAAACTCGACATTATTGCACTAGATCCCAAGTACATTTTTCGCATATTTTATGTGCGTGATAAGGTGTACACTATTCCTATCACATTTAATGTACCAAAAATGTGCTTGTGATGTAGTACATTTGTCGATGTAAATAAAAGGCACATTTTTTGTGCTATTAAAACTTGAAATTATTGCACTAGATCCCAAGTACACCGATATAGAAAAGTCGGAAAACTAAATTAAATTTTCCTTTCTTTTCTTACATACCATTATATGTACATGAAATGTGCTAGTAATTCACGCTAAAAAGTACATTAAAGGTACACTAGTTGTGTATTTAAAGTGTTTTAAATGTACATTAGATGTACATGTAATTCACATTAAATGTACATTAAATGCACTTCACGTTCCAAAGAAAAGATGTAACGGTAAGGGCGCTTTTTAATATACATTAAATGTCCTGGAACTGGAGCACATTAAATGGGATCAGCACATTTTCCGATGGCACTTTATGTACATTTCGTGGGGTCAATTGTTATCTGGGAATAATTTTGTAGCTTGCGTCTGGTCAAAAATGAAAGGCGAGTACTTCAATTTAACAATGATTTTATTTGCGTCTGCACCCTTCGCTTGCTACAAAAGAACTCATATTTGCACTTTCCTTCTGCAAATATGGCTCGTGAGTGCGTTCAGGTCCAACGAGTATTCTGCGACAAGAGCAAATACCTTTTAAGGACATGTTGCTTCTAGACGCAACAAACTTGAATTCCATTTATTGAAAATATGCGCAATGAGTTCATTTTAGTCTAAAATTACACATAGTAGCGTGTGTTAATAATCAATAACTTCTAAAACTTTCAAGATTGTTCTAGAACTTTCTTTAAGTTTCTAGAACTTCCTAATGGATAGAGACTTTGTTCTTCTGCGCAGGGCTTGGCGGTGTTAAAGACCTGCGCAGAAGTAAAAAGTTTCTATTCATTTTGACCTGAATGTACGTTTCTCAAACTTTCCAGAGTGTCACTGTCGATACCTGACGCAGAATCTGCCCGCAAGAGTTGCCAAAAGCAACTGAAGAAAATTGCATCACACGTTTGCTTATATAGCTAAAAGTGGTCAAATTTAAGTGTCTCGGAAATTCTCGAAACTTTATACATAACGAAGCGTACATGCTCTTAGCAACTCTTGGGTGGTGGATCTGGGAGTAGTGTAAAGTGGTAGAAAGTTCAAGAAAATTTTAGAAATTGCTGGAAAGTTCTAAAAAGTTTTGGAAAGTTCTATAGAATTCCAGAAAGTTCTCGAAAATTCTGAAAAATACCATAACGTTCTAGAAAGTTCCATAAGGTTCTAGAAAGTTTTCGAAAGTTATGTAAAGTTCTGGAAATTTCTGGAAGGTTCTAGAAAGTTACAGAAAGTTCTATAAAGTTCTAGAATGTTCCAGAAACTTCTAGAAAAATCTGGAACGTTTTTGAAAGTTGTAGAAATTTCTACTTTCATAACTTTCTGGGGCTTTTGACATTTGCTTAATGCCTCCCTTTTGTCCCCCTATTGCCCTTCGATTACAATTCCCCCTTCAACCCCACCCCTCACCTTACGACCACTGCACTGACACAAGTCTAGCTCACTATGTGGTCTATGTCTATGTTGTGAATTGATTACGAACTTCTTACCGTGAATGCCTAATTCTTCGTAGAAGATTTATCGAAAATAAATTTTTGGAAATTTATGTGGAAACCTCCAACGATTGTTCGCAAAGCCATTGTCATCGTTCGCTTGTGTTTTCACTGATTTCACTTCTTAACAATGGCGTAAAAATGCTGTACCTGTGATGCCTCGATTACCAGCTTGGAATTCGTCTCTTGTACCGAAGCTCGTCACGTAAATGCGTTGCCGTACTCAAGTCCATACTCAATGCTATCAATAATAGTCCCAATATTCATTCGTTTTTCCACGACTGTAGCAGTCAAAATCCGTGGATCGGATCAACGAATCAATCGGCCTATTGACAAAGTCATTGCCTAACTATATCATCCAATTTGTGCACGGTTTCAAATCATTGACGGAGAATTTCATGGGTACCATCAGTGCAACATCTGTTCAACAGCAACGGTTTCATATCGATGTCATCTAGTGCTCGTTCTGATGAAGAAATTTCCCATACGTCTAACAACGATCCGACGTTAGTGTTTCTGGAACAGTTGAATTGTGACAAATATGCGGAGAAGTCAGTACATCTACAATGTACTACTGCTAACATTGTTTGTAACGATTATGAGCCATTTTGTTGTCTCGAATGTTGACAAATATGTCGCTGCTACCTGTTTGACCGACTACCTAGTTAACAAGTTACGCGTTATTGAAAAAAAAATCGTGTATCGCTACTGCTACCAGCTGCAAGTACAGTACATGATCTGAACTTCTTCCAATACAAAATTAATATACCGGAAGACTGTCACGATGAAATTATGAGTTCGAAGACTTAATCTCCTAACATTCGTACGCGTGACTTTGTTTACAAAAACAGTAAGACTGGTGTGTCTAAGCAACGTTTTTTAGACGCATACAAGTACTCTAATCGTAATTCAATAAGTGAAGCAAAGCTAAAAGCATGAAATTCTAGACTAATTTCTTTTGTTGGTTCGATGTGTACCTATTCTTAGATTAATGATGGTTTCATTTGAACTTATTGACTTTGTACCCAATTAAGAATTACTTTAATAAATCGTTTTTGTAGTCAGGAAGCTTCTTTGAAAAATAAATAAATAATTTTAGAGATATGAGTCATCCCTCCCAATTCTAGAAGTAACTAAATCCCGGGATCAGGTCATTTTTCCCTAAAACCCTGAAACACGTGTTCTCTAAAATTTTATTCTCTACAACTTTGCCTTTGGTAGCGACTTTCTAACTGCCATAGATCTAGAGATATGTGTCATCCCTCCCAATTCTAGAAATCGTCATATCGCAGTATAAGGCCGTTTTTCCATAAAACCCTGATACATGTGTTTTCCAAAATGTAATTCTCTACAACTTTGTCTTTGATAGTAAATCCCCATTTTGCATAGTTAAGCAAATATACACGAAAAAGACAAAAAAGTAAGTTTCGTCCATTCCATTAGTTACAGTGCCCAAATCGGATCAAAGGATTTCCACATTTCTTTCATTTCATTTTACACCAAAATGAAGAGTTTCAGTGCTATACTTGCTGAGATATTTGTGAAATAGTTTCACCGAAATCCACGTTCTTGGACACTTCTTTGACCATATGTCCGGAACTACTTCACAAAAAAAAGGTCGACGTCTCTAATGTACATCGACTACGAATAAAATGTAAAATCGGTAAGAACACCACTGGCTTAGGCATTGTACATTTAAAATGTACATTGAACATTTCTGACGTACATTAACCGTAACCGTGGATTGTACGGCTCAAACGTAGAATAATGCACGGGTGTAATGTGCATCGCAAAATATTTTTTTGGGTGTTCACCGATTTTGCTCATCTGAACTTGAATTATGGGATATGCACCTGCGCTGCAAATCCTCTTTGATTTGGAGACTTGCGAGCGCGGAATTGCTTTCTATTTGAAACATCGTAAACACAAAAACAAACAGCACGAGAAAAAATCGAATGGATGGTTCAAATAATAAAAAATGTTACACGCTTGTCACGAAGCAGTCGAGGTTCACCAAGACTCTTCGTGACGAGTGTTTATTCTTTTTCATCAAATAAGCGATAACGGGACGACAACATAGAAAGAAGAGAAATTTCGTATTACACTCCCTAGTCGATGTAATTTGACTTGCGCGTATGTTATAAAAAACGTTAAGCATATGCACCACATGGTTAATCCGCACTAGCTGGCAGTTACTTTGTGTCATCTCGAGACTAAGTGATGTCATTGGAATTATTATTATAGACCAACGGTCATAATTGCGGATTTCCTAAACCCTTGGACTGCTTCTGCTTCGAATTTGAACTCAATTTCTCGGTTTCATCATTATCGGCACCAAACTTTATGAGTCAAATCTTTGGGTGTGTACTGAGCCGTGAGAACTGTGAAATTGGTTGCTTAGATTTAGGGGTGAGCGGGTCGAAACAGACTCTGAAATAACATAACATATTTGAGGAGGAAAAGTGCACCGGACGCCCACTGAAGTCCTCTAACGCCCTTCTCGTCCTCTCCAGCCTCTTTTTACAAGTTGTACTCAGATATCGATGAAGAATATAAAAATTGCATAAAAAAACCTATGAATGTGGAGAATGATCGTCACCGATAGGGTGGGCTCACTACATCACAAAACAAGTAACCTGAAAACTGTACCGTCACGATTATTAAGTAGCGATAGCTACTTTATGCTTTCCCCCTTCCTGCCGATAATTCACCGTGTAATCACCGATGATTCGCTGGTGAATGCACGGTGATTCGTTGATGAGTGATCGATTAATCATCGATGATTCTCCGGTAAATCATCGGTGATTAATCTGTGAATCATCGGTGATTCCTCTGTGAATCATCGGTGATTCCACTGTAAATCATCGGTGATTCCTCTGTGAATCATCGGTGATTCTACTGTGAATCATCGCTGATTCCACTGTGAGTCATCGGTGATTCTACTGTGAATCATCGGTGATTCCACTGTGAATCATCGGTGATTCCACGGTGAATCATCGATAATTCCACGGTGAATCATCGATGATTCCACTGTGAATCATCGATGATTTCACTGTGAATCATCGGTGATTCCACTGTGAATCATCGATGATTCCACTGTGAATCATCGATGATTCCACTGTGAATCATCGATGATTCCACTGTGAATCATCGGTGATTCCACTGTGAATCATCGGTGATTCCACTGTGAATCATCGGTGATTCCACTGTGAATCATCGGTGATTCTACTGTGAATCATCTGTGATTCATCAACGACTCACCGATGATTTAGTTTCAAAATTTACTTCTTTGGTGACACTCTATCGCTAGTTCCTATACCTATGACAATGGTTAATTAATTGTATCGGAACAGCATCTTTTGCTGGGTGTTGAAATAGTGTAGTATCTACGATACCAGGAAGTAGTTTTTTTTTTCAAACAGGAAATGGCTGAAAATCGGGAAATAGCTACGGTCTCGCTTTTTTACTTCTGCACACTGGCTTAACTTCAAAATCACATATTCAAATTCATACACATGTTTCATGAGTATTATGTATTTAGTCTATTCCGACATACAGGAATGAGTGGTAAATTTTAAAAATTCATCGTGAAATTTCGCTCAATTTTTTCTATAATGGAAAATTTTGGTAAATTGACTCACGGCCAGCTGTTGCTACATTTTATACAAAGAAGGAGAGGCGATTCCGTCCTGCTAATTTGAACTTGTATAAAGAATGTGATTTTATTAAGAAGCGAAACAAGAGTATGAAGTGAAGAGAGAGTCTTGTGTTTTAATAAATTAACGGCTTTTGGTCTTGAAAATTACGCCCTTTCTGTGAAAGTGCTCCTCAAGGCAAATTGCTTACTTTAGGCTCTGGGTCGAAAGGTTTTTGAAACCCAACCTGACCCAATTGAATATTTGAAGCCCTAGAACCTACAAACCCGGTGGAAGTGAATCGGGTTTCTCACCAAGTACGCTCCCCTTTAACTCATCAAAATATTTCATAGATCCCTGACATCTCAACTTTTCCATTGTTTGTTGCAGGTACGCTTCAACCTGATTCCTGTCGTTCACGTTTTACGAACCTGGACCTACGCCCATAAGGTGGCACGCAAAGGCGAATGGGAACAAATTGGGAGAGATCGCGTACGTTTTCTGGACAGAATTAGACGATTGGAACCAGTTTTGCTTCCTGTATTCGAGTCGGCACACCGAGAAAAAGTCTACAATGAAAGATTTCATGTCAATGCTTGTGACAATGAATGGCAGTAAGAGTAAAAGCTTGTGAGAATTTCTATACGATCCAAACCTATCGGACAAACGTTTTTATCGATGATGGATTGTCGGCATTCAAGATGGCATGTCGCACGGCAAATTCATTTCTTTGGCAAAATTTTTGGCTAATTTGCTTACGCAGATGGTAAAATATTTCGATTCAAAAGTTTTTGCCATTTTCTATCGTTTCTCAGGCGACGAATATTTCGCCAATTTGCCTTTCGTTTTGTTTCCGGGAATCGTATGGGGTCACACCTTTGTTTGTACAATTGAAAGAAATGCTAAGAAATTGACACTAAAGATGCAAGCGCTTATTGTAGCATTTACAAATGAAGAAAAACAAATTTATTTATGTTTTAAGTAAAATCAAAAATATTTCTTTTTTGTAGAAGGAATGTTTTAGTCCAATTTTTATTTCAATAGCAGATGTTATTTAATGGGTTATTTGAATGTAGTTTTGTAAATAAATATAATTTCCACATCCACAACACAAACTGACTATTAATTCCACAATCCAAATACGATCCACAACCCAAATACGATCCACAACAAATAAGAAAGTATTTGTTTTCCTCTGTGCGGGGTGAATCTGGACCAAGCCCAAGTGATGCTACAACAGCTGAATGAAGAGTCAAGCAAAATTGGACTCAAGATGAATTTGTCAAAAACGAAAACCATGACAGGCATCTACGACGACAGAGACATTAAGATTGGAGACACAGTCATCGAAAGGGTCGAGAGTGACGTATATCTGGGTCACAAAATACAATCGGGAAAATCAAACGGCAGAGATCAGGCGTAGAATCGGTCTAGGATGGGCAGCGTTTAAAAAGCTCAGTTTAATCTTTAAAAGCAAAATGAATAACAGCCTCAAACGTAAAGTATTCGGGTATAGTTTGGTATTTGCTTCAAAATGGTCACCCTTTTTTAACGTCAGTCCGGTGGTATTTTCATTCTTCTTCAAATATATGTCACTTTTGTGTTTCGCCATCCTATCCTTGAGCAGCTGTTTTGTAATGCCGACATAGATGGCGTTGCAGTCCGCACACTTTACCAAGCAGACTACCTTCGATTTTTGCTCCTTGGGGATTTTGTATTTAGTCCTGGTGTAAATGTTGCCGATTTTATTAGTAGTTTTGCTGGGCAACCTTAAATAACATTTAAAAAAAAGCAAAACATCGTAGGAATACGCTGGACAAAACCTGGTGTGAGGCCTTCAAAAATAAAAAACTTCACCAAAAACGCTACACCCTAGCCTACATCCAGCTGAATAAGAAGAAGAAGGGGTGAACCAGTTTATTTTCTACCAGGGGGTGACAGTCCTTTGTTGTGAAACGTGCAAATGCTATTTAGAGTGAAGTTAGCTGCAGTTGCGATCGTAACTATTTTCATTACAAACAAATCAGCTGATTTTGTGAATTTATCAATGAAGTCAACTAATTTTGGTAAATTTGTGAATGAGATCAGCTGATTTGTTTATAATGAAGTTAGCTACAATACCAACTGCAGCTAACTTCACTTTGAATAGCATTTGCACGTTCAGAACAAAGAAGTGTCACCCCCCCCCTTTTCTACTCTCAAATACGGTGAGAAGATGCAATTCTGTTAGTTTTGTCTGATGACAATTCAGGTGAAAATATTTCTATTTCAGAAGAATTAGGAATTTCCAATTCGTTGCGGCTCTCGCTTTGCTCTTTTCTTTCGCTTTCATTGGAATTCCATATCTAATTCCGTCACATAGCAAAAAGCATTTGTTCCTGGTCGACTGGAATATTTTTATATTCATAAAGGATGTCCCTAAAGGAATAAAGCAGGACGCTAAGAGGCTCAATTTTCATCCAAAGAATTGTAACGCTTGCCTCTGGCAGTCTCTGGCAGAATTTCTCGAGCTCCCAAAAGAGCTGCTGAAGTTTCCTGGAAGATGCTGGGTAGATTTCCCAGGTGAATCCGTCCTCGGGTCATATACCCCGGCTCCGGTCCCTTCACCTGTCTTCGACCCGTCTGTGAATCTGACCCATTCACTTTCGGGTAGCGTAAGTGGCCACCCGTTCGCCCACTCATCCCTGTTTGGGAATAGCACTTCAAGGTTTCTTTCGAAACTCAGTTTCTGTGTCACCTTGGCCACCATACTACGCAGCCATGACTTATCGCGGGCCTTACTACCGCTTCGTACATCCACAGCATTGCTTTTGAGGATAAGCCCCAGCTCTTCTCAAAAGCACTTCTGCAAATGCAAAAGGCCGTCAGAGCTTTTACAGCTTTGTCCTCAACATGGGCGATCCAGATTAGCTTTCGGTCAAGCGTAACTCCCAGATATTTTACCTGGGGGCTAATTTCAACGTCCTTCCCGAAGATCCTCACTTTCCCAACAAGATCTGAGCCTGTGAGTCTTCGGCTGAACAGCACTATGTCCGTCTTATCTGGATTTACTTGCAGAACCCTTTCCCGGCACCATCGCTCCACTATTCTCAGAGCCATTCTCAAGCAGTCTCCCAGAGTGTTCTCGAACTTGCCTTTCCAACGGTTACCAATTTCGACACATTCATCGCTAGTCGAAACAATCTCACTACTATTGGACGCCCCCTTCAGCATTGAGCATCCTCCCGCTGTCAACATACTGGTGACCTTTGACTTCACAGCTAATGCTTCCGCAACTGAATCCGCCCCTGACCATATATCATCAACATAAAAACCTTCCTTGACAAAATCACTTGTCAAGGGGTAAGCAACTTGTTCATCCTCAACAAGCCGCTCTAATGTCCGACGCGCTAAATAAGGCGACGCCTTAACCCCAAATGTGACCCTATTGCTTCTATGTACGAAATCCGAAGAATAAGATCCATCAACACTTGATGGTATGGAACTGACATTAGAGACTAGTTCCCTATGACCCAATGCAATATACCCCTGTAAGCATCCGACATACTGAGCCCTTAGCAGAGGGTCTGATTTA
Source organism: Pseudolycoriella hygida (assembly GCA_029228625.1). Classification (NCBI taxonomy): domain Eukaryota; kingdom Metazoa; phylum Arthropoda; class Insecta; order Diptera; family Sciaridae; genus Pseudolycoriella; species Pseudolycoriella hygida. The sequence continues at coordinate 136,645,667 of CM055404.1, forward strand.
AATTAACATTCCAACCTGCCGAATTGCGACGCTGCGACCGCCTTGGAAAGCCCCAAAACCTTGAATTGTCCGAAATTCTGACAATGTGGCAGTGCGACCCCGTAACGTCCGTCCGTTAGACGTTTGACCGTCGACTGATAAACCTTTTCACATAGACACCGATACTGGGACTGCAAGTCCTTCTTGCTCCCAACATGTTTTCAATTGGTCCTCAAAAGACACCCTAGTCGGCAATATTTGAACTGACCTGACTACGTGGTTGCCTACTGCCTTACCGAGAACGATCCACCCCTACCTTGTGTTGAGTGCGATCGGAGATCCCGGCGGACCGCTTATTATGCCATACGAAAGTGCATTCGTAAACACCTCAACATCCAACAAAAGATCGACCTTTGAAGGGATGTCATACTGAGGGTCTGCTAACGACAGACCTTCCAAATGAGACCACCCTGAACTCTGCAGTCTAGTCCCAGGTTGCTCGCTCGTCACAGAGGGACACGATCCACTTTTAACATTTGTCACCAGGGCATGTAAGTACCGTCTCCTTCTTGGCTTCGGACTGCTCTACTGTTCTACCGAGCACGTCCAAGGTTCGGTACCGATTTTCAACAAATCTCACAAACTCCTCAAAGGTGGGTAATGTGTCCCTATTTTCCCTTTGAGCGATATGCTGTTCCCACAACTGATGCGACTCCTCAGGCAACTTACACGTTGTGAGAAAAGTAATCAGATAATCTCAACCTTTCACATCAAGCCCCAAATTCCCGAGCGACTTCAGACTCTAATTTGTCTGATGAAACGTAAGCCACGACTCAAACTCTCACCTGAACGTTGGTATCGTTAATTTTTTCAGTGTGTCTTTGGGCGAGTTTTGAACAATGATTGGTGCCCCTGTACCGCCTCCACCGAGGTTACTCGAACCCGGATTGACTGGAGGCACTACCGATATTAACTCCTCCAATTTTTCCTCCATCCAGGCACGAATGTCAGTCATTAATTCGTCTACTTCATCATACGCAACGGCCTGACACGGTGGATAGAGACCGTTACTCTCAGCTGGTATCACGTCATTTGCATCCTCAAAAGCCTTACAATAGCTCACAAATAACTCTTCAGCTAACACACGTCTGGCCTTTAGGTAAGGACCCGTACGCTTTTCCCTGGCGGTTTTAGATTTGACAACAACTTCTTAATTTGCCCCTGATAGAATATGACTTTCTTTACTTTTTTATCAACTTCTGAATCTCCCGGCATTTTATTGCTTCCGATTGCTACCACAGCAAATTCACCCGGTAAAAACTTCACAAAATTGAATAAAATTAATGATGTCTACTTTCCTTAACTCTCGTCCCGATGTCCTTGCAACGGTTGAGTTGTAATCGTCGCTAATCCTCCCTGAGTCTCGAAAGAACCATGTAGTTCCGAATATCTAAGTACCAATTTCACGACTTCTCGGTGCAACTATCACCAGATTAGAATTGTTCAACCTCGGATTCTCTAAAAAGGTTAGACAGGTATTAGTTAACTGATACAGCTTCCGTGTCACGTATGTTTCACTGTTACATACGCTCTGCACCGTGAAAAAAATTCAGTTAGCGAAAGCAACTAAATTGTAACAAATTGTTATTTGTATAAGGAATACTTAACTTAATCACTTGATGATGTTAGCGATAGATTATCAATGAAGAATCTCCATATGCGTTGAATCCACATCCAGCGCACCCAGTGCTTTTAGCTCCAATTCTTCCAAACTGCGTTCCCAAGACGAAATTTTCGATGTTAAACTGACGTCTTTTCTTGTAGTACTCTGCACAATCTCTATTCCTTTTCAGAAATTGTAACCAAAGAACCAACTGAAAACACGTGAACAGTAACACGTGTCTTCCTTAACATGCACAATCTCTATTCCTTTTCAGAAATTGTAACCAAAGAACCAACTGGAAACACGCGAACAGTAACACGTGTCTTCCTTACCGTTTGACCTCCAAGGTCAATGGAGTCTGACCTCTACTCGATAGAGGTTATGTTGACCCCCAAAAGGTGAATCACCACGAGGTTATTCCACAATGAATTTCCTCTTAATTCACCCACTAGCCACGATTTCTATCTTGTCCAGAAATCGTCTTAACAAATGAAGTGTGATTAACCGCGAGGTACGCCACGTGTAGCCTGATTTGACCTCTAAAATCACACTGTACCAAAATATGCCCAATATCTATTCTCGTCAGAAATTGCAACACTATCTTGGTAATTAATCCGACTGAATCCTTTTCTTTTTGAAATACTGCCTTGGACACCCAGAGTTCCAAGACCAACGAACAAAAGAAATTCAAAATGGATGACGAAAAAACGAAAAACAAATTTGCAATATTTTTCGACACACTCGGATTCCTTATTGATTATACACTTTACCGAACAATTAATTCACAACTCCACTTGAGTATTTTAAAAAAAACTTTACGAAAATATAATTTACGACCGCGTGAACTATGTCTCGAATGACTATGAATAGGCTCGAAGGACCAATGAATAGCTCGTTGTGAGTGAGTGGACTGTATGTGAGAGCGTGGTGTTGTAAAGTCAGTGGTTGCGTGTACAATGAACTTTATTCTCAATCTATCTCGTAACAATGTCTACCGACGCGACAATATTTGGCGGCCACATTTTATGCCTGTGTTCACTGAACACTGAGAGCACCAGGTTATTGCGCCAGACCCCAAATTTGCACAATTCAAGTACTGTTTGCGGCTGCAAAGATAGAAACGTTGAATACAAGAGCGACGACGTGGAATCTTTGTTAAACCAACTAACCATATTATTCAATAGCAAGCCAAGAAAAGATTTGCATTTTGAATCCGATGAGAATACTGATCCAGCTGCGTTGGCATTATGTTTAATGACTGCCACCAAATTGATTATGTTGGCGAATAGATTTAACATTCATTTCGCGGAGAACGGAAAGTTATTGGACAACCACCGCATATCCCACTGAAATGGATAAGAAAATGAAATTGCTGACCTATTTTAAACGCTACATGACTGAGCATTTAGTGAAAGCTGGTGCTCCGCTAGAGCACTTCTAGTATCTGCTTTTTCATGTATTCAAGTTACGCAGATCTGATGGTAAGGTTCTTTCACTTTTCCCACAATAGAGTATCAATAGAGTATCATTAGAAAATGGCTGCCAGCTGTCAAAGTGACGCCATCTTGAATTTTTTGCTATCTTCTGAATTAGAATAGCTAGACAGTTGGTTTCTTCGGGAAAGTTATAGAGATTGGTGAGGAGAATTTTTTTGATGAATAGAAAGTGGGGTCACCGAGGCGCCGAAGTTGGCCAAAATTGAGGCGAAAGTTTTCGCCAAAAAATTTTTTTCGTCGGAATGGATAGATTTTGACTTGCACATCATTTTGATGAATAGAAAGTGGGGTCGCCGAGGCGCGGAAGTTGCTCAAAATCGAGGCGAAAGTTTTCGCCAAAAAATTTTTTCCGTCGGAATCGATAGATCGGAGAAAAAAATTTTTGGAGAAAAAACTTTTTAGTAGAAAATTTTTTTTGGAGAAAACTTTTTTTTGGAGAAAAATTTGTTTTTTTTTTGAGAAAATTTTTTTTGTTTTTTTCTGAGCAAATTTTTTTGTCGGAGAAAAATTTTTTTAAAGAAAAATTTTTTTCGGAGAATTTTTTTCGGAGAAATTTTTTTTCTAAGAAAATTTTCTTTTTTGAGAAATTTTTTTCAAAAATAGAAATTTTTTTAACAACTGAAAACTTCCAAAACGACTGATATCACAACAAAAACCTTTTTAAAGGTAAAGTGTGACGCAGTCCCTAATGTCTACTTCCAAAATTAATGATATCAGTGGAGGTGACGCTTGCGCTGAAAATACGCATACATTTCCTTGACGGCAACGTTACCCTGTGTTCAAAAAATCGCGTCACAAATGCCAGACCCAACGACGAAATAATTTTTCTGTACTTTCAGTTTTTACGCTGCAAAAATTTAACATTTGTGACGCGATTTTTTGAACACAGGGTAACGTTGTCGTCAAGGAAATGTATGCGTATTTTCAGCGCAAGCGTCACCTCCACTGATATCATTAATTTTGGAAGTTCGTTTGAATAGAACCTTGTGTTCAGAGTTTTAATTTCCTGAAAAATTACAGCGCTGTTTTCAAATCAAAATTACGTTGTTTTAAAAAAATTGCGTCAAAAATGCCGGACCCAACGACGAAATAATTTTTCTGTATTTTCAGTTTTTGCGCTGCAAAAATTTGACTTTTGTTTCTTATTGTTTAGGGTAAATTTACATTTTTTGTGTAAAAACTGAAAGTGGTGAAAAATTATTCCGCTGCTGGGTCCGGCATTTGTGACGCAATTTTTTTAAAACAACGTAATTTTGATTTGAAAACAGCGCTGTAATTTTTCAGGAAATTAAAACTCTGAACACAAGGTTCTATTCAAACGAACTTCTGCGTATTATCAGCGATAGCGTCACCTCAAGCGATATCATTAATTTTGGAAGCAGAGTCACGGACTGCGTCACATTCTACCTTTTAAGAGGTTTTTGTTGTGATTTAATTATTCTTTAACATCTTTTTCAAGAATAAGGGACTTCTAAAACTGATAGATTGGGAATTATTCAACATTTTCGAAATTAAATGAATTTGGACGCGTCCCTTATGGTGGCAGGACGTTTCTCCGCCGCAAATAACGCTCGGGGCGTTAATAACACCCGGGGCGTTATTAACGCCCGCACTCCGGGCGCTAATAACGCCCGGTGTGTTATTAAGGCCCACACTCCGGGCGCTAATAACGCTTGGGTGTTATTAACGCCCGCACTCCGGGCGCTAAAAACGCCCGGGGTGTAATTAACGCCCGCACTCCGGGCGCTAAAAACGCCCGGGGTGTTATTAACGCCCGCACTCCGGGCGCTAAAAACGCCCAGCTGAATAATTGGATAAACGCCACAAAATGGCACTTTAATAAATAACTTTACTTAGAGCATGTAACTAGAAGAAGTTGACTAAAAAGTTGAGGGAAATTTTAAAACGCAGTGAAGGTTTATTTTCGCACTTTTTGTGTAATAAGTTTTTTAAAAATATTGATAGTACAGCCTTATCCTTTTAAAGTTGTACAAGGTGAAATGTATAGATGACATTTGTACAATGATTTCTAACAGCTTCAAAAAAAAAAACATGATGCAGTTTCAAAGGCCGAAAATTTCAACTAGAAAATGGTGACTGTTGGTGTCTTTCCAAAAAGTGGAAAATAAACCTTGGCCGCAATTTACTTTTACAGAATGTCACTAGAAGGAGTTGAATAGAGGAAAATCTTCCTTATACAGAATGTCACTAGAAGGAGTTGAGTAAGAGGAACATTTTCCCTATACAGAATGTCACTAGAAAGAGTTGACTAAGGGGACAGTACAGTACGTCACTGGAAGGGATTGATTAAGAGAATCATACAGAATGCCACTAGATGGAAGAATTTTTTTCTCTGCTCTTTCATTTTTAAAAAAGTTGTCAATAAGAAATCAAAAAATTACATGAAAACTTTATGAAAGTCATTGAACACTACGATTTTGAAATTTAAAAATTTGAGTAAAAGGGATGAATAAAAACAATACAAAACGAGATGTGTACATTGAAATGTCCTAAGATTCTGAATTTGAATAACTTTCAATTTATTCTTGAAGCTCAATAGTGAGTGTGTACCGAATTATATAGCTGGGCGTTATTAGCGCCCCGAGTGCGGGCGTTATTAACGCCCGGGCGGACGTTATTTGCGGCGGAGAAATGTCACGTCACCGTCCCTAATATGGAACACCAGGATTCCTAATGTGGAATGCTTAAATTCGCGGAGACATTTTTCGCAACTTTTTTTTGTTTCAAAAGAAATTGACAATCGAGTGTTTAGAATTACAACAGAAAATAAATTTCGTCTTTCGGAACCTTAAGCAATGATTAGATGTGATGCAAATGTGGAACATATGCAAGGGACCCGTACGTATCAGAATAGATGTGGCAAACAGAGTTGATGTTACGAAAAGACTCGAACGTATTTAAGTCAATATTGACTTAACTCTTAAGTGTATGAAATTACGTTCACATTAAATTGTATTGGACATTGCCGAGAGGGCAATATTGAAAAATCCGTCCGAAGAAAAGCCTTCCGAAAGTACAAAATTGACCCCAAACAGACAAGAATGTACATCTCAATTTTTTCTACAACAAAGGAAATAACCATTTTTTTGTCTGGGTACGACCTAAGGTCTTCAGGAGAGCAAATATTTACATAAACAAAAATATTTCTCTCAATTTTCTTGACAACAAGTGAAAAATCAGTTTTTTGTCTAGGGCAGACCTTAGGACCTACCTTGGGCCATAAGGAAATGCCTCGGACATATACTTCCATAGACAAAAATATTCCCCTCAATTTGCTCTGCAACATTACAAAAAATTTTTTTTTTTTCGGTTAGGGCTGACCTTAGGGCAGACCTGAAGCCCACTTCAGCCCTAAGCACAGGCACCGGGTCCGAATTTGTTTTTGAATATAATTCGGTACTCGATTACCTCTCAAATAGAAGAGGAATCAACAAAATCAGTTAGGATTTATCTAACTTATGTAAGCGTGTTTGGGCCCTAGTAGAAACTCAGTTTTAGGATTCTGACTGAGTCCAAGGGTTTCTAATCAAAACATTTTCTGCCATAAAACGGGAGTCAGTCCTCGACCTTTCGATCAAACAAAATTTGAAAATCGGAAAAGATTTACTCCAGTTATGTACAACATCGGACCCGATTTTTGACATGCCAAGAGACCGGATGGCGCCAGTAACTGACTCCACTAGGCGTTTTGAAGCGATATTTCCGAGCAGCCAAGAATGGCTAGATGGGTGGCCAACCTGTTTGCCTAGAAATGCGAAAGTGTTTTTCACTGATGGATGCAAGGCCGTAAAAAGAGCAGAGGCTGGAATATACGATCCAGACACTGCACATGGCAGTTGGTTCCATTTGGGTAAAACTTCCAGTGTCCTCCAGGCAGAGGTCTACGCAGCTCTCATGGGAGCTCAAGAATCACTGCCGGCGGGGAGATCTTTATCTGTTCGGACAGTAAAGAGATGATTAGGGAGCTCATGTCACCCACCTCGAACTCCAAGCTTATGAAAGAGGGAAGGATTATCTTAGTTACATGGGACTGAGTAATCAGATTACCTTGGTTTGGGTACCTGGACATTCTGGCGTGGAGGGAAACGAAAGGTCAGATGAGCTTGCTAGGGTAGGCTCCGCAGAACGCTGGGAAGCGTATGAAGGAGGTGCGCATACGAAGCGATTCTTCCCGAAGCCTGATGAAAGATGGGCCAAGGACGTTATCAAAATGGACTGTGATCGTAGAAGGGTAGTAGGGGCGTCCACTGGGCATTGTGGGCTGAACCAACACCTGAATAAGATGCGGTTGTCGGAGACCCCAAGATGTTCTTGCGGACTAGAAGAGGAAACGGGCATACACATGAAATGTGATTGCCCTAAAATCCTCCAAATGAGACGCAGGATTCTTGGGAATTTTACTCTGAGACCATCTGAGCCTATCAAATGTGGACCTGTCATTTTGGACCGGTTCTTGGAAGCGACAGGAAGGCTCACATAATGATTTATATGATGAACGGGAAAAGGAACAAGGGATCTAAGATCTTTCAAGCAAAAAATTTTTTTTGGAAATCGGCAAAGATTTACTCGAGTTATGTACAAAAGACCAAAAACCACTTGAACGGCACTAGCCCATCAGGGAAAAAAGAGTTTTTGAAAATCGATTGAGTTTTACTCAAGTTATCGCGGAGACGGACGGACGGACATTTTTTTTATTGCTGATTCCTCATGTAAGGAGCGTGATCTATGCTCCCCCTACTCCCCGGTCGGAATTGGGGTGGTTACAAACGTCGTGGTAAACGCATAAGACCCCTTTCCGAAGAACTTCGTCCTTTTTACGGGTCTAAAATCAAATCCTTTCATTTGACACCAACATGAGCAATTTCCGTGCTATACTTGCTGAGATATTTGCGAAAAAGCTTCACCGAATCCGAAAAACTATGTTTTTGGTCACTTACTCGACCATATCTCCGGAACCACTTGATCGTTTTTCTCATCTTCGAACTGGAATCATGGGAGGCATGTGTCTTTCAGCGAAAAAAAAGTTTGGGGTGATCGGTTGAGTCGTTTGGAAAAAAAGTGGAAACGGACGGACGGACGGACAGACGGACATTTTTTTATTGTTGATTCGTCATATTTAGACGATAATAAATGCATCCCCATAACTGCCACGTCGATCTACCGCATGTTACATTAAAATTGTTTGTAGTAAACGTATGTCCTATGTCTTCGTACTTCGTCAGTGGGTCCAACAACTAGTACTGTTCCACAATACTTGCATCTTGCACATTTGCTTCACATTAACACTTATTCACATCTTTTTTTGCATCTCGTCTTCAAAAACAGAAAGTAAAATGTTTTTCCTTTCAATCCGAACGAACAAAGGTGGGTGTTCCACATTAGGAGCACAGACGAAATTTGTTTGTCTCGCCTACATTACCTCCATATTTTGAAATTTTAAAAGCAATAGTCACTCTTTCACTAGAATATCTAACAAGTAATTCAAAACATGCAACGTTTATTTCTCTTACCTTCTCTCGCTGTCCAAATTTTTCTCCAATAAATTTTTTTGTGAAAATGGCGTCAAAATGTGTATCCGGATTTATCGTGCACAACAGAACTTTTCATGTAAAATTTTAATGTGGATGGTGAAAATCTGATTGTTCCGATTTTTTATTCGCCTCTTTTGTTTACCGTCACAGATTTCTGTCAGTGTTGCTGTAAATCAAAAATGACCCTAGCGTGCGCATTTTTTTTTTTTAAATTCATTATCTACGATCAAAAATTTATGTTATGAGATGTGGTGGTGTTCCACATTAGGCACCCTTACTATACATAAATGAACAACAAAAAGCAGATTCTATAGCGAAGCATAAGATAGAATATGAACATCAGACAAACATTTCAAAAGTAGAACGTGTGCAAGACAAATATGAATGGGCGACGGGAAAAATCGCCCAAATGGGGAGGATAATATCGTTCGCGTCTACGGACATTATTATCGCCCGTGTTTTTACGGAGGATAACGTCGTCCGCGTCCACGGACGTTATTATCGTCCGTGTCTTCACGGAGAATAATAACGTCCGCGTCCACGGAAGATTTGACCTCCATAATTTAAACGATGGATACTCCGTAAAAACGTGGACGATAGCAACGTCCGTGGACGCAGACGTTACTATCCTCCGTGAAAACGCGGACGATAATAACGACCGCAACGCAAGCACTTCAGGACGAAGACGCTTTATTTGAACGGACAATAATTCTAACCAATCGCAATGGGGCGATTACCGTCTTCGAAATAGAAATTTATCGTAAACGATAAATCTAGAATAATGATTAGTTCTGCCCTACAACGCATAAATAACTTACAAACCGGTTTTAACAAAAGGATTCTTTTGTTAGAACTGGTTTGTAAGTTTTTTATGTGTTGTAGGGCAGAGTTAGAATAGCGTCTTCGTTGCCTATTATACTCAGTGTTTGCACTGAGTATGATTTCGTTCGTTATTTGTATCCATGGAAGTATAGGACCAAGGCCTCTGCCCTTACATAGGTGGTTAACTATGGGAGCTTTTCCTTTTACAAAATGTTTCAAAAATTAGATAGGTAGCTAACGAAGCTAAGAAACTTTACCTTTAACGAAATGTCACGAAAATCTAGGTGGATAACAAAACTCAGAACATTTTCCTTTTATGAATTTTCACTAGAATCGCAGCTTACTCAGAATCACCAGACAAAAAAAGCATGGAAATATTTTCTTCTATTAAGATAAGTTAAATCCACAAATGCAATCCACCTGGAAAGGTGGAGATGTTTTGTATTGCTCAATACAAAACACCTCCACAGAAAAATTTTGCAACGTTCTCGCCTATGAAAGCAAATGCCGCCACTGCATATTTCGGCGGCGGTTGCGGCTCAAAAAACAAGAGCAGAGCTGTGGAAGCCAATGTATGTGGCTATAAAACTAGACTCTGGGTGGCGAAAGGGTGCCCTCAGGGAGGCATTCTATCTCCACTACTCTGGAGCATAATGATAGATTCCCTCATTAGGGAATTAAATGATAAAGGCATTTTTGCTCAGGGCCACTCAGACGATCTGACCGTATTAATTAGAGGAAATTTCGAGAGTACGCTAGGAGACCGCATGAGGGACTCCGTAAAGATCGTTGAGAGTTGGTGTCGCAAGAACGGCCTCAACGTTAACCCTAAGACTAAACTTGTGTTATTTGTGGGTGAAGTGAGGCTATTCGGTAAAGTGATTGGACTAAGTCCTCAAGCCTTGGCGTTATCTTTGACAGTAAGCTCAACTGGATAGCACATGTAAGCGACAAAGCGGAGAAGGCACTAACAGCTTTCTGAACTTGTAGAGGCGATTTCGTCAGGAATTGGGGATTACCGTCCAAAGCCATACTATGGTTACATGAGACAATAATTACCCCAATGTTGTGCCATGGGGGCGTGGTTTGGTGGCCTAGGCTGAAAAGAGTCAGTGCCAGGAAAGACCTAGTAGACTTTGCAGAGACTGGTGTGTATGTGCATCACTGGTGCAATGAAGACTACGGCGGCAGCAGCAATGGAGACGCTGTTGAATCTGCCACCTGTCGACCTGATGGTGAACGCAAAAACTTTCGCCACGGCAGACAGATTAGCGCAAAACGGGTTGTGGACTAGAAATTTCCATGTCGGCCATGGAACGATTGGTAATTTGATACAAGACCCAATCTTTGACATGCCGCGGGATCGCATGAAACCAAGACTCGATTTTCTTATGAACTTTCAGGTAGAGAAGCCGGAAAGGGAGACGTGGTCAGGCAGTTGGCCGGTCCATCTACCCGAAAGTAAATTGATTAGATACACGAGTGGATCCAAGTCAGCTGAAGGCTCGGGAGTTGGGGTGTTCAACCCAGAGACTGAGACCGGCACTTGGCAAAGCCTCGGCATTCATGCTAGTGTCTTTCAGACTGAAACCTTTGCCACACTCCTTGGAGTCAGAGATCTGTTGCCGAAAGACACTCATGGGCAGGCGATTTACGTCTGCTCGGACAGTGAGTCCATGCTTAACGCGCTGGCATCACCGATGGTGACATCCAAGATAGTGAAGGAGTGTAAAGATTACCTAAACGGTATGGGCCGGAGTAACCGGATTACTCTTGTTTGGGTACCAGGCCACTCTGGAATTCACGGTTATGAGATGGCTGATGAGTTGGCCAGAGTGTGCTCTTCGGCGCCAGTGTACGGACTTGATCCGCGAATCCCAATACCTTAGACACTCTGTGTAAGAGTACTTAGGAACTGGAGGAAAGATCAGCACGCAGAGCGCTGGAGGGCCTATGAGGGGGTGTACACACGAAACACTTCTTCCCGAAACCCAGTGAAAAATGGTCCAAGGTATTAATCGGCATGCAGAGGAATCGCATCAGCAGGATAGTTTGGGGCGATTACTGGACACTGCGACCTTAGGAAGATGGGACTCTCGGACACGTCCGATTGCACCTGTGGATTAGGAGAGGAAACAGGATTACATATTATTTGTGATTGCCCCAAATTCTTTCAACTGAGGCGCAGGTACTTGGGTGATTACACCATCTCACCGTCCGAGGTTCTCAAACTGGGACCTGTCGTGTTGGACAAGTTCCTGGCTGAGACTGGACGGCTTATTTGATTTATATGATGATGGAGGGGACAGAGAACAAAGGATTACTAGGTCTGTGTTCTGAGATCCGAATCCTCGGATCGCCCCAAGCTGATAAATCTAAAAAAAAATTGCCCAAATTCAATCCCGCAAAAGTTCTGAAATCAGAAAAGGGTGCCAGTCTCTGAGGATAACCTAGAAATTTTTTTTTGCATCGAACGGGTTTTTCAATATTGCCTTTTGGGCAGTTTCCAATACAATTTAGTAATGACGTGATTTGGTAACCACCCCCCCCTCCCCCCCGTAGAGTACACCGTCACTTGTGAACAGCTTCTTTTCGCATATCCAGCTGCAGATCATGTTTTGGGGCAGTTATACAGACTTCTTCAGCTGAAAATAGTCAAGAAAAAGTGTCAAAAATTGACCTTTCTTACAAAATTTGTTCCAGACCGGTACAACAGCATTAAACCGGGGAAGTCTTTGCATGGTCTTAGTAGTATACTAGAACACCCCATACTCAGTTTTTCGGTTCATCGCTGCTTCAAGCAGTAAAGCGTTCCCGAAGTTTTCACCTAAAATGATTAATAATTCAGGAGTGGGGGAAGGCTCCAAGGAATCCAATGATGAAAAACCTTTGTATCATTGGGGCTTACCATCCCATAAAAGTTCATTTGATTTCATTTCGTTTTACACGAGTTACAGCCAAAAAACCATTTTTACCACCCCCTGACATGCACTTACTTAGCACACCATAACTCCCCTAAAATATCAAATTTTCCAAAAATGAGAAATTTCTTTTCTTACTATAGAACAAGGAATCGAATGGCACATTCATTGGGAAAAAATAGGACATGTTGTCCCAAAAGTGTACGAAATCGTTCGAAGTTTTCGCAAAATCGCTCTTAATTAAGCAAAATTTCATTAAATTCATATTCGCCCCTTACAACAACGGACGTATGCTTTCGTACGAGTCCGCGCAGCATATGTAACCAAAAACAATTATCTATCAAAAACAAATGCATTTTTCAACAAACTGTCATCTCTATGTACAACTTGGGTGCTGTACTCGTCATAAATCTTTTTTAACGGACCAGTGAGTCGAGGGTAGTACGTGAAACTGACTCGTTTTGGTGGGTCATCAGGAATAGTGGATTTGTAGAAAGTGGACACATTTTCTAACTCTTTCTTTTTTTTTGTGTTTCTTGATGATTTGCATCAATGTATCCATTCACACGACCAATTTCAGTCTCTTTCTTGATTTTTTCTTCTGACAGCGGGAGGTTAACCATGAAATGCGCCATTTTATGTTTAAAATCATGGTTGGAGTCAGATGTGATTAACGTTTTAGTACTCGATGGTTTTCGGTACACGTCTCAAAAATTCTGCTTCTGCGATAATTCTCCAATTTTTTCACATTTTCTTTAATAATTCGGAAAATAAAAATACCCGTGTTTTTTGCTTTTTCCATTAGAGCAATAGTATTCACTCTAGATCACTTTATATATCACATGCAAATGACGATTACAACAACAATTTGTATGGCGGGTGCGATCGGGTGCGATGATTTTTGTAACTTTGACCAGTGATAACTTTTAGAATTTTATTTTTTTCGAGAAAAGAAAAAATACGGGTCTTTTTATTTTTCGAGTTCTTCAAGGAAATCAAATAAAATATATATGGTCAGCATTCCTAATTATCTTCGCGAGAAATAATTGCATCAGCCAATGAGAGATCATGCTCGGAGCGGTAGCGGAGAGCGTGACGCAGTCCCCACACCCAAAAAAAAAGTCCACAAACCCAAAAACCTCCATACAAAAACCTTTGGGACAAGACACCATGTATAGGCGAAGTTTTGAGTTTTTTCCCCTCGCCCCCTTCCCCTCCAAATTATTTGCGGCATTTGTGACGCAATTTTTTTAACACAACGTAATTTTGTTTCAAAGAAAGCGCTCTAATTTTTTCAGGAAATCAAAACTTTGAACACAAGGTTCCATTCAAACGAACTTCTGCGTATTTTCTGCGATAGCGTCACCTCAAGCGATATCATTAATTTTGGAAGCGGACTTACGGACTGCGTCACACTCTACCTTTAAAAGGTTTTTGTTGTGATATCAGTCGTTTTGGAAGTTTTCAGTTGTTAAAAAAATTTCTATTTTTTGAAAAAAATTTTCTCAAAAAAGAAAATTTTCTTAGAAAGAAAATTTCTAGGAAAAAAAATTTCTTTAAAAAAAATTTTTCTCCGAAAAAAATTTTCTCAGAAAAAAATTTTCTCCGAAAAAACTTTTCTCTTCTTTGTTCGGGTATAGTTCACGTTTTCTGTTAAACTGTGTTGTTCAAACCTTTCATAGTCATTATGTGTTTTGGTTTTATTATATAAAAATATCAATAGCTGCAGTCGTTGCGGTTGTAATGATTCTCTTTCGATTCAAATCCATTTAATTGATTTGTAAAAACAAATGTTTGTGAAGAAGTCAGCTATTGATATTTTAAATATTTTAAAAGACCGAGTGCAAAAGGCATATTTACATTCTTAGGAACTTTAACCAGGACGGTTTGGAAAACTTTTTTGGTTGTCTGCGTTCTTGCCAAAGTTCGTCGTCTCTTATCGCTTGTCATTTTAGAGCCTCTTATGCAACCACATTTGTGAATAATTTAGCCTCGGCACATTCAATAAAATCAAACTGTGAAGAAGATTTGTCAAAGCCATTGTTAAGAGATATGCATGAATTCTTTTTGAATGAAAATAATCATAAGGATAATGAAGTTAATCAGAGAAAGGAATACGAAGATTGTGATTTTGACATCAATCCGAATTGTTATAGAAATGACGGTTATGATTATGACTACGACCCCATTCTCATTAATGCCACATGTTTTAATAAACCACAAAATTCCACCAAACTTGAACACCCGTGCAACGCTTCGAACATTGTATGTAACAAACTATTACAATCAATTAAATGTCTTGAATGTAGATCAACTTTAGAGACCGCGACTGTAGAAGATTCAAAATCGATGTCAAATACTACACTTTGTTGTCCTTCCCATTTATTCATCCAAAATTTTACAAACATTGTAAACTTCATTAAAAAGATCATTCCGTACATATGTGAGCAAAAATTCTTAAAAAAAAGTTACTCAAGTACATAGACGAGAATGTTGATATAGCTCGTGTCGGTTGTTCAACACATCATAAGGAAGTTGAGTACAAGCTTAAAGAATTTACTTTAATATTCGTAATAACATATTTTTGTAAGAATGTAAATGACCTATTGAGCGGCAAAAATCTTTATCTCACGCGTGACTGTAATGTAGTAGAAGAAAGCGCTCACAAATTTAACAAAGGAAAGAAAAACATCGGAAAATACACCGATAAATTCAAAATTCAATGATAAAACAAACATCTAAAACACAACTCTCAACTTAATTGTTTTTTTAATTTAACTACAGTCATTCCAAAATAGCAATCGACATTCTGTGAAAGAATAATAGTAATTTTATTGTTGTTTTGAGGAATATTGATTGATATTTTGGAATGACTGTATTTCATTTAATTTTTAACTCAATTCAATTTTAATTCAATGATACAGTAATTTAAAAAATATTTAACCCTCCTTGCTTTCTCTTTAAAAATTTTTGCTCTAAATCTTAAATTCTAAATTTTTAATTCTAATTTGTTATAACTTTTATCTTAGAATGAATGAAAAATTGAAAAAAAAAACATAATTTAAGGAACTTAAAAGAATTCCCAGAAGCTAGCTAAAAAAAACTGGCCAATGATAACAATTGTATTGTAAAATGTTAATGTTTCACATCACTCGTAAAATATCTTAATTTTATTCGAAAATTTTTTAATTTAAACAACGCAAAAATAATTTTAAAAAACGATATGAAATTTGTAAAAACATTGAAATGTTCATTTTAATTATTTTAATATATTTAATCAAAATTATGTTGTTTGAAACTCAAATCAAATCTGGAAGCTTGACCCATCTAAGTTCACGCTTTAGTGAGCCTTCACACCAACCTGACTGAACATTGTCTTTGGACTAAAGCAATACGAAAACGCTTTGGTATGTGAGGAAAATCATTTTTCCTGTAAAAAAATTGCAAGGTAAAGATCGATTAAGTTATTTAAAAACTGAACCAATTCGATACGATGTTTCTAATAAGATCGAAAATAAGATATATTTTTTAAGTGAGCCACAACAAATAAATTTCTCCTTATAGCGCTCAAGTAGGACAGATTTCAAAAAAGTGAATCTTGAGAATAGATTTTTAATTTAAGAATTAGGAGAAAGTCATTGCCCTGATAAATTTTAGTTGAAGATTTAAGATTGCATCTCGAAAAAATTATCAACTCTCCACACTTCGAAGCTAAGTTTACTTTTTCAACAGGGTTCAGGGTTTTCTGTTGGTTTTTAACTCTTTACATCATAATTTGCACTACTATGCTCTTGTTTAAAAGCTGATTGAAGGCTCAGGATTCTCATCTTCAATAAAAGAAACTATAGAAGAATAATATGTTGTAACTCTAATGTTGTAATAGCTCTTCGTCAATATTTTTGTTTTTCATAGCAATTTAACCATTCAGTCAGGGCCGCCAAAAAATTGACTTGGTAATGCTTTTATGGCAATTTTCAATCAATAACACACGTATTTAACATATTAATACCTCATCATCATCATCATCATCATCTTTATAGACCATTATTACCCTCCGGTGTGAGGTCTTTATGTCACAACCCCAGAATGGTGAACTATCGTCCTCCATGCCCTTCTATCGCCTGCCAAGGAGATGGTTTGTTCGCCCAGAGAAAGTCCCCTAACTTCTAAATCTGATTTAATTGGTCCTTGGTCTACCCCTTGGCCTAACACCCGGGACCTGTGCACCCAAGATCCTTTTCGGTAACCTGTTATTACCCATCCTTTGAACGTGCACAAACCAACGTAGACGACTGGCCCTTGCTTCCTCTTCCACTGACGCAATCCCTAAGTTTTCCCTAATGTCGTCGTTCCTGATATGATTATCCCACTGCTCCCTCCTATTATTTTTCGCTATATTCCTAAGAACCCTCATATCAGAAACCTCCAGGCCATGCACTAGATATCCGCAATCCACCCAACTCTCACTACCATACAGAATCGTCGGCCGGAATATTGACCTGTGAATAGCTAACTTCGTTTCGCTACTTAATTCCTTCTTGTTGAACACGTGCGACCTCAACTGACTGGCCACCGCGTTTCCCATTTTCCTCCTTTCCTCAAATTCCCTAACCAACTGGCCATCCTCTGAAAAAATGGTTCCTAAGTACTTGAATTCAGAAACCTGCTCCAGCTCCTCCCCATTTAAATTGCAAGCTATCTCCTTCCGAGATTTGCCTATATGCATAACCTTAGTTTTCCCTACACTTATCTTCATCCCATACTCCTCACATGCAGCATTCAGGCAGTCAATCCCACCCTGTAACTCCGCGGTACTATCTTCCAACAGAATCAAGTCATCCGCATAGGCCAGAATTTTCATTATTACCTCACCCACCTTGACATTTCCCTGCAAGTTCGCCTGCTTGATGATTTTGTCCATGAAAATTATGAACAGAAGCGGGGAAAGACAACAACCCTGACGAACGCCCTCTTTAACCTCGAAAGACTCGCTAATTTCGCCGTCTATCCTTACCGCTGCCCTGCTTTCTGAGTAAATACTCTTAATGGCACGCAGTAAGCCCCATTGATACCGTACTCGCTAAGAACCCCGAACAACTTCTGCCTTGGTACCCGGTCGAATGCCTTCTCCAAGTCGATGAAGCATAGGTACAAGTCCCTGTTCTTTTCATAAAGCTTTTCGATAGTCTGCCTGAGGCAGAAAATCTGATCCTGACACCCCCTCAGAGGCCTAAACCACCCTGAATCTCATCCAGTACACCTTCCACTATGTTCCTAACCCGGTTAACAAGTA
>CM055404.1:136663892-136680493 GCA_029228625.1 Pseudolycoriella hygida
ATACGATGGAAGTGGAAAACGGTGAATGTAGAATACGGGGGAAGTGGAATACGGGGGAAGTGGAATACGGGGGAAGTGGAATACGGGGGAGTGGAATACGGGGAAATAGAATTCGGGGAAAGTTGAATACGGCGAACTTGGAATATGGGAACTTGGAATGCGGTGAACATTGAATACGGGGTAAGTGGAATACGGGGGAAGTGGAAAACGGGGAACGTTGCATACGTTTCACGGAGGAAGTGGAATACGGGGGAAGTCGAGTAATTTTGCGGCAAAGAAAGTATTTTAATTTATAGTACCTTTCTCGCCCACTTTGATTTTAGTATTATTAGCGGTAATATCAACGAAGTGATATAATGACATGAAACATTACGCATCATTATTTAAAACGGAAAAAAATAAGCTTTGACTCTCTGAATAGACAACACGTGAAAATGATAAAGCCTGCGCAGCCCCTAGGGGCGGGGGTTCGACTAGTTGTGATAGAAACAGGGAGCAAATTTTTTTGAAATTTCAAACTCAAGCACAGTGTGAAAAAGTAAAAAAGCGCAACAGTAGCGAGCGAAAAAATTTTAGATTGTAAACCCACGAATATTATCGAAGAAATCGCGAGCGTAGCAAAATTTGTTAGATCTCGAACTCAAACACTGTGTGAAGAACCCACTTCGCGTTTCTGAATCATTTCTCGTTTCCGGTATCTTAGGTACTACACTATTTGAACAATCGGCAAAAGATGCTGTTCCTATACAATCAATAAACCATTTCATGGGTATATGACAGTCACAATAACAATAGAGTGTAGTCAAAGAAGTTAATTTTTAACCTAAATCACGGTGATTCATTGGTGAATCACCGATGATTCACCGCGCAATCACAGATGATTCACCAACGAATCACAGATGATTTACCAACGAATCATCCATGATTCACAGTGAAATCACTGATTATTCACGGTGAAACCACTGATGATTCACAGTGAAATCACCTATGATTCACAGTGAAATCACCTATAATTAACAGTTAAATCACCGATGATTCACAGTAAAATCATCGATGATTCACAGTGGAATCACCGGTGATTCACAGTTGAATCGCCAATGATTCACAGTGTAATCATCGAAGTCAAAGTGGAATCATCGACGATTCACAGTGAAATCACCGATGATTCACAGTGAAATCACCGATGATTCACAGTGAAATCACCGATGATTCACAGTGAAATCACCGATGATTCACTGTGGACTTATCGATGATTCACTGTGGACTCATCGATGATTCACTGTGGACTCATCGATGATTCGCTGTGGAATCACCAATGATTCACAGTGGAATCACCGAATATTCACTGTAGAATCTTCGATGATTCACTGTGGAACCACCGATGGTTCACAGTGGAATCACCGATGGTTCACAGTGGAATCACCGATTTTTTAGGAATTTTCAGGAATTTTTAGAAATTTTCGGGAATATTTTAGGAATTTTCGGGAGTTTTTGGGAATTTCCGGGAATTTGAAATCCCGAAAATAGGCCCTAGTTCATGTGTACAAAAAACATTTTTGTGCACAAAATTCTTGAAAGCTGTTAATGACGTTTCCTGAAGTCCAAAAGAGTGGTGCTTTTTGCGTTGTGATATGAACAGCTTTTTACCGCTAAGTGACCATCCATAAATTACGTACGCTTTTTTCAGTGCTGTCATCAGATTTAAATCAACAATATCTTGGAAAATATTCACTTTTGAGACGTCAAATATATGACCGACACCCCCATACTACCCCCCTAAATGGGGGGGTCGGCCATACATCTGATGTCTCAAAAGTAAATATTTTTCAAGTTATTGTTGATTTAAATCTGATGACAGCACTGAAAAAAGCGTACGTAATTTATGGATGGTCCCTAATTACAGAATCATTTACTAAGAAAAAGAAATCGCAATTCTATTTTATAAGTAATAATTATTGTTGGGACGTGGTGGCTCAGTGGCGCCGTACTGGATTTCCACCGAAAAGGGCCGGGTTCGATTCCCTGTGCGACACTGAAAGACACAGTTTTTCTCTAAGAAAAACATATAATGCAACGTCCCTAAGTTCACCCAAGCTTCATAAATTAGGTAGTTATCTGGATTCGATACCTATAACTAAACATGCACATGCAGTGGCGTCACTCACAGAAGCATGAATCGTCAACAAATTGGTGGGAAATGGAAAATGGAAATCAGCAAGTCCATTGAGCAAACCAGAGATGGCGCCACTTAGATAGATAGATAGACAAGATGGCGACAGCTTAATGACACGTGGGCTCGTGCGGTCAAGTATTAAGTTCTAACGTATACAAATTATGATGAAATAGCCAAACCTGTCGTAAAGACCTCTTAGTCTGTCATAATTGTAGAGAATTAGAATTAAGTAAAAAAGAAATCGAGTGTTTACGCATTTTTTCTGTATACTTTTAATGTTCACTTAGTGTCTGAACGGGATTTAATTTGTGCAAAATCGGTTGAAAACTTTCGAAAAAGTGGTCAAAAACCTGATTCTTTAGAACACAAATCGCTCTTCAAGGTTTGAAATAAAAGATTGAGATATCAGAAAATCACAAAAATTAAATTAGTGAAAATCTGTTGAGCGGTTCGGGCTGTAGAGTCCTCAGTGTGGGCGCAGTGCTGCTGAGAAAAAAGATGCAAACCGTTTTTTTTTTCGTGGAAGTATGTGTCAGAGCCTCTCCTAATTGCTCTAGGTCGGTTCTAAAATCGGCCCTAGTACAATTATTTTGAAACTTTTTTCAATTTTTGAAATTTTTTTAGGGATTTAGAGAGGTTTTTACGCCGTTTTTTCGGACGGGTTTTTCAATATTGTCCTTTCGGCAATTTCCAATCACATCTGCTCCGATGCTTTTTTGCTTGCACATATTTTGATATTACGAATTGTCTCATCCAAATCGATATTTATGCACTCAAGGAGGATCACGCGACTTACATGACTACAACAGCTTCCCCTTGGGTTTTTCTGCATTGTTGCACCTAACAGATTTTGTGTTTCATTACCGAAAGTGTTACTGTTCGGATTTATTTGCTTCTCATTTACTTCTTCACAATTCCTCTTATCATAAAACTTAAAAATAAAGCAAACGTAACTACAAAAATCACAATCGAAAAAAAAAATTATTCGTCAAATGTTGCAATGATCTCCGATAAACTGGTGTACGTTCCAACGACTAATCCGACAAGTCCAACAATTATGATAATTGAGTTCTTCAGTACCATGGTAACTTTGGTCAATCCGTTGATTTGTTTCCAATATGTGAATAATTGTATAAGAGCAGGGAACACCAGTCCCAATGCTGACAAACACAACGCTCCGAACAGCGAAATGAACAACTCTAAGTTTGGTATCGCCACAGCAAGTAAAACTAAAATGAATTTCGATTAAATAATTTGATGGTGTACTGCTGCTGCACTCCTTAAAATTTGTTGATGCACTGCACACAAATCGCCAACAATTCCATTTAACTCTCAAAACACACAATCGAAAAAAATCCTGGACTTAATTGCTCTCAGTAAACATTTTTCTAGAGAAAGCCTTTATTCCTCCCAGGGAAACCTAACTACGGAAACATGAACACGAAACCGGACACAATACCAGAAAAAGTCTTTCTCTCACTCCAAGCTTCATTTTCAAGTCATTTATACAGACTCCCCCAAGGGAATCCGGACGAAAAAACCCGGACAGATAACTCTCAACAAAACAACCAGGGAGGGAATAACTGCATATTAAACACGTTTTTCATGTTGGGAGCTCTGCCCTGGACGGGCTTTTTTCACTTAGGGCGAGCTAAATTAAGCTCTGCAGGTGACCTTTCGTACACAGGATTCCGCCCCATACCCCGCTTCTTAGACTCCGTAATTACGGGGTTGTTTGGTATCATCACCATCATCAAACTTTATAGACCATTAGTACCTGGGTGTGAGATCTTAATGCCACAGCCCCAGAATGGTGAACTATCGTCCTCAATGCCATTCTATCGCCCGCCAAGGGGTTTGTTCGCCCAGAAAAAGTTCCCTAACTGTTAAATCTGATTTGACTGCATCAATAAACCTTTTCCTTGGTATACATATCCCTTAGCCTAATACCCGGGACCTGCGCATCGAAGATCCTTTTCGGTAGCCTGTTGTCTGTTGCCGCTTCTTCCATTGAGGAAATCTCTAAATTTTCCCTAATGTTGTCGTTGCCACTGATCCCTCCGATTGACGTTCGCTATTGTTCACCCCTGCGGCTTTAACTGCCCTTAATCTGACGACCTTTCGGGACACCTCATCCAGTTGAATTTCATACGCCAAATTCAAACTAGGACCTGCCTCCCAATCATTTTCCTCTACCCGATTGCTGGCAGTGGCGGCAATCACTTATATCTACGAAAATGATCACAAGTCACTTCCTCTACAACCCTCATTCACAAAAATTTTTTGGCGCCACGACACCACGCCAGTAAGTTGCACCAAGGTGCAGTAAGGTGCATCAAGATGCAGTAAGGTGCATCAAAGTGCAGTAAGGCGTATCAAGGTGCACCAAGGTGAAGTAAGGTGCACCAATGTGCAGTAAGGTGTAGTGAGGTGTACCAAGGTGCAGTGAGGTACAGTGAAATGCAGTGAGGTGCAGTGAGGTGCAGTAAGGTGCAGTAAGGTGCAGTGAGGTGCAGTAAGGTACAGTGAGGTGCAGTAAGGTGTAGTGAGGTGCAGTGAGGTGTAGTGAGGTACAGCAAGGTGCAGTGAGGTGCAGTGACATTTTGGATTTTATATTACTTACTAGATGGCCTTTAAAGTATTATTCTTGGAATATACTTTCTACTACAGCTAGCGTTAAGTCCAAGTAAATACGGAACGGGGTTCATGGTTTTCGTCAGACCCAGAAACACTATGATTGATTGTTTGAAAGGTGAGTTGCGAGATGGGCTGAGTGCTTTAGTGCCATTGCAGACCATGCATAGAAGAAACAACGATGCAAGTAGTTGAAAAAAATGCACGAGCTATTGTAGATGAATACCGAGGTGGCTTTCGTGATGGTCGTTTAACTGTTCAATATCAGATCTTTCTTGGAGAAGTACAAGGAATACAACATTGAAACAAGCCACTCGTTCGTTGACTTTAAGGGAGCATACGGCAGTAGCAATCAGAAGTAATCTATGTAGAGTCATGAATGAGTTTGGGATTCCCATCAAACTTATCTCGCTAATCAAGCTAACGCTGTACGATGCAAATCCAAAACAATCCGTAACCAAATGTCATAGATTTTCGACATAGAGCAACGTCTACGTTAAGGAGATATGGCAGTTGTTAAATACAAATTTATGGAAACGATCTAACGTCTGACGTCTGGGACATTTGAATGGACAAAAATGTTTCCTCGACATCCTCTACAATGATTTCAAAATTTTTTTTCTGGATGCCCGAGTGAAGCGGAACACATTGTTACATTGGTAAAATGCTCCCCTCGACTTCCTGTACAACAATTCGAAAATTAATTTTTTGGTCCTCGACTGACGATAGCGTCGACCTGGAGGCCTGGGAATCACACTTCAATGGGCAAAAGTGTTTCGCCCTACGTCCTCTACAACACTTCAAAAATTAATTATTTGGTCATCGGCCTCGCCATCAACCACCCGTTCCACTGACCTTGGGCCTCGGTTGAGCTGAGTGACTTATTGTACAGAGAGGCGTTCCAAGGTGAACCAAGGTGTAGTGAGGTGCACCAAGGTGCAGTGAGGTGCACCAAGGTGTAGTGAGGTGCACCAAGGTGCAGTGAGGTGCACCAAGGTGCAGTGAGGTGCACCAAGGTGCAGTGAGGTGCATCAAGGTGTAGTGAGGTGTTCCAAGGTTTAGTGAGGAGCACCAAGGTGCAGTGAGGTGCAGTAAGGTGCACCAAGGTGCAATGAGGTGCACCAATGTGCAGTAAGGTGCACCAAGGCGTAGTGAGGTGCACCAAGGTGCGGTGAGGTGCTGTGTGTTTTGGGTTTTATATTATAGATGAAGTATGCATCCTGGAGCCGAGTCAGAACCGAGTAGACATTAATGAATCGACCAGTAAATCCTTACCACTGCAAAAAATACTTTATACTTATAAAAGAAATAAAATTTAAAAAAAAAATAAGCAAATACCCTTATGTATCAGAATAGATGTGACAGAGTTCAAAGCGTTGTCCAGCCTATCCCTAGATGTCGCGTCTAAATCACACGAGTGATTTACGCACAATTGGTAAATCAGTAAATTACGCTTACTGGCCAATTTGACCAGTTTCCTTACTCTTTCATCGTTCAACGTTATGCAGTCTTCTTGTGTCTAAAATTGCAACTGAGTTGAATTGACGAATCTGCCGTAATTTGCATAAGAACTTGAGTGCGAAAGAGAGAAAAAAAATCTATGCAAAAGTCCATACAACATTTTTTGTCTCTTTCACACTAAGTTTCTTATGCAAATTAGGGCAGTAATGCTTTAGAACGCACTAATTTTATTCTTGACACCAGGCTGAGTTCTTGAGCTCTGTTCGTTAAAATAATAAAGATGGCAGCGGCAGCCCGGAGTTAAATCGGAAATTAGTGCGTTGGAAATGAACTACGTACACCTGACATTCATAAAATGTCAACGTGTCTTAGACCTTTACTGTTGAGAACTTCTTCGAAACGTTTGTTGAAATTACACCAATAGTGTAATAGTGTAATTCTCGAATTCGCTAGAAGAAGTAGACTTTTTACAATTTGCTGACCTCGTTTAAGGCGTTCAATATTAGTGAGTTCTAGTTCTGTGGTTTTAAAGTAACACTTAGAGTAAAACCATAATTTCCAATTTGATTGTTTTAGTTGAAAACAAAATGCGCTCCTTCGCTCTTATTTTGGTTGTTGTTGTTGTTGTCTTGCCTTTGATTGTCAGCGGATTAGATATTAGCGATGTTAGGCATTTCCTACAATACACGGGACCGCTTTTGGAAAAAGCCGTATGTGGAGCAGCATGCATTTATATAAGTTCCCGAATAATCCAACGAGACAATAATGGACTAATCGCTACCATGTGTGAAAACGTAGATGACGTTGTATATGAGTCTGGGCGCTGTTTGAACATGTGTGGAATAGACAAAAACTTGAATAAAACCGTTGTCGGCATTGTCAAAGATGCATGCCGAAAATCAAGCGAATAATAAAAATTCGTAATTTTTTACGTAACTCATGAACTAGCTGACGCTTTCATTTTGTTATTTGAAAAAATCAAAGAAAGCTTTCGTTAACAAAATTACAGAAGTTTTTAAATTTATTTACCTAAAGCATTTGTAATGAATAGATAGTTTTCACCAGGCTATGTAACTTATCTGAAGTTGTTGCTCTAACCCCCCTAAATCGAAATTTTTTTAAAAAATATTAGAAAATCTCGAATAGATACAAGCGGACCCGAGTGAAAATGGCAGTCTCAGTGAGTACTAAAATTGAGTGTACTCACAACCTCAAATCAGTCTCAATTTTTGAAAAAAACTCAGAAGTACTCAATTTCGCTTTTTTTATAAAATCATCATTAATGAGACCAGTGAGTACACTCATTTTAAATTTTTTTAGATTCAGACTGACTGAGGTCATTGAACACACTCACTCAGACTATTTGAGATCGCTAAGAATGCTCATTTCGAGACTTTTTAGGCTGCTGAGCATTTAGATTTTTTTATATTTATCAGCTTGGGCCGGTCCATTACTGGTCCTTGAAACACAGATCTGATGATCCTTTGTTTCGTAACCGTTCATCATGTAAATCTCGAAAACCTCCCAGTCCCTACCTGGAACCTGTCTAGAGCGGCAGGTCCCATTTTGGAGACATTTTCGGGTTGGACTACATGACTTCCTAGTGTCCTATCCCTCGGGCATTCGCATATGACGTGAACGCCCGTCTCCTCACTTAGGCCGCAGGTGCTTGCTCAGTCCGCAGTGCCCGGTGATCGCACTCACCACCCTCTTGATGCGTGTCCTGTCCATATTTAGCAGTTCTTTGGCCCACTTCCCATCGGGCACCGGGAAGAAACGCTTTGTGTGCATTCCTCCTTCATAAGTGTTCCAATGGTTAGCGAATTCCGAGCTCACCCAACTCTTTATTGCTTTTACGCATGCCGAGTGTGGGATGGGTATGAGAGGTTCTGGCCCGCAACCCAATGTAGCCGAGCCTGTCCTCGCCAGCTCATTCGCCTTTTCGTTACCCTCCAGGCCAGAGTGTCCGGGAACCCAGACCAACGTCACCTGATTTCTCAGTCCCATCCGGTTCAAGGTTTCCTTTAACTCTTTTACTAGCTTGGATGTAGCGACAGGCGAGATGAGCGCTTTGATCATCGCCTCACTATCAGAACAGAAAAGGTCACAGTTTTTCCCACATGCCTCTGGTGAGATTGCTTCCCGCGCTTTCATCAGTGCCGCGAAAATCTCAGCCTGAAAGACGTCGGCATGTCCACCTAGGTGGTACCACCTTTCCGCCAACGGTTCTGGAGAGAATACACCGGCTCCCGTACCTTCTGAAGTTTTAGGGCCATCAGTGAAACTCACAATTACTTCATCTGATAGGCAGCTTGGCAAATCTTCCAGCCATTCAGACCTATCGGGTATGACAGTCTCAAAACGCCTTACGAAGTCCGTCTCCGGTTTCATTCGGTCCCTAGGCACTCAAAGACCTCGTTAGTGATAGCCTTCTCGATTCTCCCATGGCCCAAAGTGAAATTCGGTGTCCAGAGATCGTTCTGAGACAGTCTATTCGCCGTAGCAAAAGCTTTGAGACTGTTGAGTGTAATTTAATGCCAATGAGACTGTAACATAATAAACCTATTCATTAAAACAGATGCAAATGAATCTTGAAATTATTCCCGCCAAGTCCTCAAGACTTCACCTTTATCTGTTGTTAGCCCGTCATCCTTATCTAAAATGCTACTACAACCCTCTTTCACGCCACCGCGTTAATCATATACCAAAATTTCGTACCCCTGCCTTTACCTGCCTTTTCCCAGTCATCCCCAAACTTCTTCCCCTCCCGGTCTTTTGTTTCCTTCCTTAACAAGTTGCCTACAAGCCTTACAAGCCTCCCATTTCCTATCCGTGCTGTGCTGTAACCGGATCAAGTAGAGTTCCCTTTTTTCCGGTAGTTTTTTTGTTTCGACTCCCGCTAACGACACTGCCCAGACATTCCTCAGCTACACTCAAGACAAATTCCTTAAAATTCGCCCACTCAGTCTCAATGTCTCCGCAGTCACATGGAAGCCCCTCAAATCCCTCGGCGAATTTTGCCGTAAAACTAGAGCTAACTGCCTCTTCCCTGAATTTACCTACACGAAGTTTGCGAATTACCACCTTCTTCCTTTTAGTCTAACAGAGTCTACCAACCGACAGATGGGTACTCGAAAAGTAGTGGTCAGAACCGAAAGTTACACGCGTGTCCCTGTCCTGTTCTATAGTAACGTAATCAGTTATGCATTTGTGACCCAATCCATCCTTGACGTACAGAGGTCTGTATTTTTATGACAATGCTTGAGTGGGTAGCGAGTATATTAATATGCACTCGGTTCTAACTCGGCGCCAGGCTGCCAAAAACATGTGTACTTTCACCACGACTGGAGCGCCAGCTGTAGGACAATAGGAGAAGCAATATCAGCGTGGATGAGAAAAAATCAAGGCAATGGTGCATCAGTGTCACAACTAATCAACACAATGTGCGCCTGCAATCAACGAATGTGATTGGAAGATAGTGAATGTGAATGACAGCGCAGTATCAATTTAGAATGGATGTTTGTACTGGACGAAAAAATGTTATCAAACTTCTGTTGCCGAACCAGTTGGCTGGGCCATCCTCCTGGCGAATTGCATGGATATTAATACTGAACTGTGATTGAAACATGTGTCAGACATAAGAATGATATATGATATAAGAATTATTGAAATGTAACCTGCCTGCTTCAGAAGTGTTAGTAACCATGAAGCCCGCAGCCTGGTGCCAAAAATATGTCAAGCTAATTACACAGTAAATTGAAACCGTACAAACTAAATGAGGGAATGTAACAGCTGGACAATCACGTATTTTACTGTCAGATCACGTGGTACACAAAATACAGAATTTGCAAAAAGTTCAAATAGACGATGGAATCAGTTACTTGTTGATCCACTTCTATCAATGAAATTAATTGATGGCGCTACTGTCAGTCGGTGACACTCTCTATATCGAACCATAATCAGCTATAGGAAATGAAGAGATGACGACACCGTTTGTTGGTGACTATTTTTAACTATTGTATCATCTATCGTTTCAACATTTCATCAATAGGAGCGCGTACGGCTTTAGTTCGATAAGAGTCACACAGATCTTATATGAAAGAAGTGTCAAAATTTTCACCAGTGAAACTTATATGACGTACAACATTCCTTACTACCGTTACAAGTACGCTGATTAAGCTAAAGCTGATTTACTGCACGAGGCTGCCTTCTATAGGCAGTTCTTAACGAAAATAGATGGCAGCACATTCTATACATTTGACATTTGCAGCAGATTAACTTATTGGAGAATTTGACTTTTGGAGAAGACTATCGTTACGAGGATGTCGCACTAATCGTTTAGAATAGCCTATAAGGCTACTCATGCTTGTCAAATACGCAGCCTGGTGCCGAGTTGGAACTGAGTGCACATTAATAGCTCGTTTACTACTCCAACATTGTCGTAGTAACTTTTTTGGAATCGACGAGAGAATAGAATAATTATATAAGTAACTCAAGCAAATTTTGATCGATTTTAAAATTTTTTTTCCGGAAATGTAAACGAAAAGGTGATTATGTGATATGGAATCCTTACACTGCCTTGCGGCCACAAGTCCAGTTTCTGGATATCGAGTGGCTGTCAGCGAGGGGGGATACTCTCATTGCTATGGTGCATAGTCGTGGACTAATCAAGAGGTTGAATGAGACAGGCGTTCAAGCGCAGGGTTATTCGAACAACCTGACTATTCTAGTTAATGGCAAGTTCGAAAGTACACTGGGAAGTCGCTTGATGAGTTCGCTAAGGTTAGTAAAGGAATGGTGCCTGGAGAGGGGCTTGAAGGTCAACTCCGACAAAACGGACATTGTGCTTTTTAGTAAAAGGAACACAGGACACAATTTAGTGGGGAACTTCAGGCTCTTCGGAAAGGTTGTTGATCCCAGCCCAAAAGTAAAGTATCTGGGGGTTATTCTCGACCAAAAGCTCAACTGGAATACCGTCTAGAGCCATATTGGGGATCGATCTATGAGACGGTGGTCAGACCCATGTTGAGCCATGGCTGCGGAGTTTGGTAGCCTAGGCTCAACGTGTAGTGCGCGAGGAAGGAGTTGAATGAAATTCAGAGGCTCGTGTGGACGGGAACAGCAGCCATGGAAGCGCTCATTGCGCTATCGGCAGACAGGCTGAAGTAAAATGGTCTCTGGATGAGGAATTTTGAATCTGGCCATGGAAAGATCCTGAAAGAGATCAACGACAGGATCTTTGATATGCCCAGAGATCGCATGATTCCACAGGTCGACTTTGTGAGGCGATACCAGATCGTTATACCGGACAGAGCGGATTGGATAGTAAACTGGCCGACCTTCCTACCGGCTGATGGACTGGTGAGATTTACGGATGGGTCAAAAAATGAGGAATTAGCGGGAGCCGGGATCTATTCGCAGGAACCGAGCGTGCTCCAAGCGGAGACGATTGCGACGTTGATGGGAGTAATGAATTTAGTTCCAGAAGGAATGACGGGTGGCAGAGCGACCATCTGCTCAGACAGTGAGTCGATGATAAAGGCGCTCGCGTCGCCTGTGACAACGCCAAAGCTGGTTAAAGAGCTGAAAGGGAATCTAAACCTATTGGGACCGAGAAATCAGATCACGATCGCCTGGGTACCTGGGCACACTGGTGTAGATTGTAATGAGAGAGCAGACGAGCTAGCCAGACAGGGTTTAGCATCTGCGATCGAGGGCCCAGAGCCCCATATCCCCATCCCACACGTTGCGATAACGCACGTTGCAAAAATGTGAGCCGTCAAATTTGCGATGTTTTTTTAGAACAAGATCCTGAGTAAATAACGAATTAGTCAAAATTATAGCTCATGTACAGTGAGAGAATGACTCTTACACAAATAATAGATGAATCAGAATCAAATCATCTGAAATAACATCGCAAATGAACTTGGAATGCGATGATTTTTCATACTCAAACTATTTGAATTCTGATTCATCCACTATTTGCGTAAGAGTCATCCTCTCACAGTACAATGTACAAATTAGTCAAAATTATAGCTCATGTACTGAGTACATGAGCTATAAATTTGACTAATTTATTTACTCAGGATTCTGTTCTAAAAAAACATCGCAAATTTGACAGTTCGCATTTTCGCGACGTGCTCTTAAATGTGGAACGAGACGGCAATTTGTGTGCGATGTCTTCACTTCTTTCTTTTCACAGTTATTTGGAACTCAAAAGGAAACTAGTACTCACATGTCACCATAACCTGTTTAAGAAAGAAATATATAAAAAATTAGCGTTTTTGTAAGAAATTGAATAGCAAAATGTCTTCTTACAAGCATCGTCCGCACAACATATTCGTAAAATAATTTCTTGGAACTGGATCCGAAGCGCTTGACTAGATAGTCGGTCCAGGTAATGTCAATAGCTACATAGCATGCCAGACCATGAGTGATGTAAATCGCGAAAGCCAACATTCCTTTTACGCATTGACTTAGACTGAAATGATAGATGAAGTATAAGGTCTAGTCAAGTCTAGTCTGGACGCACCGCGAAAGCTAGTCATTATGTGAGGTGTGATAATTTTTAGTTTCTCTTCTCAAACTAAACGTTTGATTCAGTTACTTTAATCTCGAATAGAGAGTGCAGCCTTCACAGAGAAAGAAAATTTCACCTCGAATGACTTACAGCTCTCGTTGCGCTCTGACTACAAACTTTACTTTATCTGCAATTTTCTCTAAGTTTCATCTAAAAAATTTTTCTCTGTGGTGTAAATGATAAATTTATAATTACATCTCAGCGGCTGGTAGATTTAGTGTAATAGATCCCTCTATGTCATCACCAAATTTTAGGTAGCCGAAAAATCCCATGCCCACGTACAGAAAGACAATTGACACCATCGCAATGTTCAAAACACCATAAGTTCCTCCGAAAGCTTTTGGAGTTTTCATCTCGTTTTCCAGTGGAAGTATCTGAATCAATGGCTCACTTTACAACGATTGACTTTAGGATTGAGTCACGTGTGTCGTTACTTACCACGCCAATGGCTTCCAGAGCGAAGAGGACAGTTCCGAAAAATAGCGGAAAATGCCTTAGTTCACCCACGGGCTCTCGACCATCAAAAGTAATTGGTTCACGGAACATGTAGTAGCATATGATTCCGAACGAAACCATTGTTATCACATTGGCAATGGTTGAAAATGGTGCTAAGTACTTGAGGTTTCGTACCTGAAAGAATTTGTTCCGATTTGTTAGTTGCGACCTCTTTTTGCAATAATAACGTCAATATTACCCAATTTATTAGGATCAGTGGGATCAGAACAATTAGCATGACCAATCGGACATCCGTCTCTTCTTCGGTGTAGAAATCAGATATCGACTTTATATTCGACGATACGAACACAACGTAAACACAGCATGTACCCAGTTGGTAGATAAGAAGAAAAGTATTCACTACGTGTCTGAAATTCGTAACATTTGTTGCAGTGTAATTGCATAGGCATGTGAGTCATTAAAGCAATACATTTCTCTAAGCTTACTAGAACCATAAAAATTACATACTGTCTTAGGGGTAAACCCTCTGGAAATTTTTTTTCGCCGAATTTTTTTTTTGCCGGAACTCTTTTTCGCCGAAAATTTTTTTTGCCGGAATTTTTCATCGCCGAAATTTTTTTTCGCGGGAAATTTGTTTTGCCGGAATTTCTTTTCCTTTCCTCGAAATTTTTTTCCTCCTCGAAATTTTTTTCGCAAAATTGTTTTTTTTCGCCGAAAGAATTTTATTTCGACGGAATTTTTTGTTTCGCGGGAAATTTTTTTCGCCGGAATTTGTTCGGCGGAATTTTTATGTTTTTCTCCGGAAATTTTTTTTCGCCGAAAATTTTTTTCGCTGGGATTTTTTTTTCGCCGGAAATTTTTTTCGCCGGGAATTTTTTTTCGCCTGGAATTTTTTTTCGCAATTTTTTGTTCGTATGTGGACTTGCGACCGCGCGTTCATGATTAGGAGATACACGTCCTACGTTATACGATAGTTTAAAGCAGTCAACTCGTTCCTTCTTTAAATTGTTCTTACTAGTCTACATTGTCACTCCACTATAACTATAACGATTACTTTCTTTGTCGACTGTAATGAGGCACTGTATAGCATGTTCTTGGATAATGCTTTGTTTACATAAATGTGAGATCTCTCAGCTAATCTATAACTGGAGAGTCACTAACCATGAGACTCTTTCCGATCACCAGCTCATTAAGTTCAATCTGAAAGGGAAATTCGACCAAAGGAAACCATTTCGGAAACCCAGAAAGACAAACTGGGATAAATATAGAACAACCTAGAGTCACAACCTCGAGGGTAAAAGTTATAGCGAGAAAATCTCTACCTCAGAAGAGCTAGACAGGGCAAATGAAGAGCTAACGGCGCTGATGGTCGAGGCTTATGAAGCTTCATGCCCTCTCATCACTTCCTACGGTAAATCCCTGTGGAACAGCCAGCTGAATGACATCAGAGGTAAACTGAGAAAGGCCTGGAATAGGGCGGGAAAAAAAGAACGCGAATCAAACGGATAACAAAGAAAAGTATAAAATCTTCCTGTGGGAATATAAAGAGGCTCAAGAAGAAAGTAAGAAGAAATTCTTTGAAGAAGCAAATTCAATACCGGCATACATAAACTACTGGCTAAGGACTCCACTGCACAAGTGGGCTCGCTCTTGATGCCTAATGGTGTGTATACGACGGACGGTAGAGGGACAGCGGAGCACTTGCTGGAAACTCACTTTCCGGGAAGTGTTAAAGAAGCGGACAAAGATTCTAAAGACCCTCCGAAGCAACCGTCTCGTAGAGATTGGAATTTTGCTGAAAGAATGACCAAGAAAGGTAGGGTTAAGTGGGCCATTCATAAATTCTACTCTTTTAAGTAAGCGGGTTTAGATAACATTATACCGGCGATGCTAAAGGAAGGATTGAATTTGCTTCTAGACAGACTAATTAGTATTTTTAAAAGCTCAATAGCGTTAGGCCGCATACCAAAACTGGGGAAAAAGTCAGAGTGGCGTTCATTCCTAAACCAGGCAAAGGCATCTCACGTGCAAGCAAAAGACTATAGGCCAATTAGCATGACGTCTTTCCTTCTGAAAACAGTAGAAAGGCTGTTGGACGCATACATTAGAGGAGAAGTACTACGGGATTTTCCACTACATGTTAACCAACATGCCTACCAAGCCGGTAAATCTACGGATACCGCGCTGCACCATCTTACTCAAAAGATATAATAAAAAAGATGCTATGGATATGTTTTATGGATATTGAAGGAGCCTTCGACAACACAGATTTTGAAACCCTAACGAAAGCTGCCCTGGATCGGTTGACGGATGAAGGGGCTATTAGATGGATAGTCAGTATGCTCAGTGGTAGATCCGTCATGGCGACGATCTGTGGGAATAGTGTAAAAATGGATGTGACCAAAGGGTGTCCACAGGGAGGAATGCTATCACCCATACTGCACCTTTTTTTTTATAAGGGTGAGGAAATCTTCATAGACACCCGGTCTTTCTGAACCAAGGTAGTGTTGGATTCCATTCTTCAATAACCTACCAACTAAAACCTCCTTCCTTAGTCTTCGTGCTCTCTTCTCCCCGGAACCGCCTCACAGCATTACTTCGGGGAGGAGCTGTGCTTTCGCACCTACTCTCTTAGATCAACTGCCAGTCTTCTTTGATCGTCTCTCCATGCAATTTGCAGCTTCGTCATTATTTTCGCAAGTACATTATCCGCCACTATCCACACCTCCTCATCGCGGCACATCTCCGATATTATGTTTTCGGCACTTACATCTGGCCTACTCACAGTCAACAGCTCTCCTCGTTCTTGTTCGAAGCGGGGGCAGACGAATAACACGTGCTCCGCCGTCTCTTCCTGCCTATCGCATGTCGTGCAGAAAGGTGACTCCGTGAATCCAAACCTGTGCAGGTACTTCCTGAAGCATCCGTGACCAGACAGAAACTGTGTCAGGTGGAAATTAACCTCTCCATGTTTTCTCTGTACCCATGTCGTTATTTTTGGTATGAGTCTATGGGTCCACCTTCCCTTGTCCGAGGAGTCCCACTCTTGCTGCCACTGTCTCAGTGATTCGGCTCTTAATTTCGTCCTAACTGTTTTGGTAGTTTGACCATCCATTCTCTTCTTTCTATGACATTCACTGTCTTCTGTCAGCGTTATGCATATGGGCATCGTCCCGGCTATAACACATACCGCTTCTAAGGATATTGTTCGATATGCGCTTGCTACTCTTATGCTTGCCAGCCTCTGGCCTCTATTAAGCCTTCTCCGATTCCTCTTCGTATCTAGCGCCTGTATCC
>CM055404.1:136680787-136807773 GCA_029228625.1 Pseudolycoriella hygida
TTCTTCCCCGTCAATGTTCAAAATGATTCGTTCGGTTTTTCTGCAGTTACTTACTAGCATGATCTCAGTTTTTTGGTGGGCCAGCCTCAGCCCGCCGTTGTCATCCAGTTTTCGACAGTTTCTAGCGTCTCCATCGTAACCACCTCTACCTCCATCTTCGACGTTCCGGATACCGTGAGGATCAAGTCGTCGGCAAAAGCAATCGTCTTAGCACATCTTGGCAGTTTCAGCCTCAGCGCTGTGTCATACATAACATTCCACAGCGTTGTTCCTAATATGGATACCTGTGGTACTCCAGCTGTGATGTCGACTGTCTTTTTCCCTTCATTAGTATCGTACGTTAGTACTCGTCGCTCGAAATAGCTTTTCAGTATCCTACAGAGGTAATCGGGGACTCTCATGACATGTAGCGCCTTGGCTATCTCTATCCAACTTGCGCTATTAAAGGCATTTCTAACGTCTATCGTCGTTATAGCACAGAAGCGGTTACCCCGTATTTTTTGCTTCCGCGCCTTGTCGGTGATCTCTATGACTTTTTTAATGGCCTCAATTGCCGATCTCCCTTTTCGAAATCCGAATTGTTCGTCCGACAGTCCGTGCTCGCCCTCCGTGTGTTTTCTTAGTCTATTCAGGATCGCGGTTTCCAGCATTTTTCCCAACCCATCCAACAAGCATATAGGTCTATATGATGATGGCTTGTCTGGCGGTTTCCCTGGTTTTGGTATTAAGACCAGCTTCTGTTTCTTCCATATTTGAGGAAAATATCCGTCGTCGAGGCACTTCTGCATTGTCAATCTGAGCATGTTAGGCTTTGCGCATGCTGCTGTCTTCAGAGCTATATTGGGGATTCCATCTGGTCCTGGCGCTTTGTTATTTTTTGGCTTTTGTGCAGCCATCTGGATCTCTTCTACAGTGATCGACCGTTCAAGTCTGTCTTCCGCTTCATCGTCATAAGGAGTTTGCGGCCATGTGATCTGTTCGTGCTGTGGGAAGAGCTCTCTCACTATGACCCCATACTGTGGTGCATGGTTATAGATTCGCTACTTATCAAGCTGAACGATTCGGGCTTTTTCACCCAAGGGTACTCGGACGACGTAGCCACATTAATATCGGGCGCTCACATACCCACACTGAGGGACCTCATGAAAACAGCGCTAAAAATTGTGGAAACTTGGTGTAAATCAAACAAGTTATCCGTAAATCCAATTAAGACAAAAATAGTACTACTACTCTATGGTGGAAGTTTTTAATCTCTTTGAGACCGAGATAGTACCAGTCGCGTTGGTAAAATAACTGGGGTTGATCATAAAATGACATGGGTGGTCCACCTAGAGGAGAAGATCACCAAAGCAATAGGGATCTTCTGGTTGTGTAGGAATGCATTTGGCAGAAACTGGGGTCTATCGCCACAGGCTATAGAGTGGCTGTACATAGCGATAGTGAGACCAAATCTCTGCCATGGATGTATTGTCTGGTAGCCAAGAGTAGAGGTAAGATGGTCTAAAGAGAGACTAGATAAGCTGCAAAGACTAGCATGCCTATGCATGACCGGATTGAAAAACTCCGTTTCAACGCTTGCATTGGAAACACTGCTAGATCTACCGCCATTAGATCTCTTCATAAAGGCTACAGCTTTTAATGTTGCGTACAACCTAGATGTAAAAGAATGCTGGAAAGCGACAATGGCGAAAGGACATACCACCATTAGGAAAATGACTGTTAATGCCTAGTGACCAGATAAAGGTAGAACTGCTAAATGACGACGAATTTACGTGGTCTATACCGGACAGGGAAAAATGGCTCAATTCCACCAGGGCCGCCCCTAACAGGTAACAGCATTATATACTTCACTGACGGGTCGAAGAAAGAAGGCCTAGCGGGAGCGGGTTACTACTGCGAAAACCTAGGGATCAGTGCCAGCCAACATTTGGGGACTTACGCGACTGTACATCAAGAAGAGATTTTCGCGATCTCACATCTACGTGAAGAAGCAGCGTTAAGAAAGCTTAATGATGTAGATATTTTTATTTGCTCTGACAGCCAATCTGGTATAGAGGCGATTGGTTCCCACGTGGTTAAATCGAAACAGTTCCGAGAATGCAAAACCAGGTAAAACGAAGTGGGGTCCCATAACAGAGTTCGCTCGTTTGGGTACCTGGTCATGAGAACATAGAGGGTAACGAGATTTCCGACGAATTAGCACGCCTAGGAGCTGAAAGCAGTTTCATTGGACCCGAACCGAGGATCGGTTAAATGAGGAAGCGACTAGTAAAAGAATGGCTTAATAAGGAGCATGAGAAATCCTGGAAAGCATATGCAGTTAAACATACGAAAAACTTTTTCGGGAAGCCATCCAAAGAAATTAGTAAAGCCTTGCTGGCATTGAATAGAACAAACATTAAAAGGACCATAGAAGTGCAAAATATCCATTGTGGGTTAAATGATTATCTACATAGAATCGGCTACGCTGATAGTCCCAAATGCTTGTGCGGTCATGAGGTTGAGACTGGAATTCACGTAATTACTGAAT
Organism: Pseudolycoriella hygida; assembly: GCA_029228625.1. Taxonomy (NCBI): domain Eukaryota; kingdom Metazoa; phylum Arthropoda; class Insecta; order Diptera; family Sciaridae; genus Pseudolycoriella; species Pseudolycoriella hygida. Next base: position 136,683,318 of record CM055404.1, read on the forward strand.
GTCTGAGATACAGGTTCCGGTGCTGCTACAAATGTGTAGTCGTCTACCCAGATTTTTATTTTATCTACACAAATAATTTGTCCTCAATTTGTCCTATGCGTCCGGCACAAAAAAAATTGTCCTTCCTAGAGGTGTACTAAAACGCCAAAAAGCTCAAAATCGCTTTTTTGAAAACGATAAAAAATTCAGCAAAATTGGTGATGCCATTAATTTGTCCTCAATTTGTCCTAAATTCCTGACACTTTCAAATTAGTGTACTGACACTTCGATAGTGTAAAAGTGTGTTAATAGATTTTAAATTGTTTTGTACTAAAAAGTTAAGTACAGTAAAAATTTGTCCTCAATTTGTCCTTTCAGAATATTCATTCAAAATTTTCAATGCATTTCCCCAAACAAGACTATGAAGGATTATTTTCTTGGACTTGTACTAAAACCTCTATTTAAATATGACCATAGGAACGTTTTGACTCTTGTATTTTCTAATTCAAAAATATGTACTCAATTTGTCCTTTTTGCGTTTGTGAAATCAGAAAATTGCATAATGGTGTAGATAACTAAAAAATAGAGTGTACTAAAAAAATAATAAAAGCTCTTCGAAAGCTCCCAAACTAGAAAATCGCTTGAAATCCGGTCACCGAAATTTTTTTTAATTGTTTTTGTCGATGATCAAGAAAGGACAAAATGAGGACATATTTCTGCTGTCAATCTTCTACAACGAGATATATGAGAAAGTTTGCTTGGGCTGCCTGGCAACCTTGGCTGGTTGTAGAAGATTTTTAGTCCTTCAGTCGTATGAAAATTTAATGGACAGCAGAAATATGTCCTCATTTTGTCCTTTCTTGATCATCGACGAAAACAATTAAAAAAAATTTCGGTGACCGGATTTCAAGCGATTTCCTAGTTTGGGAGCTTTCGAAGAGCTTTTATTATTTTTTTAGTAAACTCTATTTTCTATTTATCTACGCCATTATGCAATTTTTTGATTTCACATACGCAAACGACAAATTGTTACTGTGCTAAATTTCTTAGTACAAAACACTTTAAAATCTAGTAACACACTTTTACACTATCGAAGTGTCAGTACACTAATTTGAAAGTGTCAAGAATTTAGGACAAATTGAGGACAAATTAATGGCATCACCAATTTTGCTCAAATTTTTATCGTTTTGAAAAAAGCGATTTGGAGCTTTTTGGCGTTTTAGTACACATCTATATTTCGGACTTCAAGGTAGGACAAATGTTTTTTTGTGTCGGACGCAGAGGAGAAATTGAGGACAAATTATTTGTGTAAATAAAATAAAAATCTGGGTCGACGACTACACATTTGTAGCAGCACCACAGGTTCCTCCGTAGGAGAATCTTCGACAAAGATGAGCTGCAAGCAGAAGATCTGAAACTAGATGTGGAAATGATCAACAAGCTAGTGGAATTCGTTAGGTTAACAAAAAGACTTAGCTGAAGACCACAGCAGACTCATTGAACTCCCAAACCAACAACAACATCTTATTTATTTATTCTTTTCGATTTTAATTTGTAAGCTAAACGTGTAATTGTAATTGTATTTGTAACTAAACTTTGACATGCCTACAATAAACGTGGAATCCATAGGGGGTACATACAAAGGATCGAAGATCCAGGGGCCAGTCAACCGCTAAAAAGTTGACAACGCGAAAGATTCATTATCTATCTATCTACCGCGCGTCCAATGATTAGGAGATACACGTCCTACGTTGTACGATAGTTTGAAGCAGTCAACTCGTTCCTTCTTTAAATTGTTCTTACTAGTCTACATTGTCACTCCACTCTCACTATAACGATTAGATTACTATCTTTGTCGACTGGAATGTAGGAACGGTATAGCATGTTCTTGGATAATGCTTTGTTTACATAAATAATTTTTAAAAACTACTCCTCACTCACATTATATAAGGCGCCATACTCTTTGCCCATGATGGACCTTCCATCAATGCCGCTTCAGTTACCGCCGGATAATTCAAGCTCGGCACCTAAGACAACATTGAAACAAATGTTTAAATAATCGAATATAATTGAAATAGCTTTTCGGACACTGTAACCATATCAAAGGTAGGTGTCAGACACTCAAATTTGTGCTATTTTAAGACGCATTTAGCATTTTTTGTTGTATACGCACCAATTGAGAGATCATTTTAGATTTTATTCAATTACCTTTTTCCGTTTGCACAATTCATATTCGGCTTTTATTAACAAATGTATACAGTATGTGCAAATGATGCCAATGATTACCGTTCCAATACTTCCAACTAAATAGCCGGCATTGAAAAAAGCCTTTGGCATTGCCAAGATACCTACGGTAAACAGTGTTACCTACATGCAATACACTAATGTATGTATTATGTTTCACCTGTGCCCAGAGATCCCTTCAGCAGATGGATTAAAGTGTCCGCATTGCTGTAAGTAAAAACCTAACTGAATGAACGGTTGAGTTGAAAAAATCTTATTTCGGTTCATACGTTGTAGGATGCTCGACATTTCTATGCAAATACGGATCGTAATTGTCATCGTCTTTGGCGGATTTCTTTTCAGAAAGTTCCAACTCTAAAGCAGGTACAAAGATTTTCCCATCGTCACCAAGAAATGTTGGATTATTCTGTCCATTGCTGGCATCGTATTGTTTACTCATAATGTATGTCGGATGCTCCACTAAAATTAAATGTAAAAGGTCAATAAACAAGGTCGGCATGTGCTCCGTTACAGGGGGACATTATAACGCTACAGTGAAACTCTGATCACAAAATAATGTCTTCACGAGTTTTTCATTTAAATTAAGTGCTCGGATAATACAATCATTCTGTCTGCATGCGTGATGGAAATCTTAATGAAATTGTAGGCAACAAATCAAGTTTAATTGAGGTGTTTTCGCATTAAATTCTATCAGATTGGAAGGGTCAAGGATGACTTTGTAATTGCTGCTTAATGGTGAATTCGTTGTTAAATGGATTTTTAAACTCGTCTAAAAAACGTGTCTTGAAACGTAGTGAATTGTGCGTTGGAAAGGACAGATTTTGAAATTCAATTTCGGTGTCTGATTGTAGTCGGTTTGTGCATACTATAGAACGATAAATTACATTGATCAATAGATCGTAAAATGGTAATTTTAGTTCAACATGGGAATGTATCCGTCGTTGTAGACGCCTCAACCTTCAGTGTTGCGTTTAAATTCGACCGAATTCAGTGCTCATATCGACAGCGGTACACGCTTCCCATGAACATAGTAAAAATATTATCAATTCGAAAAAGCCATCTAATAAACAAGATTTGTGATTAATAGTTTTAATTTGGGACACAGCAGCCAATAAAGGAACGCGATTTATTCGCATATCTTATGTTAACTTAACTACTTAAAACCGAAATAAATGACGACATTAAAACGCATTTACTTTGAATGTATTATTCGTGCTCAAGCTCTTTTGTTTTTCTTTTGTCCAAGCCATACAGTGAAGTTAATGCATTCATTGGTGTGCATTCATTGGACGCAATGCGAATAAATCGCGTAAGGATCATGCATAATCTACGTAGAGCATACTATAAAATCCACAAAGTCAATAACTCCAAATTGGTCAGAGATTTTGATGATGATGATGCATGACCTTTAAAGCTTGATAAAATTTGTATTTCTATCAAGTTGCTCTTTCATACAAACTTTGCGCAATTTATTCGCATCGCGTCCAATACAGCTTCAAGGGGAGAAGTAAATAATGGACTTTATAATTTGCGGCAATAGTGGTAACAAAAGTATTTTGTTTTCGAAGTTCCGTAGATCATCTGAAAGGGTCACTTCTATTGTCATTTAACGGCTTGTGGAACCGCTCAAAAGAAGGTTTTTAGTACGAAAAATTCAACTCATTATCATTCTCATTTTTTCAAACATATTTGTGAAACTATCGGTTCACATCTCATGACTTTTATTTAATATTTTCGGGAAAAGATTGCTGAGTTTTAGTTTTCCATAGTTTTCTTTTACTGGTTTAACATGTGACGCCACGATTTACTATGTGTTATTATAGAATGACACTCAGTGAAAGTAGAACTACAGAGTCTTTCTTTAAAGAAGATTTATTACAGTTACTGTGAAGACGACAGTTTGAAAAAAATATCCAATATCGGTCCTTACGTCGTGTAGCAAAAAATAACGTTGACGAGCGAACTAAAAACATTAGAGAAACTTATAAGTCAAAAGATATAAATTGTGAGATTGATAATGATTGATTGATATTTTATCGATGATCAATCAACATCAATTATCGATAAATAATCATAAATTATCAATCAATCATACTCAATAATATAGAGTTTGGGCAAAGCCACTTATAGCCAAATGTTTTGAGTTATATGTTTACGTTGACAAGTTTACGTTATAAGTTAGCATTATAAGTTTATGGCACAAATCGGTATTGTAACTGATCCAGACCAGTACTGTTCAGTTCTTAAATTGATTTGCATCAGAATTGATCAGTTTCAAAACAGATTTGGATTAGAAGTTTTGAAACTGATCAGTAATGATCCGGATCAGTTTTAAAACTGAACGGTATTGATACAGATTAGTTTTGAAATTGATCAATATTGATCTGGGTCAGTTTCGGAACTGATCCAGATCAGTTTCAAGACTGATCGGTACTGGTCTAGGTCAGTTAAAATACTGATATGAATTATAAACTTATAACTTGTACCGTAAAATTGTAACTTGTAACTTGTCAATAGAAAGTTTGGGCAAATCGACTTATAGCCAAATTTATAACATGTACATATAGCTATAAGTAATAAGTCATATGTTTACGTTAAAAGTTACAAGTTTACGTTATAACTTATAAGTTTACGTTACGAGCTATGAGTTATAGTTTATACGAACAAGTTACAAGTTTACGGTACAAGTTATAAGTTTACAGCCCAGATCAGTATTGTAACTGACCCAGATCAGTACTCATCAGTTTTAAAACTGATTCAAAACAGTACTGATCAGCTACAATACTGATATTGGCTATAAACTTATAATGTTAACTTATAGCGTAAACTTGTAACTTATAACGTAAACATATAACTCAAAACCAATAGTTATATGTATTATGTATAAGAACATTCCTTGGCCGGCCAAATTTCTTTTTATGTTTTCAATGGATAGCCATGAAGGACTTTTTTTAAGTTTTGACTTGGGAATCTGTTCACGAAAATGAAGGAATCTGCCATTTTCATACCGCTCGCCATTGAAATTGGAAGCTCCTAAAGCTATTTCTATTGTATTATGGTGTAAACTGGTGATGTAAACGGTGTGGTAATGCAGTTTATAGCCAAATTGTTTAACAAACGTTGTACTCTTCATAAGTGGCTTTGCCCAAACTCTCTAATTATAACTCATACGTCGTACGTAAACTTATAACTTATAACGTAAACATATAGCTTATCACTTATAGCCATATTTCAATTTCAATTTATATATTTTATAAATTTGGCTATAAGTCGCTTTGCCCAAACTCTCTAATCAATCAATCATCGTTAATCATTGTCAATCATCAATCAATTATGAATAACTATATCTTATAAATAAATAAATGTAGTTATAAGGGGCGATTCATTAATTACATATCACAAAAGACTACCTCACTCGGTTTTGGTCTAGCGTTACACTCCGTTACACATACCCCTCCCCCAATTGACAGCATCATTACGTAACGCAACGTAAAATCGAAAAGAATTGCCTTTTCTTGTCCGACCTTAAAAGACGTTGTTCAGTCAAGAACTTGTAAACATGGCATTCAGCATGGAAGTAAAAAAAGTCTGGCCGGCCAGTCACATTAAATCTTGCCCACGTGGGCAGAGTCGCCAAACACTTGTAGAGCCGAAACGTAGCTTTGGTGTCTACACGTCCAAAACGTTTTGCAGCTATCAAACAAGACGAGAATTCAAAAAAAATTATTTGCCCCATTGTCGATTTGGTGACGAGCTCGGGGCGTTATTCGCGATGGACAACTGTCCCGCCACCGTTGATTTAGAAAAAAAAGACATCAAAATGGTAGGAAATTTAAATAAATATTTGAAATTCGGTTTTGACAATCAAGGTCACGTAACACAAAAAACTACCTCACTCACTCGGTTTTTGGGTAACGTTACACTAGCGTTACAGACACCCCTCCCACTTCTGATAAATTTCATTTCTGCGTTACGTCATTTATGAATCGCCCCTAAGTAAAAGTTAGAAGTTTTGGTAGGATTATTATTTACCTTCCAATAAAAAAATTACTTTTGTTCAATAAAAATAATAAATGTCCAATAGTAAAATACAATTTCTTTTTACAAAATAATAATGTAAAATAAACAATGATATTTTCCTTATACAAATTTTCTATTTGATAAGTGATTTTTTTATTGGACATTTATTATTATTATTGGACAAAAATAATTTTTTATTGGAAGGTTTAATGCGATCCGTTTTGATATAAGTCGATTTGCCCAATCTCTCTATTACCTATTTTTTTTATTTATCTACGTGTTTATTGCGCCAAAATTTTGATTTTTTTTATTTGTTTTAGATTCATGACTCTAATACTAATTTATTTTCTAAAGCTTGGTATTAATTTGTGTTGTAACGGGCATGTGTATGGACGAACCTGCAAACCTGGTTACAGGGAAATTTTTGGGAAAGAAAATATTTGGTTCGCAGAGGGAAATCGCCGACGGCGTTTATAGGTATGTACATTTCAGTTCTGACAAATCTCATAGAAAAACGTTGGGAACGTATCACTTAATCAATAAATAAGTACTTTGTAGAATAGTTTTTTTACAAAATGCATAAAAAATGATTGAAATAAAATCTTTAAAAAATTTATGTGAAATTGCTCAATCGGGAAATCACAACTAAAATATGAAAATCTCAGCTACAGACATTAGTGAAATCGCATTTTCGGTTTCTGGGGAATTTTGGCTCGGTTACAAGGGAAAAAACATTATTTCTATGTCCACATAGCAATGCGAAAGTGACAGATGCGAAATTTTTCTTATACGGCAGCACCAAATTTCATTCCATTCGAACTTTCGATTTATGAATGGAATTTGGGACTGCCTACTTCGAAAGTGGTAAGCTATGCAACAACATTATGAATGATGTATACTGGGATCCAAAAGAAGTAGATGAGTGGAACACCAGGGTAAGCCGGTAAGCCGTACGATGGCGCTACACATAACTTCACTTGAGTTGAACCCGAGGGGCAGATAAAATTAGAAAATCCTTTGCTATGTAACAACATCATGTATGATGTATACTGGGATCCAAAAGAAGTAGATGAGTGGAACACCAGGGTAAGCCGGTAAGCCGTACGATGGCGCTACACATAACTTCACTTGAGTTGAACCCGAGGGGCAGATAAAATTAGAAAATCCTTTGCTATGTAACAACATCATGTATGATGTATACTGGGATCCAAAAGAAGTAGATGAGTGGAACACCAGGGTAAGCCGGTAAGCCGTACGATGGCGCTACACATAACTTCACTTGAGTTGAACCCGAGGGGCAGATAAAATTAGAAAATCCTTTGCTATGTAACAACATCATGTATGATGTATACTGGGATCCAAAAGAAGTAGATGAGTGGAACACCAGGGTAAGCCGGTAAGCCGTACGATGGCGCTACACATAACTTCACTTGAGTTGAACCCGAGGGGCAGATAAAATTAGAAAATCCTTTGCTATGTAACAACATCATGTATGATGTATACTGGGATCCAAAAGAAGTAGATGAGTGGAACACCATGGTAAGCCGGTAAGCCGGACGATGGCGCTACACATAACTTCACTTGAGTTGAACCCGAGGGGCAGATAAAATTAGAAAATCCTTTTGCACTCAAAAGAAAACCAATTTCATTGAATATCCTCAAAAAAATCCTTTGAATTGCAGGAAAATCCTTGAAATCAAAGGAATTCCTTGAAAATCAAAAGAAAATCTCTAAAATTCGTGTAGAAATGCTTGGAAATCCTTGGAAATCAAAGAATATGATAAAAAATCATTATGAATAAAAAAAATCATTTGAGGACCGATGCAATCAGCTTTGTTTACAAATTTGACAATCGCAACGAAATCTGTAAGTGGTTGAGTTTTGAAGTTACACGCTGGCATCTCAAGCAAGTGGAGATGTTAAGGGCTAATTATACAATCTGCGATTGCGAATTTTTGCTAATATTAAACCAAAAAATTAAACACAAATTCATAATGTTTCGTATGTGCGAATCAATGAATAGAATTCACTAAATGCATTTTGCTAGATATTATTGAATTCTTTTCACGTTGATGATGTTTTAATTAAAATTGAAAGACCGTAACATTTATTATTGTTTCGATATGATAGGACATACGAAGTATTACAAATTTTTGTTTCAGTTTTTGGTTTAATATGAGCAAAAAATCGCAATCGCAGATTGCATAATTTAGTCCTTTAACAATTACGCTATTGAGCTTATTTTGATGCCAGCGCTATTTTTGAAATCCCATACAATTACAGTAATTTCACTTTATCTTTGTGTCTTTTTGTGATTTTTTTTAATATCTCTCTGACAAAGCGTCGCTCTATAATCATGATAAGTTGTCAATCTCAACTAATCTACTCATTTTATCAATAAAATTACAAAATTTGAACTTACAACTCGATAAGTTGATCTATGAGTATTTCTCGAATGGTTTGATTTCTCGTATATTTCTATATTTCTTTGTTACAGTTTCTAGTTCAAGGGAAATATTGAAAAACCCGTCCGAACCAACGACGTAAAAAACCTTTCCAAATCCCTATAAAATCCTAAAAGCCTAAAAGAAGACTGAATAAGATTTACCCGATTTATGTAGAAAAAACACGTTGGGCTCTAGTAGAGATACAGTTTTAGGGCCCTGACTCACCCAAGCTCAAAATTAAAAAAAAAAATTCCATAAATTGACAAGCATACCCAGACCTTTCAAACAAAAAAAAAAATATGAAAATCGGGAAAGATTTGCTCGAGTTTTGTACAAAAAAACAAAAAGCACTTAAACGGCCCTAGCTCAGCGGCCCTTGGCCTGACAGTGCCCAGATTCAATCCCAAAAAAGGTTTTTCGATTTATCGAAAAGAAAAGTTTTTGAGAATCGATTCAGTTTTACTCGAGTTATCGTGTTGACAGACGGACGGACTGACATTTTTTTATTGCTGATTTGTCATCCAACGACCATGATCGGTGCTCCCCGTATTCTCAGGTCGAAATTCGACTGGTTACAAATGCCGTGGTAAACGCATAAGACTAGGCATGGGAGGTACCAAAAATTATCGATATTATCAATCGAAAGAAATTGTCGATAATTGATTAATCAAATCATATCGATAATTTGATAATTATCGATAATTGTCAAAATTCGATAATTATCAAAAGTCGATCATTACGAAATATCGATATTTCGATGACTAAGAAAGTAATTGATATCTTCTGTTCTGGGCATTATTGAAACAACCAAATTTCCTCAAAATATGAAAATAATTCTTCTAGTAGTTGAGTACAAATTTTATTGGTCTCATAAAAGTTTAAAATAGAAAAAAATGGTTCGACAAGAGTATGCTCGCCGGTCTCAATACAATGAGTATGCATGTCGGTCAAAAGCAAAAAAGAGTTCTCAATGGCAAGCAAGAAAACTAAGACAAAATAATCTAAAGAAAGAAACTGTTCATTCAACCTAATCAGACTTGTAACGACAACGGTTCAAAGTAAGATATATCAAATTACCAACATGCGTATTTTCAAGTGATTTACCGAATTATCAATATTTTCCATTTCGATAACTATCGAAAAATCGACATTTTGATAATTATCGAAATTTTGATGAATTATCGATTATCGATATTTTTTTGATTGCTTTCGATAAAAAATGTATCGATAATCGATAACTCATAATTATCGATAAAATCAAAATTACTATCGCCCATGCCTACATAAGACCTTTTTTCGAAGAACTTAGTTCTTCGTACGGGTTGAAAAAGCTCAGTCGTGTTTGTAATTATAATATTTCTTACAAACATGCAATGTTTATCTCAAACGAAAAAGCTGAAGACGCACGATCGATAAACTGCCAAACACGTTTTATACTAGATTTAATTGTCCAACTGTCAAATGAGCTAGAGCGGATTTTTTTCTATCTGATGAAAACTGAATTGGCAATTGTCAATATGCGAGGGACCCGTAGGCATTAGAATATTGCCTAATTCTTAAGAAGATGAAATTACATTAATATTAAATTGTATTGGAAAGTACCGACATATGGCTATATGGCTATATGAAAACAGAAATTACCCAAGGTAATGTCGAAAACCCTCACGAAGTACGGCAATTGTAGAAGTGGATAATTCCGAGATTATGTCTTTTTCTATGAAACACGTGTCCTCTAAAATTAGATAAACAACATTGCCTTTGAGAGCAACCTTTTAACCGTCATAATTCTAGAGATATGAGTCATTCCTCCCAAGCCTGGAAGTTTTCCCAAAACCCTGAAACACGTGTACTCTAAGATTTTATTCTCTACAACTTTGTTTTTGGAAGCAACTTTATAACTGCCATCCCTCCGAATTCTGGAAGTGACTTTATCCCGGGATTCGGGCACGGGTACGCTAAAATTTAATTTTTTACAATTTTTTTCCTTGGACGAAAGTCTCTATATTTCATACTTAGTCATATATTCACCTCTCCTATCTTATACGGCCGAGAAAAAGAACTTCGCCCGCTCCATGGATCCCAGTGCCCCACACTCATCCACAAAATTTTTTTAGATCAAATGCTCCATTGTACACCTAAATAAACAATTTCCGTGCTGTATTGCCAAGATATTTGCGAAATAATTTCACCGACCCTCGAAAAACCACGTTTTTGGACACTCTTTCAACCATATCGATCGATTTAGTTCATCTTCGAACCTGAACCCATTTTTTGACTTCCCTTTAGGAAATTTTTGAAAGTCGATGAAGATTTACTCAAGTTATCGTGTACAGCGACAGACAGAAATGATTAGAAGGATTCTTAAGGAACTCAAAACAGGCTTCAGCTGAATTGGATCGGATCCTCCTTCATATGAAAATTTTTATTATAAAGAGTTTTCCGTTATTTTCCTTGTAAAAACTTAGTGAAATAGCTCTCATTCCATGGTCCAAAATGGACGTTTTTGAAAATTCACCCACAAAGTTGATACCAAAATGAAAAGAGCGATCCAGAAGAAGGTCAAAACAGGTATTAGTTGACTCTGATCAGATCCTCCACTAAAACTTTATTTTCATTCAGAGCCATCGTGATCTAGGCAACAAATGAAAGTTTTCCCCCTACTTCGTCTTAAAAGGAAATGAAAGTGCAGTGTAATGAGGACTCGTCAAGTATTCTAACGAAAAGATTAGTCGATAAAAAATAGGAAAGTGTCTGCAGCACACACTACACTAGGCATGCCAAAAAAACTGAAATGTCACAGATAGATCTCTTCACCCGACATAAAAAATTCTAGGAGTCCAAAACCCCCAAAAATATTTGTTTAAATTTGATTTTTCCGCTATTTTTCAAATTTAAAGCGCTCGCAGCGCCATCGTGATTTTTGTGGACGCATACCGTTAGGAAATCCGTAAAATTATTTTCCCCAAGGAAGCTCATTAGGACATGCGTCCACAAAAATCGTTCTGTTGATCAAATTTGTGGGGAGAGGTGCCGTTTGAAAGGCAACAGGGTCATTCTTTGTGAAATGGCCCAAACTCAAAATAACGCGTTGGAGGAACTTAATGAAATTGTGACGGGTGGTAGGGCTAATTGATATAAGAAAATTGTGGAAGACACTTTTCCGGAGAGAGTCTTATATTAGCTGGCACGACTACTCAAAAATGCACTTAAATCGGGTACAGTCATTTCTTTCGAAAAAGTCAATTTTCTGGCCTCCGCAGGCCTTCCAATTGAAAAATTCGAGTTTTCGCCATGAGTACCCTCCTTGATTTTTACTTTAGTTTTCTCTTTATCGAGAAAAAAAATCAAAAATGACTGTACCCGATTTTAGTGCATTTTTGAGCAGTCGTGCCAGCTAAACTAAGACTCTTCCCGGAAAAGTGTCTTCCACAATTTTCTTATATCAATTAGCCCTACCCGTCACAATTTCATTAAGTTCCTCCAACGCGTCATTTTGAGTTTGGGTCATTTCATAAAGAATGACCCAATAAAATAAGCTGCCCATAAAAAATATATTTTTTACGTAAAAGGTGATATGATGGCGCTACGAGCGCTTCAAATTTGAAAAATGGCGGAAAAATTACATTTTTGAATTTTATATTAGCCAATTTTCACTCAAAAAAATTTAAAAAAATATTTTTGGGGGTTTCGGACTCCTAGAATTTTTTGTGTCGGGTGAAGATCAATCTGTGACATTTCTTTTTTTTCGGGCATACCTACACTACACAAACCAAATAATTTCAGTTGAAAACGGACAATCATTTCTCACAGGGTTGCCATCTGTGTGAAAGATTTCATGAGCACAGACTTCCAGACACACCGTAGTATTTTTTTTCCCGCCATTTCACACAGTAAAAATTTATGAAACACAAAGAAAATTTCTTTATAATTTTTCAGTGTTAATGTTCTTTCACGGAAAATCACGAACAGGGCACCTCGTCTACCACACAATTTAGTACAGCGAGAGGTAGAATGATTAAAACCACTCATCGGTCAACAATTTTCAATGTTGTGTCATTGGAAAAATAGAAGAAAAACGAAATATTTGTATTTTTACCATCAATCATTTTTCGTGATAGGTGCGAAACATTCGTTCGTATTTTTTATTTATTTTTAATGACTCAAGAAGAAATCCAAGAGCTTGATATACCGATGTATTGTGGACGGTGTTTTATTTGCAGACTGCCACAAATATTTGGAATTTTTGTTTGTGAGTAACTCAACAGAAAACACCCAACTTATTCAATTTTCTCAAAATATTTGCTCAAGCAGAACCATAAACCCATAAAACATTGCTACCGTATTACAGACTGTAAACAACATACAGATTCTCACCTTTAACAATTCGCTTGTTGATTTAAATATTTTATTTCACAACGAAAATTTTTTCATTTATTTTGAAACATAATTTCAACTCCAAAATGATTTACTGAAGTGCAAGCTAACAACGACTTTACTTCTTATTTGCACACGCAAGTTTGCTGTTTGCGAAAACTTAAGCCGTTACACAAATGAATCGGTTCAACTGAATCCGTCTTTTTTCAAAAATGCTACTCATGCAACCAGCGTACAGTAACGACTAGGCGTATGGCTCAGACTGAATCCAAAAATTCACTGGCTGTGATAACTTTCAATTGAAAATAATTGAATGGATTTTGTGATAAACTCTTGATTAAATGTGTACAACATGCGATTATACTCGAGATTACTTGTCTCAACATCGAATATACTCTTTCTCAGCAGTAACGCTGCAGAGTGTGCCAAACTGAGCGAATATGAGAAGTGAATTTCATTAATAAATACAAGAATGTAAATATAAGACTTTAACAATTATTTCAGTTTATTTTTCCTACTGTCTTGTTCGTTGGCAGTTTTACGGTAACAATAAATTTACATCACCTTAAAAAACATAAAAATTTTCCGATGACAAAGCAAATGGTAATTTCTTTCAAGTTTTTTAGCGTGAATTTGAAGACTTTATGACGTTCTATACCTGATAAATAAATTGGTTCAATTATTCAATTACACAGTTGTTTCCTAATAATTATCTAAGAATTGCAACGCATTTTGTATCACCTATTATGTAAAGGAATAATTTTGCCCATCTCGTTTTTAATAGACCAGACAATAGGAGAATATAGAACTAGAAAATCGTTTTATATGTCGCCCACGACAATCAGTACAGACGTTTTATTCATAAACGTTCGGTAGAATTATGGTAATGAGAGTTGCCTTGAACGATCTTCTAAATTTATTGATTACAAGGGGTAGCTAGAGCATCGGTCGGCTTATGGCGAATCGGTGGCGATTTGCAGCCAAAAGGTATCGACGACTGGCCGTTGGGTTGCCAGCCGGTTCAGACGATGAAGAACTAACAAAAAGTTAGACTTTCGTTGCCTTTGTTGAAGAAAACGTTGTAAGCACCTTAATGATCAACGTTTTTAGACTTACAATCATAACTTTTCTTTCATCATCACCGTGCCCAAATTTGTTAAGACCCGTACGAAGTACGAAGGTCTGATGCGTTTACTACCACGTTTGTTACATTGCGAATTCGAACCCAGGAGTGAGGGGGAAACTTTTTTTGTTGCCTCCAGTTGACAAATCAGCGAAAAAAACAATGTCCGTCTGTCGGTCTGTCTGTCTGTCTGTCGGTCTGTCGGTCTGTCTGTCTGTCTGTCGGTCTGTCTGTCGGCCTGTCTGTCGGTCTGTCTCTCTGTCCGTCAACACGATAACTTGAGTAAATCTTGACCGATTTTCACAAACTTTTTTTTTTCCTGAAAGGTAGTCGAAAAATCTTTTATGGGATTGAATCTGGGCACTGTCGGCCAAAGGGCCGCCGAGGTAGGGCCGTTTAAGTGGTTTTTGGTCTTTTGCACATAACTCGAGTAAATCTTTTCTGATTTTCAGAATTCTTTTTTTGTTTGAAAGATCTGGGTATGGCCGACAATTTATGGAAGAAATTTTTTTTAATTTGAGTCCTTGGACCTAGCTAGGACACTTAAAACGAGTCTCTGCTTGGGCTCTATGTGTTTTTTGTACATAACTCGAGTAAATCTTTACCGATTTTCAAAATTTTTTATCGAAAAGTCTAGGAATGTCTCACACTTTATAAAGTAAATTTTTTTGATTAGAGGCCCTTGGACTCAGCCAGGTCCCCAAAACTGAGTTTCTACTAAGGCCGAAAGTGGTTGCTTACATAAATCGTGAAAATCCCAACCGATTTTGTTGATTCTTTTTCTATTTGAGAGGTAATCAGTACCGAATTAAATTCGTAAACAAATTTGGGCCTGGTTCCTTTGCTCAGGGCTCAAGTGGGCCTTAATTCGGTTTTTTTTGCTATGTTGGAAAGCGAATTGAGGAAAACATTTTTGTTTATGGAGGCATGTGTCCGAGGCATTTCCTTATGGCCCTATGTCGGTCCTACGGTCGGCCCTAGACAAAAAATTTTTTTGCTCTGTTGTGGACAAAAGTTAGGGAAACATTTTTGTCTATGGAAGTATTTGTCCGAGGCCTCTTCCGGGGGCCCTAGGTCGAGGGTCAATTTTGTGCTTTCTGGAGGGTTTTTTACACCGTTTTTTCGGACGGGTTTTTCTGTAATGCCCTCTTAACAATTCCCAATATAATTTAATGTGGACGCAATTTCATACACTTTAGAGGTAAGGCAATATTTACTTAAATGCGTTTGAGTCTTTTCGTAACATCAACTCTGTTCGCCGCATCTATTCTGATACGTACGGTTCCCTTCATATGTTTTTATTTAAAACCGATCTAGAGCACTTAGGAGAGAGTTCTGACCCATACTTCCATGGACAAGGAAATCCCCTCAATTTGTTCCATCGACCGGCCAATGGACACAAGGAGAGGTATCGGCACCATACTTTCATTCGCCCCTTTTTTCTCCGCAACACTTCACGAGGTTTCTTGTGGAATATTCACGAAAAACCACCAAATATCGTCTATGGTCGCATAGCGTGAGTTGTGTTAACACTGAGGACCCCAAAGCCCGAACCACTCAACCGATTTGCACTAAATTAATTTTTGTGATTTTCTGAGGTCCATATCTTTCATTCAAAACCTTGAAGAGCGATCTCTGTTCTAATTTCGCATAAATATAGGTCAAAAAGTTTCATCAACCTTCAAAAAACCACATTTTTTACACGTAACTCCGAAAGTTATAAACCGATTTTTTCTAAATTCAGTTTTATAATCACATTTTCCATTATCTTTGAAGAAAAAAAAGATTTTGTAAATCGAATAAGATTTACCAGATTTATGTAGGAGGGATCGTTCATAAAGTATGTCACGCGTGCGAAAGAGATGCAAGATATGCATAAAAATGTAATAGAAAGAGACGCAAATAGTCGTCACGCGTGACATACTTTATGAATAACCCCGGAAAAACAGGTTGAACCCTAGTAGAAACTCAGTTTTAGGGTCCTAGATGAGTCCAAATTTAGTGATTTAGTCGAGTTATGTACAGAAGGTCTAAAACAACTTAAGCGACCCTAGCTCCGCGTCCCTTGGCCTGACAATGCCCACATTCAATCCCACAAAATATTTTTCTGCAATTCACCGACAAAAACTCGCTTTTTCGTGCGTCATTTCGGTGTCGCATGAAGTCATTTTGCCGCACTAGTGCGATGACGGTTTTTTTATTATAAGAAAATTAAGAATATTAAAAGAAAATCTCGTTTTTGTCGATGAATTGCAAAAAACGTTGTTTAATACACGTTACGTATGCTGGTAGTTTATCGCACACGGTGTGTTTCTCACATCAAGTGCGTTAAACTACCTTCATACGTAACTTGTATCAAAAATTACTATTTAGTTACCTTTTAGTGAAAGTGGAAGGTTTTTGAAAATCGGTCAAGTTTTACTCGAGCTATCGTGTTGGCAGACATATGGACAGATGGACAGGAGTTTTTTGCAGATTCGGAATCTAAGGACAATGATCAATGCTCCCCCTACTCCCCTTCCCCCACAAATCGACTAGTTGCAAACCAGGGGCGTGTCTTTTGTTTTGATATTGCAAGTAATACTCGACGTGAAGTTAGCTGCAGTTGCAACCGAAACTAACTTCATTGCAACAAAATCAGCTGATTTCATTAAAAAATTTACCAAAATCAGCTGACTTCATTGAAGAGTTAAAAAATCAGCTGATTAACTGCAGCTAACTTCACGTTGAATATTAGTTGCAAAGATTAAAACGAAAGACTGTCACGCACCTGTTACAAATGTTGTGGTGAAACATTATCATCATACTTAATGGACAATTTAATATCTCTCAGTGTGACGTCTTTGCGTCGTAGTCACTGGGTGATGAATGTACACGGCACCCAACCCCCTTCAAAGAGATGGTTAGATCGTCTAAAGAAAAAAGCTCCCCTAACTTCTGCATCTGATTTAAGAGAATTTATAAAGTTTCTTGTCGGCCCACCTCACCCCGAACCTGCGTATTCAAGATCCTATTTAGAATCCTATTATTACCCTAAACCAGCGCATGACACTAAACAAACCTCTAAACAATGCTCGCTGAGATTGGCCTTAGTTATTCTCCCCACGCTAAGAAACTCTCCGTAAGAAACCTCCAAGTCGTGAACCAGCCCGTTGGCTTTGAATGGAGCATGAGACCGATCATCAAAAACCTAATATTCTTGCGTCACGTCAAATACGCTAAAACAGCATATATGAACCAGATAACCAGAGTCTTCCGAATTCTCGTTACCATATAAGATCGTTGGCCTAAAGATTGCCCTGTGTTCCTACCTAATTCCTTCATGTTAAACACATGTCTGCCCTAATTTGCATAAGAAACTTAGTGTGAAAGAGACAAACAATTTTGTATGGACATTTGCATGGATTTTTTTTCTCTCTTTCGCATTAAGTTTCTTATGCAAATATTACGGCAGATGTGACTTGACGCCATTTCGTTCTTTCCCCCTCACTGTTCATTTGTAACTAGCTAACAAGAGCATGTGACGTCCGCAGCATGCAAAGTGGTTCTGCTGCCACCTGACGGACGAAGGAGAAATTGATAGGATATTCGTCGAAATGTTACTCCGTCAGTTACACAAGAGTACATTGGAAATGTAAAGAACATATGAGCAATCTGCCCGAGAAAATATTTGAGGCACGTACTAAAAACAACATCATAACAATCGTACGTGTTAGCCATGCTATGCATCGTCAAGAATGTTACACAGAGATAGACATAAATCATGTACGTGGATATGGGAGAAATCCATTTAGCATTTATCTGCTATCATGAAACTCGAGCTTATAATGCTGAGATTATAGATTTTAAACTAATTGTCAATGGCATCGTGGGAGAGATTTTCATGTTTGTCTCGGTACCCTTCCGAGACACGAGATACAAAAAGTATTTAAAGTATGTTATACTATAATGAGTGCTTTGCATTCAATAAATATGATGTAGGATTCCCCGCAAACTGGAATTTCTTGTTAACTAATCCAATATGCAAATAGAAACTCTGCAGGGGTTTTTTATTATCGATAATTTTTTAATGTGTATGTGCACTGAATTGTTTAAAGTTAGGACATTTCTTTTGAAACCTGTATCTCAAAGTCTTCGTCTGCCAAACGATTTGCCATTGTGGTCAGACGGATATAACGCTCTTACTACCTCTTTATATCGCCCGGTATATATTTAGAAAGGAAAACCGTACTTCTTACGTATGAGTCATGGAGTCTGATAGTATTGAGATTGAGTAAGAACCAAGACGTCCTTAGTTGCTACTTGAAACTAACTAGGTCAGTCGCTGTAATATTATCAGACTGCTAGGAGTCATAAACGGTTGTTATTTCGTCATTGGTCGGTGGTTACACAAGTAAGCGTAAGATGTGCTCAATGATATATCATTATTATTCTCATCATTACGGAAACTTTTTTTCTGATCTGTCGGTTTCTATCTGTCTATGTTCTATCTATCTATTAATAATTTTCCATCTCGAGAACTAGACAGCCGATCTTCCTGAAATTTTTAGGGAACGTCAGTCTAGGCCCCAAATTAAAAATTTCATATGCCGCTTTTCGAGGAAAATTCTGGAAAAGCCGTGGCATAGGTAATGCTCGGAGTTTTCGAATTTTAGCTCAGGAATGACACTACTTAGAGAGATGGTTTCTTCTAAGAAGTTATAGAATTTGTTCAGGAGAATTTTTCAGCATTTTAAGAAAATGGCTGCCAATTGTCAAAGTGACGCCATCTTGGATTTTTTGTTAAATTCTGAAGTGAGAAGAATTATTGGTGACACGAAGTGTTCCGAAGGTAGCCGAAGGTGACAAAAAGTGTTCCTAAGGTGAAACGAAGTGTTCCGAAGGTGACACGAAGTATTCCGAAGATAGCCAAAGGTCTTCAAAAATCTTCCGATGGTAGCCGAAGGTGTTGGAGAAAAAAATTTTTCGGAAAGAAAACATTTTTTGGGGAAAATTTTTTTTGGAGAAAAATTTTTTTGTAGAAAAATTTTTTTGGAGAAACTTTTTTTCGAGAAAAGTTTTTTTTTTGAAGAAAAACTTTTTTTAAAAAAGTTTTTATCGGACACAATTTTCTTTCTAAGAAAATTTTTTTTTTGAGAAAATTTTTTTTCGGAGAACAATTTTTTCAAAAAATAGAAAATTTTTGACATGAATTTTAGTTATAACAACTGAAAACTTCGAAAACGACTGATATTACAACAAAAACCTCTTAAAAGGTGGGGTGTGACGCAGCCCGTAAGTCCACTTCCAAAATTAGTGATATCGCTTGAGGTGACGCTTACGCTGACAATACGCAAAAAATGACGATGCAAAAAAAAACTTTTTAAAGAAAATTCAAATGCTGGAAATTGCGTCGCAAATGCCAGAGCCATCAACGTAATAATTTTTCCACTTTTTCAGTTTTCACATGTAAAATTTTCTATAAAACTAAGTTAATAAAGTTACTTTCAGATAAATTCGAAAAATTAATTTTGAATTCAGTAAAAAAATTCTTCTCAGAAGTCAGACATCAATAAGGTCAAATTTTTGCTATGTAAAAACTGAAGGTACAGAAAAATTATCTCGTCGTTGGCTCTGGCATTTGTGACGCAATTTCAAACATTTGAATTTTCTTTAAAAATTTTTTTTTGCATCGTCATTTTTTGCGTATTTTCAGCGTAAGCGTCACCTCAAGCGATATCATTAATTTTGGAAGCGAACTTACGGACTGCGTCACACCCTACCTTTTAAGAGGTTTTTGTTGTGATTAAGTATAGATTGGGGGCCATCCATAAGTTACATAACGCATGAATTGCAATTTTCAGACCTCCCCACTCCCCCTAGTGCGTTACGCAATTTATGAACGACACTTTGGCAGTCTTTGACAAAAATATAATAATAAATCAATAAAAAATTTTTGCTTCAAATGAAATGCGAAATGTTTAGTAGTGTTGGTAAATTTAGGTGGATTACGTAAAAATGTATCTTGGTTACGTACTTCCAGCACTGCCCTACAGCACATAAAAAACTTACAAACCGGTTCTAACAAAAGAATCCTTTTGTTAAAACAGGATTGTAAGGAGTTTATGAGTTGTAGGGCAGAGCAGAACAAATCACCGTAAATTGTGTATGTGTTGGTGTGTGATGTTTTACAAATGTTTCACATGTACAATGTATTTCATGTTTTCTTCAGCTAGTTATTACGTATACCCAGTCTAGTGAAATGCACGTGTTCAGAAAATAGCTATTGAAAAGAGAACCGGAAGAAATCCCCGGGCCTTACGAATGGGACCGGTCTGTTTTTTAGGTGAACATTCTCTGCCCGAAAACAAAAAAAAAAACGAACCTTAATGTTCGCCAATGAGCGCCAGCCCAAGTAAATACGTCAATTTAGGTAAAAAAAACTAGCGAAACTTTCGCCTGCGGCGGCGCTACACGCAAGCAATCAATTACTAAAAGTTTTACTTATAATGAACCCTACAGCTAACTGCGGCTATTAAGACAAATCTTAGATTCACCTCAACAATAGGTGAAGGAGGTCGCAAAATTTCCCGTCCGCGACGACAGAGCGTTAACAAAAAATATTAGAACTAAGGCTTACTATTTCATGGAAGGCTTCGGACAGGCTTCGGCGCTTTATTTTTGTCCATCGATTACCTCTGAAATAGAAAAAGATTGAAGAAAATCGGATAGAATTTGTTCAGCTTATATGGAAAGTATACGTAGGGCCCGAATAAACACCCCCGTTTAGGGGACTAGCTAGGCCCGAGGGCCTAAACTCAAAAAATATTCTCCTATAAAATATTAGGCTTTCATTGACCTACCTAACAAAAAAATACTGACAAAATTCTGATAAGATTCCCTCGAGACTTGTACAAAAAATAAGCGGCGCTGGCAGAGCGACTCTTGCATTAAAAGTGCTCTTTTTCAATTCCAACGCTTTTTTGAAACTACCTTTCAGGGGACGAAAGTTTTGGAAATCGTAGAACCACGCTTGCAAGGAACACAATAGAGATGAGCGGGTCGACCATTTTTCGAAACCCGACCCGGACCGAGCCCGACCCGATAAAATTTTTCGAAACCCGAAACCCGAACTGTTTCAAAACCCCGACCGGACCGAACCCGACCCGGTTAAAATTTTCGAAACCCGAAACCCATGAACCCGAAAAAAAAATTCGCGTTCGGGTTCGGGTCGGGTTTTTCGAAGTTTCGGGCCACCCGCTCATCTCTAGAACACAATTAAAAAAAGATGGTAAGCTGGTTCTCTGACGGTGTTACGAAGTGAACCATATCGTAAGGTGCTATTTATAAAGTACTTACTTCTTTAGGGGGGAGAGGGGTTTCGACGAAAGTAGTACACTTCACTCACTATTGCACTCACACTAGCCCTTCTAATTTCAGATTGATTTTTTTTTTGGCTTGTGGAGCTATTTTTCGAAAAAATGTGATCTAGGTAGGCACGGATGACGTTTGTTCTTCTATTTGAAGACTTCGGGAGAAAAGCAAGATATAGCAATTGAAAGTGAACCTGCTCCCATGTATAATATATGGGAGTACGTTCACCTTCAATTGCTTTATCTTGTTTTTCTTCCGAAGTCTTCATTTGAAAGCGTTGTTTAGAAAGAGGCAATATAGTTGGTCTCTTTCTAATCAACGCTTTAGAATAGAAGAACAAACACCATCAACGCCTACATAGATCCAATTTTTTCGAAAAATGATCTTCGTGAACCTTGGTCTTGGATCGGTTAGAGAGAAATCAATCTGAAATGAGAAGGGCTAACTCACACTCACTTTCTGACACGCATAATCCATTCACTTGTGGAGAGTTGTAATACAAAAGTTGTTAGGAATGATTTACTAAAACCAAGATAATTAAAATGTGTTAACATTGTGAAAATAATAAAAAAAGTAGTTGACCGATAGCCGTGAGTGGTTTTACGTTAAGGTGAAGTCAAACTAAGCCTAAATACACTCAGAGTGTAATCGTTACATCTTTAACGCTTGTATAAACGATTAACAAACACTGAAATTCATTGATTACACTGCAGTAACAACATTTAGGTATGTCCAAAAGCAGTTTGTTTCGTCAGTTTTCTGTATTTATTGTGGAGTATAAATCGAATCGTGAACGCGTCACAGAAACTTAAAACCAGTTGTAACAGTTTGTAGAACAGATTAGATCAGCCCACAAATAATTCACAAACATACGTAAGATAAAAAATTTGGGCCTTAGTCACAGTTCACAATGGTGACATAACTCCTTCTTAATGCACTTTTTCACGGTTTTACGAATGTCTTTTCAAAACGCAAGAAAATTTCGTCTTTTAAATTACAAAAATATTTCCAAATACATTCATAACCTTCAGAGTGTCTATACTTATATGACACTTGCAAATACCACTTTTTCTATTTCAAAAGAAAATATTGTTCACACACCTCGAACGGACAAGTCGTTCGTACTCGTTATTATATGAAGTAATCTATTATCACTGTTGGCGATGATTTGAAGACCGCAAAAGAGATTTTTGACAAAAATTTTTACTTTGTTTAACGTTGCTGAAAGACAACTTGCTTTGAGTAAAGTTGACTCTTTAATGCGCTTAATTTTGGACGTTGAAGGGGAATGTATTAGCGACAAGCCTCCATACGAAACTCAGTAAATTATAAAAAATATTTGTATTCTGATTTATGGCAAATGACGTTCTTTTAAAGGAATTAACACCTTAAGAAATTCATCGGAAAAATTTATACCTCGTTATAATTAATAAAATATACATCGACTCAAGAGTCATCGAAAAACACGAAAAGATATCATGCTCATTCATCTCCATAAAATATAAATCATAAAGCCAGAAAAAGTTCAGAATATTGATACCAGAGCTTAACATACGGGTACATACAAAGCCTACGTTCTACAGAGTTTTGCAGTAACCAAGTTTTTACTGCAAAATTCTCCGGTTTATCTTTTCTCTAAGCTTTCTTCCCTATTCGCTGGAAATTGGCTGGAAATTCGTTGGAAGCTGGCGGATCTCTGAAAACTTTACAACGACTGCGGGGCCAAGTCGCTATTCGCTTCGGAGGAAAATAGCATCCACTTCAATAATCAATCTTACAATTGAACTAATAATTTATGGCAGCAATTGAAGAATTGATTAAAAAATCGATTATTCAGTTGAAACCGTTTATCAATCAATATCAATGCATGTGGAAAATGTAAAAACTAAAATCAATTTGAGAAATAGATTGGATTTTGTCGGCCACCAAAGCATACAGTGAGCGACAGTAATTGATTTTCCTGAAAATAAACGATAAAACGGAATCAAACAAAAATATTTTTACTTGCAACTTAAATTAGTTGAAAATGAGAGAAAAATAGGTTGAATGATTCAGCAATGAAATAACTAGCGACAGCCGCCGCGTGGCGTGATAACGTACGTATCAAATATCATCAAATCTACGGCAATATTGGCGTTTAACTGCACAACTATATTACCTCCCCCTCAAGCATGTAAAACATTTTCGTTATTATTATTATTATTATTTTATTATTATTTAGAAATTCAATTACATTATGGGCACTTGGCCCGTACATGTCGGGTACATAAATCATTTAAATTGTAGTGAATCGTACATGAGATTAAAGTAAATCAAAAAGAATACAATCTTATAGAATATAAAAATAAAAGAGCAAAATCAAGTTTAAATTAAATTTTAAATTCAATATTAATCAATAAATCAAATATTTGAGAAAAAGAAAATCCTCGAGTTAAACAGTATTACAAACAACAATCAGAGACGATTTCACCAGGCAATATGATAGTCAGATGAAGAAAGGAAGCGATATAGCAAGTAATCTTTGAGTTGTTTCTTGAAAGACATGAAGCTAGTAGCATTGCGAATGACCGCCGGTAATTCATTGAAGAAACGGAAACCACGGTTAGTGATCGCATGCTGACCAAAGAGAGAGCGAGAAAAGGAAAGGTGAAGAAGATCACTGTTCCTCGTGTGATGGTTATGAATGTCTGAGTTCGCCTGGATGGGTGTATCATGCTTTATCAAACCGTTTTTTAGCGAAAACACCAAAACTGCTGTCTGGCACGCATTGAAGTAATCTAGAGGCAGTATCGACGAACTGAAGTATTGCTTAGCTGAATCCTTGTACTTCAAACCGTGAATGATACGCAACCCCTTCTTCTGCAGTAGAAGCAGTTTGTCTAATAGACAATCAGGTGCGCAATTCCATATGGGATTCAGATAGCTCAAGTGAGAATGAACATAAGCGTAATACAAGTTCAAAAGGACATTTCGAGGTAGGAGCCATCGAAGACGTTTCATTACACCTATAATCGGCGAAATCTTTTTCACTACTTTATTGACGTGCGTGTCCCACTTAAACCGGTCGTTCAACATCAAGCCTAGGTATCTCACCTCATTTTTTCTCTGAAGAGTCGTCCCATCATATGCCAGGTCAAAGTCAGGGAGTGGACTGTCGTCAAACACAATGTAATTGGTCTTCGCTTCGTTGACAAGTAATGAATGCGTGATGACCAATCACTAAGAATCCGCAAGTCATGTTGCATCAAACGACGCAAATCTTCTAGCAACCTCGCTGCATATTGGAAGGTCGTATCATCAGCGTACAGGTAAACTTTACCCTTGAAACCTTCGTCGAACAGGTCATGAAGAAATATCACGAACATCAAGGACGATAGCGTTGAACCCTGAGGAACCCCGCACTTCACACTCAGAGTGGAGCTGTTTACTCCGCCTACACTGACAAACTGTTTCCTGTCGCTCAAATAACTGCACAATAAACCAAAAGCAGGTCCACTAAGGCCAATAGACTTCAGCTTATCCATCAGTAACTGATGATTGACTGAATCAAATGCCTTTTTGAAGTCAACGAACAAGCAACTAACTGCCATTTGCTTGCTCTTTTCATTCCTGATATGCGAACAGAGGTCCAAACAACATGCTAGAGTGTTTGATTTCTTCAAGAAACCGAATTGCTTCATGTCAAAAAACTTCATCGAATTTAACCTCTCGTAAATTTGTTCATACATGATCTTTTCAAGAAGCCTCGAGAGTGAAGACAGCAATGATATTGGTCTATAATTAGCCACATCAGTTGTGTCATCACCTTTCGGTAAAACAATGACTTTAGCGACTTTCAGAATATCATCAAAATGAGAGGTCTTAATGCAGTTGTTAATTAAGCGGGAGACACATTCACACAGTTGTTGCTTATACCGTTTCAGAATCTTCACACTGATGCCATCGCTACCTGCTGCTGCTCCTGACCTCATGCCGTCAATGTAATATGACACTGTCGTTGCACTCACTTCCACAAAGTTAAACCCTTCCAAAAAACCTCGAGCTGGCGGCTCATTGCGACGAGAAGTTTTCTTTCTAGCGGGTGGAGGTCTCTTGCCTACATTTACAAAAAACTCGTTAAACTCATTCGCAACCAACCGAGGTTCTGTGACATCTAAACCACTGACAACAATCCTTGGAGACTGAAGCGATTCTGGTGACTTATTCGTAATTACCCTCTTCACCAGCTCCCAAAACTTTTTAGGATTGTCAGCTTCATCAAACTGTGCAGCATAATAGCGTTGCTTCTTCAATGCGTCCGGTAGCATATATGATTCTTAATACTAACCAGCCTCGACCTATAGTTCATGTTACTAGGGAATCGCTTGACGAGTTTATACTGTTTATCTCGACGCTTAAGAAGACTCAAGATCTCGTTGTCGATGAATGGTTCTGATGTTTTTTTCTTGATCGATTTTATAGTCTTTTTATGATTATCGGTGATCGTCTGGATAACCGATGTAAGAGAAGAAAAATCTTTGATCAACGTAAAATCAACGCTATTTAATTCTGTGGAGAAGCCAGTGTGATCAATGACATTCTTGAAGTGAAACCGTTTTAATTTTGGCAAACTAACCTCTAATCCGACAATTATACCGCGATGATCGCTGATGTGCGGTTCCATGATTTTCATATAATAATTTACATCGCACTTGTTCGTCAGCACATGATCTAAGATAGTCTTGGTCGTAGCAGTAACACGCGTCGCGTAACGCGGATCAATTTTGTTAAGAATGAAAAAACCATTAGAATCCACAATGGTCTCATATCGAAAAACTTCAGAGCCCTTCGTCAACAAATCTACATTCATGTCGCCGAAAAAGAGTGTCTCTGTATCTGTTGACAAAATACTGTCAAGAGAATCAATAAAATGTAAGAAATCACTGGCATCATCCTTATCAATCGGACGATAATAATCGCAGATGTTGAACTTAATTTGTGGCAGTGCCACTATGACGACACTTGACACCTCGTACGTCTTATTCAAAACCTGGCTCGACTGAAATGCTTGGTTTATCAAAACACTAACACCACCACCTTCTTTATCCTTCCTAACATTCCATCCTATCATTACATTTTTGTTGCGAATCGAAGCTTAATGCGTCACCCCCCTCTGATTTCAGAACTTTTGTAACTGGAAGAAAATAGTCTTACCTTAGTTGATTAATGCGTCACACTTTTCTGATTTCACAGCTTTTGTAAGCAGGCATAAAGACTTGCGTCACACCTCCTCTGTAAGAGGGGGGGGGGAAGTCAAAAAGTTCCTGTATATATGTTCCTTAGTCTACGAAAAAATTTCTTGTGAATTTTTTGGCGTGTAAGACTTGCGTCACGGGCGCATTGCTACCGCGCGCCCATGATAAATGGATAGGAAGATCGATTATAGTCTAAAGTTCTTTTTCCGACCAATAAAAACAAATATTTCCAGTGATATCACGAAAGGTGCTGGATCCTCAACCTCTTTATTCGTATGAGAAAGGAGCCAAAAACAATGGGGCTAATTAAGGGCTGAACGGGCCTGCAAGTCGGGTCGAAACATGTCAAATGTGTTTTCTACTATATTCGAATTATTTTTAGACTATCCCGGAGTCATTCTAAAGGGGCTGATTAAGGGCTGACAATAAGACCAATCTTGAGTTCTGCCGTGTTAAGCCCAAACAACGTATCGTCAAAAAATATCCGTTAGAATAAATAACGTAAAATTAAGAAGCTTTTAACGCTTCTGAAGGTTTCGAAAATTATGATCTCTAAACGCACTCATAGGACATTCAAAAGCTTTCAATTCTAAATTGAGAAGAATTTTATTTTATATTATTAAAGTTTTTGAATGTCATATGAGTGCGTTTAAAGATCATATTTTTATGTGCAATGGCTGAATTCTCTTTTGTGTCACAACTAGCCACAAAGGGATCCACCGGCGCCTAAACTTGTTGTTTGTTGCAGGAAATAGACTACAGATTTTCATCCACTATTCGGTCTCCTACTTCAACATAGCGCGCTGATACATCTTTACCACACTTGTTTATTGTAAAGTGAGAAAGTTAAGAAGGTTAGAAAGTTATTACCTAAATGATGTACAACCGAGGGGGAAACGACGACGGCAAATGGTGGGACAGGTGCCATTTGCTATAGGAGCAAATAGAAGGAAGTAGCAAGCGAATAGAAGGAAATAGATACGTATTTTCCCTACTATTTCTTTAATTTAATCAATTCTTCAGGCCAAAATTAAGAAATAGCCTGAATTTAGGCTCAAATTTTATATTTCTTAGGGTAAATACAGGTGTGGGACAGTCTTTTGTTTTAATTTTTGCAACTAATAATTCAACGTGAAGTTAGCTGCAGTTGCAAGAAATCAGCTGATTTTTAAACTTTTCAATGAAGTCAAGTGATTTTGGTACATTTATGAATGAAATCAGCTGATTTCGTTGCAATGACGTTAGTTTCAGTTACAACTGCAGCTGACTTCACGTCGAGTATTACTTGCAAATAAAACAAAAGACTGTCACGTACTTGGGTAAATACGAAAGAAACACCTGCGTCCTTCTTTTTGCTATTAGAAGGAAATTCCAATGGTGGGACACGATTTGCCATTTTCCTTCCCCCCTCGTGTACAACCCAGTGGGTTCTTACAATTTATTGTAACATTCAATAAAGAAATTTCAATAAACGCAGAAAATAATTCTTCCTATTCTTCTTCGAATCTTGCAATCCTTTGAAAATATCCAAAAAATCTATTGAAAAATATCAAAAGATTGCGCAAGATCGAAACTTTGGTCATGCAGGTATTCTCGCACAACTCAGAGAGAAGTTTACCGAAATGTATATGTCAGAAGGGACCGCGTTTCTGCTTCGAAAGAAGTTTTCAAACGTGGAAACATTTGTCGTGATTCACACGAATGGATCGACGACAGATGGAGGAACAGGTCAGGTGTGCACTCAGTTGACTTGGAATACGATGTATCCATAGCTCTGGGTTCATACACCACCGTTTTTCAGTCAGAAATAGTCGCTATTTGTGAGAGTTCGGATACGATGCAGCGAGATGGCGTCAGAAATGAGAAAAACGCAATTTGTTCAAACAGTGAATCGTTTATCGAGGCACTGTAATCAGTCAGAGAGACTTCAGAAACTCTGTCAAGAGACAACAAAATTACAAATTACATTGACCAGAGCACTCAGAAGTTCAAAGGAACGATATTGCTAACCAATTGACCAGAGAGATAGTAGTTTTACCAGATCAGAACCTTCAGTAAATGGGCCATTCCACGAAAACTCCGTTCCCACGCTCGAAATGCTCAGTTGTTACGAAAAAATATTAATAGAAAATGGTGCATCAGACGTATTGATCCCTTAACTAGAGGATAGTAACTTTTCTATTGCTTTCATTTTGCAACTACTGAGAATTTCACGCGTGGAAACGAAGCGGACCGTGGAATTGCCCAAATACGCAGGTTTGATTAACTCATTATAGAAGGCGAAAATGAACGGTGTCACCAGGGTAGATGTGATACACTCTCAACGTGCAGCTAATCGAAAGAATTTTTGAACAGATGCAATGCCGAAAATACGAAGTTTCTGTTGAGCCTCAACAGGAGAAAATTGAGAAAACTCATTTCAGTTTGAGCTACCACCTCAGCCAGATGGGAATACTTATAAATGTAATTTAGGAAATCGTGTTGATCTTTTGGCCTTTGTCGACCATTTCTGGCAGTTTCAGTTATAAATGATTAATATTAAAATTATATAAAATTATTAATATTAATTGTATAAGGTGAAGTTCCACATATTGATGGCGTACTTTGTTACAGTTTTACTAAGAATCTCCAATACATTCAGTAATCATAGTTCTTTCATGCAATAGAATGGTCCTTCCTCTAGCGCATGAAACTACTGGATCTTGAATCCGAAGTACGCAGCCTTCGAAAAGTTGCAACAAGTGGAAGACTGCATTTTCGGCTAGGAAGCCTGGGATCAAAAAAGGATATAAGGAAATGTTAAAGCCATTAGCAAGTACTCCTTGGAAAAATAATTTCCAATTTGACACCAGGCTTCGTACTTTATCATGGTTCGACGGCACAGAGTAGGCAGCCTGATGCCAAAAATTTGAGCATATCATTATGACGGCATTGACGCATGATTCACAACGCATCAATTTTTATCTTGGCACCAGGCTGCCTTCTTGAGTTATGCTCGTTTAAATAAGGAAGGCAGCGGCAGCCCGGTGCCAAGATGAAAATTGATGCGTTGTGAAGCATTCGTCAATGCCGTCATGGTGATATTCTTCAATTTTTGGCACCAGGCTGCCTTCTTTTTCATTGTTCAAGGTCACATAGAGGGCAGCCTGGTGGATACTAGATTCAAACTTCCCCAATTTAATTTTTTGGCACCAGCCTGTCTTCCCCGACTTGGCTACTGCAACACCACCTTGGGGTCGTTCGTAAATTACGTCACGCTAGAGGAAGAGGGAGGCTCTGAGATTTGTGTGCCAGATTGTGACGGAACGATATGAACTAGAGGAATATTACGATACGCTGTAAACATTTGCAATAATTTTAAATTTTCCTTCAATTGACACTTTTAGTGCGGTTTGAATTTGAATTTTTCATGCGACATATGCGTAAATTGCGTACGTTTCCACGCGATCAGAGCGTAAATTACGTACGTTTCCACGCGATCAGAGCGTAAAATACAAACAATAGGTTTTTATACTGCCACCTAACGTCAAACAGTTAAACTTTATGACAAATTTCAAATTTTGCAAGTGCTAAAAGCGTCAATTTTCTATGTGATCGCTCATAAAGTATGTCACGCGTGCAACATTAGAAACATTAGAAAAAATTGAAACTCAAACGAAAATTGATGTGCCGATCTTGGATGCTGTATCTCAATTATGATGTTCAATGTTTTTATAGCGTTTAATAATTCGCAAGAACAATAGCCATTTTGTCACTTAGTAGATCATCATAATGGACCTCTGAAACTGCGTCAAGTTTCGGAATGACGTCGAATTCATAATTAAGTTGATTTCAAGCAGCTTTTTTGTTGCATAAACACAATAGTTATTTGTGTGTCTGTTTTTGACGACTGATTTTAGGCAACTTCGCGTGTTGCAGACCGGTCTACATGCGAAAGTGCCTAAAATGAGTCGTCCAAAACAGATACACAAAAAATTTTTCATGCAGAGGTCCAAAATCGAGAGAAATTTATAAAATTTGGCCTCGAGGCATGAAAGTTATTTTCATGATAAGGGGAGGCAATAGAAAATTGCTTAACAAGGTTGACGTCTGTGGCCAAAGCAGAGAAAAATGCAGAGAGAGTAAAGTTTGTGGCACAAGCAGAGAAAATTGCAATGAGAGTGAAGTTTGTGGCCAGAGCGTAGCGAGGACCGCAATTCACGCGAAAGTAAAAAAAATTTCATCCCATTTCATAAAATTTTCGTCCCATGGGATGAAATTTTTACTTTCGCACCGCATATGAAGCATGAAAAATAATTATTTTTGAGGACATTAGGAGGAGTTTTTGTTGATAGCTTAATCTTAGCGAGTAGCGACCAGCGAGATTCCGTTCGCTAAAGTCACGATTTGCAGTAGCTAGTCGCTACTAGCGAGGTAAATGGACAAAAAGTCGCGCTACTGGCGACGCTAACTTAACCTTGTTCTTGTGTTATCCATCTGAAAATATTCTTTAGCACAGATAAAATTTTCTTTACATGCGACGGGACCGAAAATAAGAGCATTTTTGTAAGTTTTTTTGGGATTTCGCTCATTGGCATGTAAACTTGTATGTGAACCTATTTTGGACGATTGTTTTGAGGCACTTTCGCCTGTATACCTCTTGTTGTTCAGTCTACCAATCGCGAAATTCCCTACAATCAATCGTTCAAAACAGGTACACATATAACTATTCCTCAAGGTTTAGTTGCATCAAAAATTGTGGTTTTTTGCATTCCGAAAACAGTGCAAATTTTTCTTGAAAAATTGGATGACCTCATAAAAAACTGAGTATATTGTGAATGGGCTAATTGTTACCTTAAACAAATTAGCGAAAACAAATTTGTTCATCTAATACTTGGAATGACATCACTCGACTCGACGCCGTACGCGTGTTCCGTGTTCTGAATGGAAAAATTAGCGAAAAAATTCAAAATTTGAGCTAATTGGAACAAGCAACAAAATGACGTCGTTACGTTCACAACGATTTACATTACGATGAAAAATGCAAATATGAACAAGAAACCGTAAACTTGGAATCTCGAGACTAATTTTGGGTAGCACGTTTTACATTTTATTAGCGCCAAATGAAGCTTTAACTTTAGTTTAAGCTTTTTTTAGATCAACATCTTTTACGTAATTTTTTGTTATTAATTTAGAGGTTTATCTGTTGTTGTGGTTAAAAAAATGAAAACAATTCATTAAACGTTCACAATGTTTGAAGCTTATAGATCGGAAAATTTTCATATAAACTGGATTTGCTTCAATCTATAGATTTAGTCATTTGTTAACATTTAAGTGGATTGGAGCTGTAACTACTTGGAACACAATCATTTTTATGATTGGAATTTATCTAATTTTTAACTACATTTTTTTACTTAGTTTAACGACAATGGAAAAAAATCTGTACATTCTTATAAGGCAGTAAAAAGTCTCTGTTTGTGAGTTTTTGTGAGTTTGTGAGTGCTTGTAAGTTTTGTGAAGTTCATTTTAAAAATGAAAAAAACGTATTTTTAAGAAATCGTGCATTTTGGACATTAGTTTTTACAATTAAACTACTTATAGTGACCTTCATTGTTCTATGCACTTTGTGTAACGATTTGTTTTTTCGTATAAAAATAATTTGTACGCGGAGTCTACATAGTGTATTGAGTGACAGACGTGTTGCTGCAAGGTGTTTGAAGTTGACTGGTAAGAGAAATTTAACAATTGTGAATAAGAACTTTGTGTACATTTTTCGAACTTGTGAAGCTTTTGAAAGCTTAGCATTTGTCTAATTTCAATTTCAAATTTAAAATCGAGACAAGAAAATTTCACTTTACTTCGATCTGTGAGAGAACAACCCAAACGTTAGATAGGTTTTTAAAATATAAAAAGTACCACTTTTCACCAGGCCGCAGAAACACAAAAATCAGCAAATGATCAAATGATTGCAACTTTTCATGGAGCCTTTATTTTACATATTTTCATTTTTAAGGGATTAACAGGCATAATCCGAATAGAGGATCAATGTGTTTTACCTGCAGGCATTTTTTGAACCACATGCTTAACGTGGAATCCGAACCACGCCTAACGGTAGCTTGCATTTTACTATCAGGATTTCTTCTGGTGCTAATTGTATCTCCGCCTAAAGTTAGACTTAGATATTTGTACACAGAATTCATCAAATATGTGTGAAGTCATTCTTCTGTGTACGATTCGTTGCGGTAGCAAATCCACAACTACCCAAATAATAAAGCCTGGGTGTGCCTACAAACTCAAAGAACGCCATACAAAAACATTTGGGACAAGTCACCATATATACACGAACTTTTGAGTTTTTTCCCTCTGCCCCTCTACCCTTCTAAATTATTTTTTAAAAAAAATTACGTCGTAGCAGCCTAGACTCATCAAAATCGGTTGAAATTCGGTCAGAAATTCTAAGAAAGTTGTCAGCAAGTGTCAGACACTCTCAGAAAGTTATCAGCAAGTGTCAAAAAGTTGTCAGCAAGTCTTAGAAAGTTGTCAGCAAGTCTTTAAAAGTTGTCAGCAAGCGTCAAACAGTCTCATAAAGTTGTCAGCAAGTTTCAGAAAGTTGTCGGAAAGTCTCAGAAAGTTGTCGGAAAGTCTCAGAAAGTTGTCAGCAAATGTCAGAAAGTCTCGAAAACTTGTCAGAAAGTTGTCAGTAAGTGTAAGCTAGTCAAAAATTGTCAGACAGTTTCAAAAAGTTGTCAGCAAGCCTCAGAAAGTTGTCAGCAAGCGTCAGACAGTCTCAAAAAGTTATTAACAAGTGTCGGAAAGTTGTCATCAAGTGTCAGAAAGTTCTCAGCAAGTGTCAAAAAGTTGTCAGCAAGTGTCAGAAAGTTGACAGCAAGTGTCGCAGAGCTCACCTTATAAAAATACTGATATCACAAGTCCACTTTCAAAATATTTATATCTTTGAGTAGCCAAAAGAAACTCTTTTGGAAGATTTCTTGATCGTGGAAGATATATTGATATCGTCAGAGGTGACGCTATCGCTGATAAGGCGCAAACATTTGTTTGAATAGAATGTTAGCTTGTGGTCAAAGTTTTATTCTTAAAAAAATTTGCACCACTTTTTTTAAAACAAAATTACGTTGTGTTCAAAAAATGGCGTCACAAATGCCAGATATAACGGCGAAATAATTTTTCTGTACTTTCAGTGTGAATGATAAATATTAATAATCAAAGTCAAGGGAGTGTCCACATCAATAATATGTGACCAAGTTTCCGGTATTATAGGTTATGTTCCACAATTCGAATAATACCTATACCTACAACGTACAGTGGGAAGGAACCCGGAACTCGCAATCGAAACGGAATCGGTTGAATGTCAGAACCCCGATAATATTTCCATCTTCCCGTTTTCAAAATCGAACGGGCACGCGCAGCGAAAACTGTTGCCCACACACCTCTAGTACAGCGCTGTCTAAAATCATTCAATCATGAGAAAGGTCCGGATTTTGAAAATTCCCACTGTGAAAATTATTTGCTGATTGGACAGTACCGATGAATAAATAAGGCATATGTTTGACTGATCACCGAAAAATAAATTTTTGATCACCAGGAAATACAATTTGTGCCACAAGGAAACTAAAACAGTGCTTTTTAGGCTCGATGGTGTTTCCGAACATTTTTTAAAGCGAGTAATATATAGCTAGAAAAGCTACCTATGTTTAGATGTAACTAATGTGGTCAATAAGTTAGTTTTATTTTTTGTTGGTGATCATAGGTGAATTTTCTGGTGATCAAAAATTATTTTTCGGTGATTGCTTGACCCAATAAATATGCTGCAAACGCTTCTCTAAGAACGGTGAAGGGAAAACTACCCTCGAGAAGTAATTCAACCCTCTTGCATGTATTTATTCAGCGAATCATAAGAAGAATGAAAAAATAGTAACATTAACAGCATTGACTTCAATACAAGTTTTTGAAGATTCCATTTACTATTTTGCTCACTAAAAATATACAGAAGACTTTCGAATTTGCAGTTCAAATTTCTTTGAATGCTTTGCAGGATTTATGCACCTAAAACCGTAATTGGAGTCGGCATAGGATTAAATCATTACTTTCAAAGTGCCCATTTGTGGTCAGAACTCATATAAAAGACTAACCTGGATAAAAAATGCAAAGCTGTAGATGACAGAGAGTATGGTAGTTGTAGGACCTATCGCAGGCGAATGTTTATGTAAGAAGTAATGTTCAGTAAGGGTCCGGTCGGAGATATCTTCTTAGAGTGAGAATGAGAGTTTGGTGGGCTATAGGCTCAGGGCTTGTAGATGACATCCTTTTTATCGAAGTATTTGCGAGTTGTTTATTAGCTAAAATTTACTCCTCTGTTACAAAGTTTCAGTATGTAGAACAAAACTTCTGATTAGAAGAACCTTTCCTCTAATAAGAAAGACTTAACTTTTTTCAACAGCTCAAATAAAGCTTAGCGCCCTCGTAGCCATCCATCTAGCTACAAGTGAAGACTAGGTGTACTTAAGAATGTGTCATGCAGTGAAACGATATTTTATAGAGCGCACGCAAAGAGAATATAAACGAATTTTCCAGATGCACCACCCCTTGTAATAGATACAGTCAGTTTTGCTATATGCTACGATATAAGTGGATATTGGATGTACCTCCCTCCGATACAAACATACAGTAAATATGTGATCACACGGTGGACATTTTTAATGAGAAATAATCCCTGTGAGACAATTGCCTTGAAGATGATTTTCAATACGTGGTGGCAAGTGTCAACATTACCACTGGTTGAAACAACACTGTCCGGGACTATATTCTCTGGGACCTGAAAACTTCTCTCCGGACTTAATTATTCTAGAGAAATGGTACGTGGTTAGATCAACGCTTTTTTAAAGTCTATAAGCTACGCCTTGGATGGTTGAGAAGACTATTGTTTGTACAATGCTTGCGATGACCTTTTATCGAACGAACTTATATTTTACGAAACTCACAAAACTGAGATTTGTACATTATATTCTTATTATCACTTAAATAACTAATTACGTTTCATTGATGCATTTATACGATGACAACTTTACCCGGATAACAATTATCATCGCAGTTAACATGTCATTTGATTGCATTTGAAATTCAAGTTCATGTAATCCCACAAACCACACTTAAATCATAAAATTGCTTCAACAAACTAATAATTTTTTTTATGTAAATTCAAATCAACTCTTGACGCAACTAAACATCGAATTGTTGCGCTGGTGCGGTTTGTGTTCGAGCTAAACGAAACACGCGAAACATCCGATGGCATCTCCATTTTTCTAATTGTATTCTTGGTTCAAGGAACAAATTATTAGCATTTATAATTCATCGGTTTTTCTTTTTCCCTCTTAACAACCTTTTGAACTGAAATTAGGAATTCATCTGTTCGTGTAAGAATTTTTCCCGATAAATTGCGTTTTTCTAAGATGAAAATTATTTTACGACACATGGAAATAATGCGTTGATTTTTTTATAAATCGAATTGTAATAGTTTCAAATTCCAATTATTTCCGCGCATATTGACACACAACATATAAGCAAATTTTGGCCAGTATCAGAGTATCAACACAACAAAAACAGTTACGACGATTTCTCCTCGAAGTTTATAATATTTTACTGGTGAGTTAAACCCTCATGCAAAATCGTGGGAATAATTTTACTTTAGCAGTGCAGCCATGCATTAATAACTTCCCGCATTTATCAGATGCCAATCCAATTTATCTCACAATATTCACGCATGTAGATCCATCCAAAAAAATGGAAAAAAGTTATGCCCACACATACGAACAAAAAATTAAGATTTTTTTTCCGTAAACTGCGGAACCATATATACAGCTAAGTTTTGACTTCCCCCCTAGCGCCTTGCGACGTACCCCCCGGAAAATATGTTTCCCGGATTCTACGGAAAATTCTAAGGCGAAATGTCTTTTCTCTTTTCAGTCAGACTCAGACTGCGCATTCCAAGCGTGGGATATCCCTAGAACCAGTCAAGCATTTTTAAAGTATTAGCGCTCACATTTCCCAGGATTGACCCTGTGTGGCGCAAGTACTGAATACTGAGCTCTTCAAGACCGTTATGTCCCGAAACCAGTTTGCTCATAGTTTCCTATGGCTAGCTCGTTCCGATACTCCACTGTCAGCGCTGGACCGGTACTTGGATATGTTGTACACTTATATACTGTTTCATTCCTGTAACAGTGACTAACAACAACCGATGTCGCTCGAGCATCAGTCGGACTGACTACTAAATATTGTTTGGAATATTAATTTCAATATAATTCTTGCAAGTAACCTGTATCGTCCTTACTTACCTTTTCATTTACCTTTGATCTGCTGACGTTGCCTGAATTTGTTGTTACCCTCCGATGTATGTTGCTTGCCTATTGTATTCTATTGTAATATGACGAAATTACCCTTACAAGAGGTGGAGAATTCTTTCCTTTAGCGTTACTCTTACTCTCTGATAAATTAGGTTTAAGAGAATATTTCTTCAAGTGAAATCTGAAAAACCACAAATCAAACATCGGAGCACTACAGTGAAGCAAAGTTTCAGCATGTTGCAGGTAGTACAAGTCCTAGCATTCTAGAAGGGAGGCTCGACATATTCACGAAAATATACAATTCAATTGAATTAAAAATTTTGTTTATGTTTTGTTTTGTGTTTGTTTCACTAATAGAACTAACTTGAACTTGAACCTGAACATTCGGCGTTCACTATTCCCAGCACTCATACGTTATAATATGTTTCGCATCCGTACTAGAACTGCGCTGGACCGCCGCTCCACATGCAAAAATCTTACATGCCAACAACAATCACCATCGCTTGACCAAATGATCGGACTAGCTACTTATTTTGGACGCTATTTACCTGTTCCATTCAGTATTACGTTACTTACGCACCATCCTGTCGTGTATAGAGCGAGGGACCAGGTTATCCGTATCTTTCGATATTGTCCTTTACCCGAGATTTTTAGTTTGACGATGCAATGTCGAGTAGTTTTTTTTTTTTGTTATTTATTCAACTCATTTAAAATATAGTTACAATTTTTACAGTAAAATAAAATAAATTTACAGTCATCCAGACTTTTCCAAATTTATATACAGAGAATTCTTGATACCATTGTATCTTAATTAGTTATGTAGAAACTAGAAAATTCAGGGAAAATTCGTTGGCGGAATTTTTAAAATTATTTGTATTGTTGAAATTTCAATATTTTTAGATTGAAAAAGACGTGAAAAACAATCAATATTCTCATTTTTTGTAATTTACTTAGCCTAACCTAACCTAACCTAACCTAACCTAACCTAACCTAACCTAACCTAACCTAACCTAACCTAACCTAACCTAACCTAACCTAACCTACTTAACCTAGGGTACAACCGTTTTGAGATGTAACTAGCTCAAATTTATCTAGCCGAAACAATTCTTAATCGATCGATAATTGTTTATTCAAATATTTCCCGTATATGTGAGTCTAAAAAGATAATAGCTTGGAAGCAGTACCCTTCACAATTGAGTGAGTAGGCTTATAAAAACTGTTAGCGATCCGTTCGTTTGAGAACTTCCCGAAATTACTAATAACACTGTTGTCATGTGAGTAAGTTTTGCTGAGCATATTCTTTGCCAACCCATACAGGTGTTCGTTGAGCCTTGGTATCTTTGTAATTATGTGAAGCTCCTCAGTCGATATAAGTTTGTAATTTGTTCGGGACCTTCTAAAGTTGATCGCCATGCGAAGGCATTTATTTTCAAAAACTTTCAATCTTCTAATCAGGTATTTTGGCAGACTGTGCCAAATTCCCACTGCATATGTGAGAACTGGCCTCAAAATGGTTTTATAGGTCTTTATTTTCACTTCCTGCGAAATGCCATTATTAGCTTTCATAACAGGATATAGTTTGTGGAGTCCTGTATGTGCCTTCAGCAACATTCTATTTATGTGTTCGTTGTGTTTGAGATTACTTTGAACATAGTAACCCAAATGTCGAACGCTCGTTTTGAAAGGGATCTTGGTGTTATTTATTTCTAAGGCAGGAATGCTTCCCAATATTTGATCTACGAATTAAAAGAGCTTCTGATTTTCCTGCATTCACTTTGATTTTCCATTTCTCAAAGTAGCATTGTAATTTTCTGAGATGGCTTTGAACGTTTGATCTTGCTCTATGTTGAAATTCCCTTGTAGAGAATGTGTTTGTATCATCCGCGAATAAGGTCATAGTCGTATTCATGTGCACAGGTATATCGCTCATGAAAATGATAAATAGTAATGGCCCCAGAATGGAACCTTGAGGGACTCCGTCATTTACTAAGACTGGGTCTGATAACTGTTCGTCCAAAATGATGCGAAAATTTCTATTTTTGAGGTAGGATTGTATTATCTTGATGAGATAATTGGGAAAATTCATTTTTATCAGTTTGAAAATTAGCCCCTCAACCCATATGGTGTCAAAAGCCTTCTCTATATCAAGGAATGCAGCTAATGTGATTTTACGATCATTGAAACCCATAACTGCTTCTTCATATAATCTCAAGAGAGCATGTGTCGTAGAGTGTCCTTTCCTGAAACCAAATTGATTGTTTGGCAGTAAATCATTTGTGTTGCAGTGCTCTAGCATTCTTACGTACAGAACTTTTTCGAGGATTTTACTTAGGTTGCTCAAGAGACTAATAGGTCTTAAATTCTTTATTTCATTCGCAGGCTTGCCAGGTTTTGGGATCGGTATCACATGAGCTGATTTCCAAGAAGCAGGGAATTTTCCTGAGAGCAATATTCGGTTAATTATTTCTGCCAAAAATTCATGCGCTGAATTTGGAAGTCTCTTCAAGACAATGCTTGGTATCAAGTCTGGACCAGTAGACTACTTATTTTTAAGTTTCCCAATAACGAAGCGGATTTCATCACCGCTAGTTGGAGTTATCTCAGCCGGAATTGCTGCAGTGGTTAAAGAGAACGAGTGTATCTCAGACATTACCACTTCATCGAATTCAGAACTACCCATAGATCTATTCTGTACATGAATTTTACTGAATTCGCTGGCTATCATGTTCGCTTTGTCAATTGGATTACTAACTAGTGAACCATCACTCTCCCTCAGTTCAGTGATAATTTTACTACCTGTGCCAATCAGTTTATTTATGTTTCTGTACATCTTATTATTTGGTTTGATTTGCTTCAATTTACACATCAAAATATTTGAAACTCTAATATCAATACAATCTTTTATGGCCATGCTTAAGTGATCTATTTCCTTTTTCACTTTAGGATCTTTTGATTTACTTCGAAAATACGCTCTTCTCAATTTTTTTTTTCTTTCAACGTAGCACATTAAATCCGGGTACAAATGTTTGTTGCTAGTAAATGATTTTTTGGGAATTGCCTCATCCATTCCATGTCTAATGGCTTCCGTCAGAAGCAGGACCTTAGAATCTATTTCACCATCATTATTATATGACACTAAGGTAAGTTCATTGTCTACTATTCTCCTGAATTTATCCCAATTCGCTTTATTATAAACGAAATGCGAAGCAGGAGCTTCTAATGACACATTGTCATCAATTTTCAGAAAGTATTCCACTGAACAGTGGTCTGGGTTGAACTCAGTAACCCCACTACTGACTACCTCAACATTCTTAGCGAGTGCCAAGTCTATAGTACTAGGATTTTGTTCACTCCTGTAGCACGTGTATTCATCAGGATAATTCAGTTCCGCCACATTATCATCAATGAGAAATTTGTATAGGGTGTTACCGTTTCTGTTATTTTCTGCATTGTGCCAATATCAGTTTTTCGCATTGAAGTCCCCTCCCATGAATACTTTCGTGTGAATGTTCATGAGCTTCAGTAGATCATGTCTCAACAGTTTTTTGGGGCAATAAAATGAACTTACGATGAGAGATTTTGCATTACCCAGTGATATCTGAACGCAAGTTGCTTCAGAGGATATAAGCAAGGGAGTATTAACTACCTTGTGTTTGATGTTTTCTCGTATGAGATTTGCAGTACCCCCACCACTATCGGACAGACGATCATTCCTGTATATCCTGTAGTGAGGAAATTTAACGGAGTTGCAATGATTTAGTTTCGTTTCACTCAGTAACAACAAATCGGGATCATGTTTAGATAAAAGGTGCGCGACCTCTACCTGTTTTACTTTGCCTCTTATAGAATTGACATTCCAAGCTATTATCCTTAGACTATTACGTAATTTAGCTATGTGAATTGTGATAGGAAATCAATTATCATTATTTTTTTCAATAAAACATCATTTACCTTTTTGTATTCGGGTACGAATGATTGGATTTTTTGTATTAAATCTGTCAAATTGCAATTAAATAAATTGGTGACTTCATTACTCAAGAAATTGATGCTATTATCTTTTCCACTTTTATCGTTGTTTGACATCAAGGCTTGGCTGTACGATACATTACTATTTACGAATGAAGTTTTACTAGGAAATTTCGTGTTATTAGTAGAACTTACTTTTTTGGTACTTTTACCTGTATTCTGTTGTGGTTTTTTCAGGTTTTCGGCATATTTGATGTAGAGTGGGCATTTTTTATAGCTTGCAGGGTGGGCGTCGTTGCAGTTAACACACTTAGCTGGTTGTTCGTTTTCAAGCGGGCAATCTCCGGGAGAGTATCTATCAGTGCACTTGACGCAGCGATATTCAAGACCACAATTGGATGCTGCATGACCAAAGCGTTGGCATTTCCTACACTGGGTGCCGGCGTCTTTTTTGATAAATTGATGCCAAGAAGCAGCTTGGTGGCAAACATATTTGATTGTTTTCATTAATTCCCCAATTTTGGTTCCCTGCTCGAAATTCACAATGAACATGTCCAAGATCACTTTTCCTTTTCCGTACATTTGTTGCACACTAAGTGCTTTCACATTTTGAGTGGATAAATCGTTGATTATATCTTCAGCAGTGTACGTGTGATGAACACCTTTGAGTACCAATTTTAACGGCTTTCTGTCCGATGCAGTGAAGGTATAGAACGGAATATTCTGTTTGGCAAGAAACTCTTTCAGTGCATTGTGAGCTTCTAAAGACTCTAATGTTACGTTGTAGCCTTCTTTCAGGATTTTAAACATAACTTTTCCTTTTATCATTGTCTCAATGTTAGAGATAGCGTCTTTAGGGTTTTTGAAAGGCTTAGTTATTATTATCGGCGGAATTCTTTGCTTACGAACATGTTTTCCTGAATTACTCAATTCAAATTGCTTGACATTGATGTTTTTGCTTATTTTGCCGGCCAGGTCCTCTGTATCAACATAAGAGTCCAAAATTGCAAACGGGTTTGTGTCGAGCAATGATTTTCTCAATAACGTTTGGGAAATGTTCGTTTGGATGTTCTGCATTGTCGTCGAAAGAATTGTTTTCGTTCTTTTGGGATCTTCAAAAACGCAGTCATCTTCATTATTATCTCGGGGCCTGGTGTTCTTTACGGATGTTTCAGAATTATTCGTTGTTGATGTTTTCATACCTTCCATTTCAATATTAGTTTTGTCAGGCGGGTCAACGCCTTCATTCGATGATGACATTGCAATTTCAATTACCGCGTAACTAAGTATTCGGTTGAACTATTTATTTACTTTGTTTATTTTAATGCTGTTTAAGCACAAAACTTATTGAAAAAATTTATTAAACGTTCGGCAGCGATTTTTAAATACGTCCGTATAGCTTGAATGCACAAACTGAACTCGACGTCGAGTAGTCATACATAGTACATTCGAGAAGTTTATTGTTTGCGAATTCCGGACCGGAAGATGTCTGTGAGCGATGGATTGTTGACGAATAATGGCTGCGATTGTTGTTGGATTAGTTGCAACGATTGATTGAGGTGAATGTCAATTGATATGCCCGTTTTCGTGATTGTACATGTTCCTCTAACCGGTCTGTTGAACCGTGCATCATCTTCATGTGTCTAACCAACTTCTGGTAATCTTTCAAGGCATACAAACAATAAATAATATTTGGAGTCGTTGATTATGATGTTGTTTCGCCATGAACGTAATAGAGCAGGAATGATTTCGCTTGATTTTGCACTGAAGTGTTGTCCAAATTGGATTCGTCTACATCCCCAGTGCTCTCGTTGGTGTGGTTGTAGAGTCCATCAAGTGTGTTGTATTCGGAGTCAATTTTCAATCCATGAGCAACGTCGTAAAAAAAACAGAAGTATGTGAGTCGAATTCCACTTTTTAAGCATTTCAAACGTTTCACACTCGTTTAGCTTTACCGACACTGCTTTCATCAAGTTTTGCTGACTTAAAATTCCACAAAGTGTCTTTTCTCTTTTTACCCATTTAAATCGGTTCAGTGGATCCGGAGATATCTTAAAAATTTGGTTACCTGTACTCCATGCATCACGCAAAACTAAATGGGATAATATATTTGACCGATAAATGAAATCAATAGTACCGATAAAAAATAATAAATGGCCGATAAAACAGCTACAGATAAAAAGTAATAAAGTGCCGATAGAAATGTTGGAATGTTAGCAG
The DNA here is from genome assembly GCA_029228625.1 of Pseudolycoriella hygida. NCBI lineage: Eukaryota > Metazoa > Arthropoda > Insecta > Diptera > Sciaridae > Pseudolycoriella > Pseudolycoriella hygida. The sequence continues at coordinate 136,726,618 of CM055404.1, forward strand.
TACCGATAAAATAATTCCAAAGTACCGATAAATTTTCTCAGATAAAAAGTGATAAAGTACCGATACTTTAGGTAGTTTATCATTTTCTATTATTTATTTCTTATCGTTCGTTTATTATTTTTTATCGGTCGTTTATTATTTTTTATCGTTCAAATATTATTTTCTGTCGGTAAAATATTATTTTATATCGGTCAAATGTTATTTCTTACCGGTTAAATGTCATTTTTTATCTATAAATATTTTCTATCAAACTAAAGAATCGCTAACTCTGATATTGAAAAGAAAGCCGGCCATATGCGTTTCTACCTGGACAAGGCAAGCAACTCATTTTTTTGAAGATTCGCATAAAATTGGTCAAGTTTCCAAATTTATGTGGAGTCAATTGGCGCTTTCGCGAGGATACCAGAAACTGGGATAACGGGAAACGCATCTAGCCTAGCGGGAAGACATTGAAAATTGCAAATTCACCGAAAGCGAATTTTTGCCTCATTTTAAATTTTTTAAGTAAATATGCGAAGAAAAACTAACCAAGAAGCATAACTGGCAGGGAAATGAAGTTGACCGGGAAGTATAGCTGACAGGGAAGTAAAGTTGACTGGGAAGTAAAGTTGACCAAGAAATATAGTTGACCGGGAAGTATAACTGACCAGGAAATAAAGTTGACTGGGAGCATAACTCATAGAGAAATATAACTGATATACATAATATAATATATAAATATAATATAAAATAATGATCCGTTACAACCCGTCCGGGTCAGAGGCTAGATCATTTTATTTACTAGTTCCGCAATTTTTTGTGAGTTTTTTCCTCACGTGGATTCTCTTAGAGATCCTTTCATTACCGACGTTTTTGTTACTGTGTCAATGGTAAATTGCACACAAACCTAGAGCCATCTATGATGTACTAGGACGGAAACTAGTAGGGCTTAGAATGCCTGTTCGCCCCATCAATGTGTTTTACCTGTAGGCATTTTTTGGACCACATGCTTAACGTGAATTCCGAACCTTGCCTAACGGTAGCTAGCATTTCACCTTTAGGATTTCTTCTGGTGCTAATTATACCTCCGTCTAAAGTTAGACTCAGATATTTGTACACAGAATTCATCAAATATGGGTGACGTCATATTTGCCAAACTTCTGTATACGATTCGTTGTGGCACCGAGTGCACAACTAACCAAAATTATGAAGCCTGAGTGTGCCTAGGAACGTTACTTTCATGCTATACATTGAAGAAAAATCCTATAGAGAATTTGTCCCCACCAGGATTGAACCCGGATATTCTCGGTGGAAAGCCAGTACGTTAGCACTAATGTAATATATATAATATAAATGGCCTGGAAATGGGAAACGACTCCGCTCGCGATTCTTAAGCATTTCTTTATAAAATTTTCGCTTGCTGCGCTACAGCAACTGAAATTCTCGTTATGACAATCCCTACAATTTAAAATTTTTACAAAATTATACAAAAGTGCAAGGACAGTCAGAAATTTCGTCTATTTTGCCTGCTGCGCTAAACTTGAAGAACAAATGTCTGACATTTCAATGTCAATGTTTTAATGTTTTCTCTACCCCCCCCCCCCCCCTGCATCGAGAATTTCTCCCTACGGCATTGAAATCAATATTTTTTCACCTGGAAATTTGGGCAAATTTCACGGATACCGGGAAATATGGCAAAATCGGATTTTGGATGCCGTAAGGAAAACATTATTTGCACACGCGTCAATTGGATTGGTATCTCATAAACTGCGGGAAGTTATTAATGCATGGCTGTAAGTTCTGGAATTGAGAGAAAGTGGAGTGGGTGTGTCTTACAGAGGACTACTCCAACAGGACAAATATAAGCAAGTAGTAGGATGCGTTCGTTCACCGTTTGAAATTTAAAATGTTTTTGTGCTTTACAAAATGACAAGTGGTAGGGGTTATAGTGGGTAGAATTGGTAAGCGACCTGGCGTGTCCATGGTGGCGTTGGTAATGACATCGAAGAAAATTTATTAATTTATTTATGTAAACATTAGCTGAGTGAACACCTACCCCATTTGGCCCTGAAAAGTCAGTTCCGAAGTATTTTCTTTACCCCAAACCCCCTCAAAAATGCATGTTTTGTTCAATGGTTTCTAGGTCGCTCGCCGAAAAAGATCATCCACGATGACCACATAACGAAGCCTGTCACGGAAAGACATAAGTGGCAGTACCAAATACGTCACAGTGCCACACTTTTTCCATTTCCACTGAGATTAGTTTAGAATTCAAAGTAATTTGATTGAATTATCGCTTGATTCGAAAGTACGTAAACGAAAATTTTGTACAATTTAAATAAATTTATATTCAATTTGTCATCGATCTAGTGCGAAGTTTTTTTTTTCTTAAATTTTTGCAACGCATTTATAAATAAATTGGTTCGAAGAACTGTATGTATGAATGAATGAATGGATGACGTGAATGTGTCCTCTTAATTCATCATCCAACAATATCAATCAAAGTGATTATTGATTTAGAGTCGCATTATTAGTCCAAGAATAAAAAGAATTGAAAAGTGTTCGCGTGAATGTAAATATCTTTGATGCGTGCTAAAACGCCTTTGTGTTATGGATTTCTCGATTTTCCCCCACCGCACCGTGACGTTGTGAACGGCCCCTCAAACAGATGCTCATGGAAATTTACAAATATTCAAATTGCACCTTCGTAGTATTTTTGAACATTCTTCTCTTTACTTTTAGCCAGAATGTGAGTCTTTTTCAAAACGTTTTACTGTTTACTTACTGATGCAATGGCTCTACCTGAGGATAATTCATTACTTATGGTCTGTGCATTGTTGTTTTGTCCTCGAGGTGAGATAGTATCTCAAATAATACGCAGTTCACTTTTTTACAGGGGGGGGGGGGGATGTAGTAAATAATGTTATTTGTGGCATCTGGAGGAATATGCATAAGATAAAACAAAATGGTATGTGTGTCTTGTGTAAGACAAAAATGTCTCGGAAATAACTGTAAGCCATGTCCTATTTTCAATAAGAAAATTATTTTCTTGGAGGTCTTGAAGTTTCTCGAAAATAGTCAAAAAGTATTTTTCGTAACAAGGAGAAATATAATGTTTTTGACGGGTGTGAGGTCTGCAATCACACGAGTCAAAAATATATATTTCTCCGAGTTTCGAATTCTATTTTTCATTCGGAGGTTTCGGAAAACAGCTTTTTTCGTTTTTTCATAGGACGGAAAAAAAGTCCTAGGAATGAAAAATTTATTTCAAGAACATTTGTGAGTTTTCAAACATTTTAATTCTTCAACCATTTATTATTGGTGTATAAAAGTAGCGCTATACTCAACGTACCTGTTCTTAAAAGTGTGAAGGGAAAATTGTGTAAGAATATCTGATATTTTTGACAATGTTACGAGAATTTTATAAAGACCATTTGTATAAGGAAACTCTTAATTCAACTCTTAAACAACTTAAATTAGATTAAAGTGAGTAGGGAGAGCCTTAGCACCAAAGCCTCTGATGGGCTTGTTGTGTGTTGGATTACCTAAAATTTGTTGGTTCTATTAAGGTAATCTAAGATGCTGCTTGGTGGCAGGCTTCACATTGTGTTGTGAGGCAAGATGTATACCCAAGGTCTCTTGGCTCTGGCTTATATGAACGCTGGACATTTACAAAGGAAGTCGTTCCATTGCGCACACAACCGAGAACTCCATTTTTTTCATTATTTACAATGTGCCTCGCACTGTGAAGGGACTGAAAATTTAAAAAAAATATATAAATTTAACACAAATCAAAAGGAAACTGATTCTACACTATGGATATAGATATTACAGTTTTGTTTTCATTTATGTACAACTAGAAATTAATTTTGTTTTTGTTTCATTTTTTCATCAATATTCTATAAGCCAACATTACGGTTGGTGTGGACGAAGAAAGGATATTTTTTTATTATTTACATCAAAGAGAAATTTAATACTTAGAACAGATCAATTTAATAAGTAGCAAGAATTCAATAAGAAACAAGGGCATGCAGTCAGACACAGCGATGAGCCTAGAAGAGCCCAAGCTTCAAGTACATTCTCAATGTTCAGCCACTATTTCTCCTGCCGCATTATTCATTATGTTTCCATTTAACTACACCCGCACCCTCCTATCTCTTTAGAATGAATACCCATGACCATAGTCAATACATACAATAAGTAAATAAATCAATAGATAAGTTAAAAGAGAATTCCCTACTCCCCTCTCGAGTTCACCCCCATCCCTCCCTCCTCTGACAGATCAGTAGTGGAATCAGCCTGGATACTGTTTTTCTGAGAACCATTCGTTGATATTTGAAACAATTATGCAACGCATTCTATAACCGTGCTGGCAAATCATGAAATCATTGAATAATTTCACACCAGAAATGGAAATCGCCTTACCCCCTTGCACTGTCGTCTTTGTTGTGAGTATCACTGCCGGTTTCCTCCTTGTGGAAAAGCGATGCGATGTTCTCTTGATACAGATGTGTTTTTCCCGCCAAAGCTCCGTGAACAAAACAACCCACACTCAGCTTATGAAGGCTAGAAACGTTCAGGATCTCCGGGCAGTGGGTCCTAAACAAGTCGTACGTCGAGTGGGTCTGCTTCAACTTACATACATGTTTTATACATCGATTTTGGAGGATGTGGAGTTCTTTCCCACCCCTGAGTGCATAATAGATTTTCAGAAAGACTGATTTTGGAAGCTTGTGCTCAATCTTGTTCGTACAATAGACTCCTGCGTCGTCAGCGAATGAGTTCACAGTACCCTTCAAATGTAACTGATGTACACCATTAATATAGATAAGCAACAGAAGTGGCCCAGTACATTTCCCTGTGGCACACCAATTTCAATTCCCATAAGCCCACTCGACACCCCGATGTAGGCAAATGCTTGTTAAGTGGACACTGGACAGTAGGGTGGTCCAAAAATGTGTGAAAAAATTAAAGTGTCGAAAAGTTTGGGGCACCAGCGTTAAAACGAGTCTAAATAGGTCCCTGATAAAAACTGTCTATGGACGCAACTCAACCCGGAGTGATCTAGGGGTTCCGCAAAATCAAAAAATCCCAAAAACAGTGAAAAATGTAGACTTTTGCGAAATTGCATGAAACTAGTATAAGGGTAGGAGTCATGTTCAGGCAAGTTTAATGAAATCCGTTCAGAATAGTCCGCAGAGAACGTTTTTTGACTTGCTTCGAGTTTCCGCACGCTGTCGGAATCATGGGAGCCCATTGAAGAACAAAGTGTACCCAACTTTTCCTAGCGCCAGACCGCAACGACTACATCAGGTAGTGGCAAACTAATTTAAGGGAAATGCTAGGAATGAATGGTACTTTTAATATAAAAAATAACACTTGGGTTCAATTCACAAACTTGAAGTTTCCTGTGTCTTAAAAGTTGACCCATATTTCACGATAATGTTAGAGCCGCAGGAAGTCATTTGTTCCTACGTTTGAAATTTTGCGACTCCGAATCTTTTTATTTCCTAAAAGATAATCGAAAATGGAAGGTCAAGTTCGAAGATGAGCAAAATCGGTCTACGGAAACCGGAGTTATGACCAAAAAAGTGGTCAAAATCGGTGTTTTTTGAGGGTATCTGAAACTTTTTCGCATATATCTCTGCGAAACAAGCGTGGTAATTGGTTTCCATGGTTTTAAATGAAAGTTACGTACCTAAGGAAAGCAACCAAATAAATATAGTGAAAATAGGTTGAGTGGTTTTAGCGGACTATTCTGAGCGGATTTCATTAAACTTGCCTGAACATGACTCCTACCCTTATACTAGTTTCATGCAATTTCGCAAAAGTCTACGTTTTTCACTGTTTTTGGGATTTTTTGACTATTTTGATTTTGCGGAACCCCTAGATCACTCCGGATGGAGTTGCGTCCATAGACACTTTTTATCAGGGACCCATTTAGACTCGTTTTAACGCTGGTGCCCCAAACTTTTCGACACTTTACTTTTTTGGACCACCCTACTGGACAGTGTCCAGAGAAAATCCCTGTCATTGTTTTAATGTCTCTTCTACTAAACGATCATGGGCGCGCGGTAGCGATGCGCCCGTCACGCAAGTCCCCATACGAGTAAAGAATTAAAAAAAAAAAAAATTCGTAGGCTTCGGAACTACTATATATACGTAAAATTTTGATTGAAATCGACATTCTACTCATTAAAATCATTAAATTGCAATTTCCGGTAAAAAATGTTCCTTCCATAGAAGCCAAAGTAAATGAAAATATCCTACGTTAGTTAGTTAGTTAGTTCGTTAGTTAGTTAGTTAGTTCGTTAGTTAGTTGGTTAGTTAGTTAGTTAGTTAATTAGTTCCAGGGCCATTTGTATGAAAAACCGTGAAAAACCACTTTTTTGGCTGCGGCTCGAAAACTGTCTGATAACCTTTCCTAAAAATTTGCAGGGACCTTCGGCTGGGCATTCTACGCCATATGATATTTTAAAAAAGGGGAGTTACCAGCCTCGTTTGGGCGCCAGCGCTCATGGAAGCTCCCATACAAATTCCATATAAAAGCATATTTTTTATGTGTTTGAGTGTGTATTCAAGGTATGGGTCAAACATGAGCAAAATTTTTAGAATGTGACCTGAATCGGCGGTGATGGAGAAATCGTGGCGGTGGTCAGTAGTGGCCGCCACCACCAGCTATGGCAGCCGCGCGAGGTGCCGTGGCGCAAAAAAAATCTTATGAATGAGGTTGCTAGAGGAAGTGAATGTGACCATTTTCGTAGATGTAAGTGGTGGCCGCCTCCGCCAGCTATGGCAGCCGCGCAGATGGCAAATGTAATGTAAGTTTTTTTTCCCCGTTCGCCGAAAATATTTTTCGCCGAAATTTGTTTCCTATTTCCTTCCAAAACTAGTGATATCACAATAAAAACACTTTCTAAAAGGGAAACGTGACGCAAGTCCTCGTCCCTTCTTCCAAAACAACTGATATCACAACAAAAGCCATTTTTAAAAGGGAAACGTGACGCAAGTCTCTTTGTTTCTTCTTCCAAAACGACTGATATCAATTGGGGGCTGTTAGCGTAAATTTTTTGGAATGTTTTCATTTTTGATTAAAAAAGTGCGTCCCCCCCCCAGTGTTATAGTTTTTCTGTTCTTTCAGCTTTCACAATGCAAAAATTTCACTTTATTGGATGTATGGCGTATTTTTGTACAGGAAATCAAATTTTTGAGTATGAAAGCTGAAAGCGTAGAAAAACTATAACACTGCGGGATGTGACGCATTTTTTTAATCAAAAATGAAAACATTCCAAAAAAAATTTTTGCGTTTCAGAGCTGTAAGCGTCACCCCAATTAATATCAGTCTTTTTGGAAGAAGAAACAAAGAGACTTGCGTTGTTTCCCTTTTAAAAAGGTTTTTTTTGTGATAGAAAATATCTTGAGTTCTTAAAGTTAATAGTGAGGCTATTTTTGGCTTATCTAGCAAATCCAATTGCTTTCTAGTTTCCTAAGTCCAAAGTGACGCCATCTCGTAATTTTATGTTATTTTCTGAATGAAAATACTTTGAGAATTATTTTGTAAGGTGAGTTCAGCGACCTATGTTTCCATGGACAAAAATGATTTGAGACTTTCTGGCAATTGCTGACAACTTTCTGACACTTGCTGAGTACTTTTTGACAACTTTCTCAGACTTTCTAACACTTGCTTACAACGTTTTGACACTTGCTGACAACTTTCTAAGACTTTTTAACACTTGCTGACATCTTTCCGACACTTGTTAAAAAGTTTTTGAGAATTTGCTGACAATTTGAGACAATTTTCTGATACTCTCTAACACTTACTGACAACTTTTTGACACTTGCTTACAACTTTCCGACATTTGCTGACAATTTTTTGAGACTTTCTGACACGTGCTGACAACTTTCTGATACTTGCTGAAAACTTTCTGAGAATGTCTGACACTTGCTGACAACTTTCTTAGACTTTCTGAGACTTGCTGACAACTTTCTGAGACTGTCTGTCACTTGTTAACTTATCAAGATTTGCTGACAATTTTCTGACACTTGCTGATAACTTTCTGAGAATGTCTGACACTTGCTGACAACTTTCTGGATCCAAAAAGTTTTCCTCACCAATCTCTATAACTTTCCCGAAGAAATCAACTGTCTAGGTACTGTAATTCAGAAGATAGCAAAAAAATTCAAGATGGCGCCATAACTGGCGTTAAAAAATTCTCCTGGCTAAACTCTATAACATTCTAGAAGAAACCCAAAGAAACAAAATTTATTCCTAACGAAAATCCAAGATGGCGTCACTTTGGCAGATTTCTAAAAATCCCAAAAAATTCTCCTGATCAAACCCTATAACTTTGTAAAGGATAACAACTCTCTAAGTATTGTCGTTCCGAAGCTAAAATTCAAAAACTAAAAAAAACAAATTAATTGCTTTGGAAAATCTGACTGCTGGCAGACATTTTCTCAAGATCCCAAAAAATTCTCCTGACCAAACTCTATAACTTTTCCGAAGAAACCAATTCTCTAGCTATTGTTACTCTGGAGCTAAAATTCGAAAATGCCGAGCATTACCTGAAAAACCCTCAAAATTGACCACTTTTTCTTATGCCACGACTTTTCCAGAATTTTCCCGGAAAAGTGGCCTATGAAATTCTTCACTTGGGGCCGAGACTGACGTTGGCTGAAAATTTCATGAAAATCGTTGGAGCGGTTCTCGAGATTATTAATAGATAGATAGATCGATACATAGATAGATAAAAACCGACAGATCAGAAAAAAAGTTTTCATAATGATGAGGACAATAGAAAAATGTCATTTTCAAACCTCGATATCTCAGCCAATTTTCAACCGATTTAGATGAGTGTGGGCTCGTTGGAAAGCTGCTGCGACGTTGTTTCTTAATAATTTGGAGGGGGAGGAGGGCAGGGGAAAAATGTAAAAGTTCGCGCATATATGGTGGCTTGTCCCAAAGGTTTTTGTATGGCGTTTTTTGAGTTTGTGGACTTCTTTTTTGGGGTGTGATGACTGCGCCACACCCTCCGCTACCGCTTCGGGTATGATTTTCAAAATAAAAACATATGTAAGGGACCCGTACGTATCAGAATAGGTGTGGCAAGTAGAGTTGATGTTACGAAAAAACTCGACCTCAATTTTCTCTAAAACATAGTTAAAAACCATTTTTTTGGGTCTTTGTCCGACCTAGGGCCATAAGGAAATGCCTCGGACACATACTTCGATAGACAAAAATGTTTTGTTAAGGGCCGACCTTAGGACCGACTTGAGGCACCGGGCTCAAATTTGTTTTTGAATATAATTCAGTTTCAGTAATTCGGTTACCTCTCCAATAAAAGAATACGGGCTTACGAGGAACTAAAATTTGGAATTGAACTCATAAGTTAAACCTAAGCTTTGAAACATTAATCGGTGTGATATAAATTTGAAGTTTCAAGATAACCGTTTCGAGTACCAACTACATGAATTTCCTTATCAACTTTTACCTTTCTTATTGATTCGAACAACTAATTTAGTCCCCTAACATGTGAGTAAGAACGTTAAAAGTTTAATAAACAAAATGCAGAACCATATGAAAATAAAATTCTAAAATACAATACACCTACACTGCCAACTTACACGACTAAACAATTCATTTGCAACACGACCCAAAGTTTCGCTGTGCTCATGCCACATTGACACATTGCAAGTGATAGACCACCAGTGGTGTATACATACATCAATGCTATTTTGATTAACTAGACGACGTATATTTCTACTAGTACTATAACTGCAGTATGAATTGCAAGATGTGTTCTAATATGTTTTTACATGTCAACTTAAAGCAAAACTAGAATGTAGTCAACAATTGTAACATCGACAGCATCGTTTTAATTTCGAAAACACTAACGTGATGCGCTCAGAATTACCTTTCCAAGACCGGGCCTATAGGCGCTCGGCTGACGGTCGAAGGACTTTTTAACAGGGTCAGGCATAGCCTCAAAAGGGCTTTTTGAAATTTAATATCATCAACCTAAGGTTCAAATTTTGAGTTGTTCACGATAACTAAGAGAATTTCGCAATTTCGGAAACTTTGAATGAGCGGCAGGTAGAGTTTTTGTGGCGAACAACGAGCGTGCGGGTCGACTTTTTTCCAGATGGAACCCGAACCGAACCCAAACCAAAATAACAATTCAAACCCGACCCGAACCGAACCCGACCTAAAATGAAAATTTCAAACCCGAATCAAACCGAAGCCGATACAAAATAAAGAATTCAAACTTGACCCGAACCCGAACTTTTTTTAGACTTAATTTTGAGAAAATAATTGAGTGAATTTATTTTTTCGGGTCTTTTCGGGTTTTGTTAGTTAAAGTCTTCAAACCCAACCCGACCGAAAAAAAACGAAAATGAAAACCCGATCCGACAAAGGATCAAGTCTGTGTCGTTAGTTGTCAATTCAAAATCCAGTTGGCGCTACTTAAGGTTCGGTGACTAAAATCAATTTTCCCATACAAACGGCTTTTAAAAACATTACAAAAGCAATTTTAGTCGCTCTGCTCGGTCTACAACACGCGAAATTGCCTAAAATCAGTCGTCAAAAACAGACACACAAATAACTATTTCATGCTTGCTGAGAAAACCGAAAGTATTTTCGGCCCTCTTACGAGGGCCTCAAAGTACTTTCGGTTCTCTTAGCAAGCATGAAAAACTCAATACATCACGCGAAAACGAGTACAAGCTCTTGCATCTCAAAACATCTTTATAAGGTATATTGCTTCGATTGAAAGTTGCAATTAGTTCAGAAATCAGAAATTTTGATTTGACTGTATCTTCTACGGTTCTTGACCGATTTTGCTCATCTTCAAGCTTTCGATAGTTTCTCTAATACTTTTCACCTTCAGTTGAGGCCTTCCTGTTAGTCTGAGGTTAATTCGTGATTAATTTACAGTGAAAGAATCATAAGATTCTGCAACATTGTTGTTAGCATTACCATCTGGTCAGATACATGAACTCAACGCATTAAGAATTCGTGTTACAAACGTAATGCAGGAATTCTGCGTATTCAAAAATTCTTCTTGTGTTGTATTCACGTATTTTACAGGTGATAATGCTAACAATAAAGCCGGATAATTTTTTGATTCTTTTACTGCACTCAGACCTCCAAGGGCACCAGCGCCACATCTATAAATCTTTATTGACCATTCATTCGAAATAACGTATTGCTTTGAAATGCCGAAAGAGTCGCTCATGTCTTTCATTTTTTGATAAATTTGAACATATGCCAAACATATACCAAACAAATGCACATAAGATGTAACACAGGTACCAAAATTTATGGAAAAATACACAACGAGGGTATATTTTGTAATTTTTGTCACTGTCGCACCAATACACTCTTGGTATACATAGTAGAAGCATGTGCATTGGTTTTTCGTGTTGCCATTCGTGCACTTCGTTTATATTAGTGTTGTCGTGCCGCGTTTTTGCATCGTAACAACGTCATTGTGTAAGAGAATTGTATAGCAGCAGCTACACCCATGGGTGATATACATAGAACAAATTTTCAAGTTTAATTTTAACATTTTGCAGAACTTAAAATCAATTCATTCGGACTCTGAACTTCTACAAAAACGGATGTGTTTGCACAGATTTTCCGATACTTCAAAAAGAATTTTTTTTTTAAATTTCGATTTGTACGATATTTTGTTTTGTTTGTGTTAACAAATTAGAAATCATCTTTTTGACATCGATTTTTATTCTAATATTTTGATTGACAGTCTGTTCGGTGATTGAGATCTTTTTGACGATTTACTGTTCATATAGTTAAGATAAAACTCTTCTAGTGCTTCAATTTTGATTTATATTTATGTCGAATATAAAACGTGTGAAACTAAAATAGTTTTTAAGATAAAAATTAAATTGTTTTCAAATTCTTTGCGATCGGTTTAATAGACGGAAGTAAACATTTCCATCGAAATGGATGAATTTCATAAAAGCTCGTCTCAGGTGCCACTGACACCCAGTCATGAATATAATGTGAGTATATTTTCCAACAATCTCTATTGCATTGCCGTTTTTTTTTAACATTGATTTCACGACTAGAAATTCGTTTGCTCACAAAAAAAGTATATCTCAAAACAGTAGCTAATCATAAAATGTTATTATTATGCACGTTGTATTAGGTTTCAATTGTTCTTTATTGCAATAATAATTAACTCTCTCAGAAAATGATTTTTTTATTAGCAAAAACGACAATTACGTTTGAAGTATATGAAATGATAAATATTTACGTTGACATATGAAGCTGCTTATTACAATAGTCTTGTTCTAATGTAAATTGTTTTTAGTCGTTACACTAAACTATTCGAACATTGAATTATTGCAATTGGAAAAAACATTTCTTTTTTATGGTTGACGTCTCATGACATAATAAAAAATTTCTTCGGTATTTAAATGATTGAGGAAGTGAAAAATTGTCTAGCACTCCTAATAGCGAAAATCGTACTTTTTTGCTCACCCAGCGATAATTGATCGTGTTTTGTCCCCGAACCTCAAGTAGTGACACCTATGGTATTTTCATACCTGAATTTACTCCTCAACATAGTACTAGTCCTTTCACTAGTGCCGCTATCCTTGCTTTCATAGCTGAATTATTGGGATCGCGGTTGTAACCCATTCGATCAAAAAATCAGAAATTTCTTTTCGTAGACTGCGAAACCATATACAGCTAAGTTTTGACTTTTTTGCCTTACCGCGTACCCCCTTCGAGGCCCAGTGCTTCGGGTTCTACGTAAAATTCTGATTGAAATCGACCTTTTGGTCATTAAAATCGGTTCACTCGATCTGGAGTTACGACCTTAAGAAAATGGTAATTTTCAGTACAAAATGTGCTCTTCAATAGAATCGAAAGTAAATGAAAATATCCTACGTTAGTAGTTCCAGAGCCGTTTGTTTGAAAAACGACTTTTTTGGCGATTTCTCGAAAACTGGCGGTCAGATTTAAAGTTTGCAGGAACCTTCGGATTTAAGATTTTCAAAAAATGGGGTCACCGGCCTCGTTTGAGCGCTAAAGCTCCTGGAATCTCCCATACAAATCCCATATAAAATGATGTTTTTTATGAGTTTGTGTGTGAGTGTATTCACGGTATGGGTGAGTGGGGTATTCAACTTCCATTAGAGTTTTTGATATTTTTCGGTTATTCTTGACTTGAGTGAGGTCATCCAATCGAGCTTCCTAGGTTTATGGGATTCTTGTGAATTTCTCTAGCACTTTTCAACTTCCATCGGATTTTTTGATATTTTTCAGAAAAATTATAACGCTGCACCCCACGGAAATTATTCATTACATGTCATTCATTACATGCTATTCATTACATGTAGCCCCCACCGGAAACTTCTCATTACATGTATAGCTGCATGTAATGACGCGTTTTCGGTTGGGACACCGAGTAAAACAGCATACAGTGGGAGATGCTTAATAAGTCATCTATTCTGGATAATTTTGTGACATTCGCAAATTCATTTGTGTATTTTTAAGCAACTCGCTCTAAAAACTGTTTTTTGACTCTTGTAGTTGTATACCTCGCCTTCGGCTCGGGACACAAACTCTACACTCGTCAAAAAACAGTTTTCAAAGCTTTTTGCTTAAAAACACCCTCTTGAGTTTGGCTCATTTCACAAAATTAATCCCTCATGTAATGACTTATTTCCGCATCACCCACTGTAATCTACGATTCCATGAACAGCCAGCTCATCAATAGTATCTCAAATCGATATCTTCCATCATCCCACCTTAGTTTCCAAGACTGCTCTCTTATATGCTTTGAAAGTTTTACCAAAAATGTCGCATCTGGAGAAATATTTATCATGATTATCTTGCATTCTATGTGGGTAGAGGCTCATTTTGTACAATATTGCTCATATAGGCTGGAGTGTAGAAGATTGGTTTGTTTCACCTAGGGGCCATCCATAAATGACGTCCAGTTTTTTGCAGTGCTGCCAGCACATTTAAATCGTTAATAACTCGATAAATGTGCATTCTGGCGAGTCAAATGTGTGTTCTACTCCCCCAATTAGGGGGGTATTTAGAGGGGTACAACACACATTTGAATCACCAGAGAGCATATTTATCGAGTTATTAACGATTTAAATGTGCTAACAGCACTGAAAAAACTGGACGTCATTTATGGCCCCATGGCCTCCTAGTGACCCTGCCATGGTTGTAGGATGATATTAACTGTTTTAGTTTTGTGTCCATACGCTCATGCATGATTTTATACAGAATTATCTCGTCGTTCAACATTCTTCTGACTCTCAGTGAAGTCATCTTCAATCTCTTAAGCCGATCATCATATTCAGATTTTTGCCGGTTAAACTTAAAGAAAAACATCCTCGTATACTTCTTTTGTACTCTCTCAATGATTTTGATATGTTTCTCATATATGGGAGACCAAACGGCGGCAGCGAGTTATAAAGTGTCATCATACTTTGTTGTTTCTTGAAGAATTTTCCGCATCTGAAAATAAACCCTAACATTCGATAAGCTTTTCTAGTCACTTCATTTATATGCTCCTTAAATGCAAGTTTACTATCGATAATGACACCTAGATCTCGCTTGGATTCAGCTCCAATTTCGTACTGATGTTCAAGCCTATTTTTTTTTCAATTTCCGAGTGATAGACATGATGGCGCATTTCTTTACGTTCAGACCCAATTTGTTTTCAGAGCACCACTCCTGTAGCCGATCTATTTCCAATTGAAACATCTGACCATCTTCAATTTTTACAATCTTCTTTAGCAGTTTCAGATCGTCAGCAAAAGCGAAAGTATTACTAAGAGTCAATAGAAGGTCATTGATGTACAATATAAACAGGAACGTCCCTAGAATTGAGCCTTGTGGTACGCCTGATGTCGGTGTTATTCTCTTTGACCGTCCACTGCCGATTACTACAAATTGAGAGCGATCTTTGAGATATGAGTTGCCAATTTCTTTAAGAGTCGACTGTGTATTATGCGATCGAATGCTTTGGAAAAATCAGTGTATAAGACATCTACTTGACCCCCATTCGCCATCGACTGTGACACTTTCGTGACATATTCCATTAAGTTTGTAGGCGTCGACCTCTTCGAAACAAAGCCATCCTGGGAATGATGAATTCTTTCGCTGATTCTGTCAAATAACACGTTAAACATCAGTTTCTCAAACACCTTAGAAATGGCGAACAGAATAGAAACTGCTCTATAATCACATCTTGCTTATCTCCGTCTTTGAAAATTGGTGAAATAAACCTTAACTTCCAACTATCAGGAAACAAACAGTCTCTAAGCGACAGGTTAAACAGGATTGACAACGGCAGCGCCAATAATGACTGCGAGATTTTTATAAAACATTATTGGAATCCCGTCTGGGCTCGCCACCTTATTCCCATCGAGCCTACTAAGTACTTTCTGAACATCAGATACAGAGAATGAAATGTTTTCTCTCACAGCATCGACTATAGAATCATGATCTAAGTTTTCTTCAGTGATATATAAAATTTTTTTGTTCATTTCGAAGCTTTAAGTGTCACCCCAATTGATATCAGAAGAATTGAAGAAGAAACAAGGACTTGCGTCATATTTCCCTTTTGAAAGGGTTTTTGTTGTGATACGGACTGTCAATAAATTATTTACTTAATCAACTTTCAAGAATCATAATTTTTGTTGCACTCGATGACATAATATGCACATTATGTCCCAGTTCCCAAAGTTTGAGAGTCTCTACAATAGATGGAGTTTCATAACTTGTATAACCAGGCATTCATAACATTATAACTTAAAAAAAAGTTTACTCGACCTATTTTTAATTTTTTTTTTTTGTGGTACACTCGATAACGTCACTCGATGTATTTTTATTATATTCTGGTACAGTCGATAACGTTAATCATTGTAACGAAATAATTCGTTCCAATAAATCGTAACGTTACGCAAAGTACCGAAAAAATTGTTAACAAAAATATAACGTTACTTGCTGTAACGAAAAAATTGTTTCCAATAGTATAATGATACTTTGTGAAAAAACAAATTCCAAAAATAAAACGTAGCTCAGTGTAACGAAAAATTTCTTTCCAATGATGTAACGTTACTCGTTGTAACGAAAATATTCTTTCCGATAAGGTAGGGTTAGTCAGTGTAACGAAACAATTCTTACCAGTCACGTGGCACAACGAAATAACATATTTTATTACCTTGGCGTCTATAACAAGCCAATTATAGCACTCGAAATCGCTGAAAATAGTACTATAATATGCCGATTATAGTCGGGTTCCATACTTCAGCGCAGGACCATAATATTGTTATTATGACCCACTCGACTATAATCAACGCTATTATAGTCGACACTACAACGACAATAATCAGCTCTATCATAGTAGAGTCGAATTATAGAAACTGTAAAATCAAGAAATTTTCGGTTAGAGCTGAGAAGGAAAGATGATGGTTCAGATAACAAAAGGAATTGTTTCGTGCAAAATTGGCTTATTATAGCGCCGGTAATAAACTATCGTATAACATAAGGGCAAAACCGCTCAATTATAGTCTCGGCACGTGAATAGCTGAAGCTCCCGAATCATTATTGTGTTATAATATACTATTGCTGAGTAAGGTAAAGCTGCTAACATGGCTGTCGTAATTTTTTGTTGTCACAGTGTTCGACTTTAATTTGAAGGTCACTTTTAAGGTTCAACGTAATGATCTCCTTAAAAAAGGTTAGTTTGATAGTGGTGACTTACCTACTTATAAACAAAACTTCAAACCGTTGTGGCGCCACAATTTTAAATTCACCTACCTTCATTGATAACTTTATTTCAATTGATAAAGTGTGGGTAATTGCAATTTTACAATTACAATTACTGCAAAATATAAAGAATTGATCACAAAAAACAAGAAAAATGTTCCTTAAGCGATCAATTATTATTTATTTTTGGGTAGTATTATAAGCGATGACCGCAATAGTACTTTTTGATACAAGTTACATAAGAAAATAGTTTGACGCACTAAATGTGAGATTGCCGACATGAGCCGAAGGCGAGTTCGGCAATCCATTGTGTGCGTTAAAGTACCAGCACCGACAAAAAACGAACATGACAAAAATTTTTTTATTGCACTAGTGCGTTAATAGTTGTTTTTGTAACAAGTTTTGTAACTAAGATTTTTTCAGCACCAGTTCTAAATATAGTCCCAACGAGACGAAGTCGACTTGGACTTTTCAGAATTCATACGGATGCTGATAAATGTCGTATTTTGGCATTGAATTGCAGAAAAAAGCTTTATCGCACTAGTGCGAAAAGCGACCTCATGCGCGAACGAAATGACGCACGAAAGAGCGAGTTTTTTGTCGGTGAATTGCAAAAAATAATTTCTGATCACCAGAAAATTTACTTTTGATCACCATCACAAAATAAAACTAAATTAGTGACTACATATACGACACACCTAGGTAGGTTTTCTAGCGATATATTACCCGCTTTAAAAAAGTGTTTGGAAATACATCTGACCCTAAAAAGGACTGTTTCAGTTTCCTGGTGATTAAAAATTTATTTTCCAATGATCAGTTAAACAAATGAACTTACTTTTTGCGGTCTATTCTTGTCATCGGATCAAATACATAATGTCCAATAAACTGACTTTATGTCCAATAAAAATTAAATTTTGTCCAATAAAAAATTCGTATTGGTAGAAAAAAAATTATTTCTGGACATTTATTTTATTAGAGAATTTTAACTTTTTTATGAACCCATTCTTATTTCAAAATTTTATTAAATAGCGATCACTTTGAATACGCTCATGGCAAAATAATTATGAGCTTTGTACTTCTGCTCAGGTTTATTCAACAATACGCAATCCAGAGAGAGTTAATCAAGAGTTAGAGTTGGGCACGATTTGAATAGCATCGCGTTATGTCTGTGTGAAAGCTCAACATGACGGAAATAAATCAATTTTAGTTAAGTTGAGCTTTCAAACAAGCTTAAGGGCTTTAGTGCAGCATGGATAGCAACAATCGGAATTTGTCAGTTCTTCTTCTGTAAATTTATGATCACGTTACCCATTTTGTTGGTATCTCCCGAGTAAAAAAAACCATGCGATTTGAGACTGAAATTGAGACTGTTTTTGTGTATGGCACTGAGTACTGTATTTTCGAACGTTTTAGACTGTTTTGAGACCGTCATCATCATTAAAAATGATGAGTATGCTCATTTTCGCCTCAATTAATAGACATTTTTCTGGTGTTTGAAACTGTTGAGATTGATGAGTATGCTCATTTTGAGACTATTTGAGACTGTTGAGTATACTCATTTTAGACTATTCGAGACTGTTGAGTATACTCATTTTAAGACTGCTTAGTGTACTGTTTTTTAGACTATTTGAGACTGTCGAGTATACTCATTTTGAGACTATTTGAGACTGTTGAGTATACTCATTTTGAGACTGTTGAGTATACTCATTTTGAGAATATTTAAGACTGTAGAGCATGCTACTTTGAGACTATTTGAGACTGTTGAGTATGCTCATTTTGAGACTATTCGAGACTGTTGAGTATACTCATTTTGAGACTATTTGAGACTGTTGAGTATACTCATTTTGAGACTATTTGAAACTGTTGAGTATGCTCATTTTGAGACTATTTGAGACTGTTGAGAAAGTTCATTTTTAGGCTATTTGAGACTGTTGAGTATACTCATTTTGAGACTATTTCAGACTGTTGAGTATGTTTATTTTGATGCTATGTGAGATTCTTGAGTATGCTAATTTTGAATTGCAGTTTGAGATGCCTTTTTGCCGCCAATGATACTGAAACTTTTTCATTTTGTTCGTAGATGCCGCCTAGTACTCTTTTCTTCACAATTCGCGATTAATCTGAAATTATATTAGAAAGTTATTTTTTTTATTTTTACTTACTTTTTCTGGTCACCCAACTAAGTACTAACCGCGCCGAATGATGCTTAACTTTGCTTGTGGACCGCCAACGACGTAACTCATGTTGCTAAATTGCACATGTGTATTTGTATTCTTATTTTGAACCGTTGTTACGAAAGGATATGAGACTGTTGAGTGTGCTCATTTTCGACAAAAATATTCTTCACAATTTCATTGAGGCTTTTGAGACTGTTGAGCATGCTCAATTGTGAAAAATATTTTTATTAGTCAATGAGACTGTTGAGTGTACTCATTTTCGACAAAAATATTTTTCACAATCTTATTGAGGCTTTTGAGACTGTTGAGCATGAACAGTCTCAAAAGCCTCAATAAAATTGTAAAAAATATTTTTGTTGAAAATGAGTACACTCAACAGCCTCATTGGCTAAAATTGTTTTTTTCACATTTGAGCATGCTCAACAGTCTCAAAAGCCTCAATAAAATTGTGGAAAATATTTTTGTCGAAAATGAGTACACTCAACAGTCTCATTGGCTAAAAAAAGTATTTTTCACAATTGAGCATGCTCAACGTTCCTCAATAAAATTGTAGAAATTATTTTTGTCGAAAATGAGTACACTTAACGGTCTCATCGGCTAAAAAAAATATTTTTCACAATTGAGCATGCTCAACAGTCTCAAAAGCCTCAATAAAATTGTGGAAAATATTTTTGTCGAAAATGAGTACACTCAACGGTCTCATCGGCTAAAAAAAATATTTTTTACAATTGAGCATGCTCAACTGCCTAAAAAAGTCTCGAAATAAGCATACTCAGCGATCTCAAATAGTCTAAATGAGTGTGCTCAATGACTTCAGGCAGTCTAAATCCAAAAAAAAAATTGAAATGAGTGTACTCACTGGTCTCATTAATGATGATTTTATAAAAAAAAGCGAAATTGAGTACTTCTGAGTTTTTTTTCAGAAATTGAGACTGATTTTAGTACTCACTGTGACTGCCATTTTCACTCGAGCTCACATACTGACTATGGCTAATGGCTATGGCTATGGCATATGGCTAATTCCATCGGTAACCCATACATTGTCGTTACACTCTGACCTGGGGAACGAAAGTGTTTTGTATACGTATACGTATTGTATACGTTAGTATAAATCACATTGAAAGAGATAAAATTTGTTACCCAGGCGACGGTACCGATGGAATTAGCCATATACCTAATAGTGACAGATCCGACCAAGAATATAAGTGGCAATACACTCGTTTTGGAACCCAATATTATTGCATCAACTTTATTTTGTTTAGAGTAATCATATAATGTTTTTTGCAAACATACAATTGTTGTTGCAAACTGGAAGCATTACATTTTTTCGTTCAATGGATCAACTACTAAAATTAGTTGTAGCTTCCGATACAAATTAAGTTGACTGCAACATTGCAATTGTTAGAAAAAAGAAACCGTTGTGACAGTTTAGGATCAACAAAATGATAATTCAAAATTTCCTTTGACTACATTATTTACAAACCAAATTCGCAAAGCGTTTATTTATTTACTCAACAAACCATAAAACATTTTATAAGTTGTAAAGTAAAAATAAAACACATTTGCATGAGTGTGCATGACCATGCACATCAAACCTTCGGTTTTTTTTTCGGTTTCTTGTGTTTGCCGTCCGCCGATTTTCCATTGAGTCCACAAAAAATTTATGTTTAGTTCTGCAATGCATATTGCAATATGTTGGAATTTTCCATGACGTTGAGCGACTTTATTTCTGTGAATGGAAATCGATCTGCTATGTCTATTATGTAAATCTTTATTGTTGAGATATTGATCACGTGGTCACGTGAAGTTGATAAAGAAAAATCTCATTATTGGTCAGCGATTCAGTAAACAAATGCGACGTAAACATTTTTTTGGCAATTATTCAACCAAATTTGTTCTAAATTTATCCTCATAATAAATGTTGTGATAAGAAAATGTTAAGAGCCTTTTTCATATATTCGTTTGCATTCATCGCATCGAAAGAGAATCTGTATTGATGAACCGAATGTTTATAAATAAATCCGCAACTAAACATCATTCATCGGACCTTTTAACTTTATGTTTGAATATGACGTCACTAAAATGCTTTGAATACCTTTGTGCCATGTGCGCACTGAGTTCCTTATTATGTTAACGAGCGCGAAGGTTAGGCAAAAACAGAAATCATATGACAATTTCAGTCTTTTCGACAGACACTTCGAAGCAACTTTTTTTTAGAAATACAATTTTCGTTAGAAGTAGCGGGATCGAAAGCCACTGGTAAATACTGACCAGCGCTGCACGCCTCTGTCTAGTCTAGAGCAATTACTTTACTTCACCGCTTTTCAATATCACGGTCACGTATCACGCGTAAACTCTATCTAGATTGCTTCCGCTAATTTCTTTCGTTATCTCAACCTTAACAACTTTTTTAATATGAAAGCTGCTGTTTACTGATTTTGTTACGTTAAAATACTGAAATGTCACTGTTCTTTGTGCTTCAGTTTAACTCGGTTTAATTGTATAACATTGTGTCGACAAATGCACATTTTCGAGACTTTTAGGGAGTTTTAAGAGGAAATATCTGCAATGTTTCACTTCCCATAATGTTTAGCGGAATTATGTTTAACTGGCAGTTCTTTTTACCTCATTTTTAGTTCATTGTAACACGTTTTTAGCTCTTTCTTACTCTTTTTCGCTCATTTTTAACTCTTTGAAACTCTTTACGTTTTTGTAATTTTACTTAACTATTTCTCAGTCTTACACGTTTACAGTGATAGTTTTGTAATGTTCATCGGTAGTTTCCATAGCATTTTTAATTGCAATTAACGTAATAATTGAATGTGTCATCAGTAGAGATGCTTCCTTACGTTGTCTCATTTCTTAATCATTTTAAGCAAATAGAGTGAAAAATATTTGTCATTAATTGCTTTCTTGCAAATGAAATAAATTTGACAGATTTTTGGCGAGAGTAAAAAGCATATTGAAAGTTTTAAACAATAAAAATGCATTCTAAATATTAATCGAATTTGGTGCCAAAAAATATCGAAGCTTGTCGCAGACGCAACCAAAACACTTTTATAGATAACTTCCGTAGCCGAAGCAGATATTTTTGAATAATATTTTGTAAATTTAGCAAAATAAGTCGAGATTTATGACGCCTTTTCAAGTAATTTTCGTTATAATTTGTAAATTTAGAATTATGAAAAAGATTGTGTACTAGTCCGAGTTGACACCGGGTGGAGATCGGAGTAATTTGTAAGTTTCCGGAAGTATTGAGTTAGTGCACTTACATTAGAACTTATGTGTCCTATATGTAGTAAGCATGAAAGGTGTACTAGCGGGATATCATTATGCATATCAAAAATTCTAGTACTTCATATAACCACCGCAGTAAAGCAATGTTATGATCTTGTAGAATCGGTACAGACTATAAATAAATAAAATTGAAAATAAATTTTAATAATGCGCTCTCCCAGAGCGAAACAGTTTCAGTAAAAATCTGAAGCTAAGAGGCTTCAGAATGTATTGACGCATTTACTGAGATTGAGGCTTATTGGGATTTACTTAGATTTATTAGCGCTTATGAAGATTTACTAAGATTTATTGAGACTTAAAATGGTCTACTGAGATTTATTGGGGCTTACGGTGATTTACTGAGATTTATTGAGGCTTACGGGAATTTATTGTACTTTATCTTATGTCTTATGAAGATTTACTGAGATTTATTTGAGCAACAAATCTAATTTTCGAAGGAAAATTAAAAAAACACGTTATTTCATTTGTCATCTTATGTTCACAAACTCATTTGTTAAATGGGCAATTCTAGCGTTACACATTTTACTCAACAGCTGTATCTCATAACCCATAGCAGCTACAAAGTTTTTATATTCCACAATATTATTGGGAGGAACGGTAGAATGGCCCAAATATGCTATAAGCATTTTCATAGCACCACAGCCTACAATCTTCCGGATTTCCCGAATTGTGGTACTTCATATTAATACGTCCAATAGCCACGTCCAGTACGGTTTACCAAAATTAACATAACCAAAGGCCCGTACGTATCAGAATGGATGTGACAAACAGAATAGATGTGGCAAATAGAACCAATCTTGCAAAAAGACTCGAACAATCCAACATTTTATGTTCTTTTTTAACTAAAAGAATATCAAAGATCCATAGAAATTACCCAAGGTAATGTCAAAGGTCCTATTGAAGTACATCTCAGACAATTCAAATTTAGAAATGGTTATATCCAAGGATTGGGCCATTTTCCCCTAAAACCCTGAAACACGTGTTCTCTAAAATTTTGTTCTATACAACTTTGCCTTTGGAAGCAGCCTTCTACCTCTTACAGTTCTATAGATATGGGTCATCCTTCCCAATTCTAGAAGTGGTCATGTCCCAGGATAGTGGCATTTTTACCCAAAACCCTGAGACACGTGTTCGCTAAAATGTTATGCTCTACAGCTTTGGAAGCAATTTTGTACCTCTTATAGTTGTAGAGATATGGATCATCCCTCCCAGTTTTAGAAGTGGTCATATCCCAGGATTGAGGCATTTTTACCCAAAACCCTGAAACAGGCGTACCCTAAAATTTCATTCTCTACAACTCTGCCTTTGACAGTGAATCTCCATATTGTATAGTTAAGGAAAAAAAACACGAAAAACTGTTTTCGTATATGGCCAAGAAACTCATTTTCGTCGATTCCATTGGTCCCGGTGCTCCGACCCCTGACCCGATTCCCACAAAAATTAATTTTCTGACTTCAAATCCTTTCATTTGACACCAACATGAGGAATTTCCGGAACCACTTGATCGATTTTGCTCATATTCGAACTTGAATCATGGGAGGCATGTATCTTTTGGGGAAAAAAAGTTTAGGGTGATCGGTTGAGCCGTTTGTAAAAAAAAGTGGAGAGGGACGGACATTTTTTTATTGTTGATTCGTCATATTTCGACGATAATAAATGCATCCCCCCAACTGCCCCCTCGATCTACCCCATGATACATTTAAATTGTTTGTAGTAAACGTATAGGACCTTCGTACTTCGAACGGGTCCAAAAATTTAGCTCTTCAGAATTATGACATTTGTTGTCATAGAGTTTATAAGACGAGAGAATTGATGTTCATAGCTTAAATGTATAGGGGGAAGGTTAATTTAGTGTGAAAATATCGGGGGTTCTGGGTTATTGTGGCATCGGCTTATTTTTTGCGTTAGAATGGAACAAGACGTTTACTGAAGTTGAAAAAATGTTTAGAGACAGAAACTACTTTGGCCCTACGTTCCTCTCCGAGAGGCGGATAATTGTGTATAATTGAGTGCGAAAGGATTTTCTCAAAGAAAATCTGCAAAGGATTTTTTTTGATTTCCAATGATTTTCTGTCGTTTTATTTGATTTTCAAGGATTTTATTCGTTTTTTTTTTTTTTTTTGATTTCTGAGGATTTGTACACGATTTTAAGGGATTTTCTGTTGATTTTTAAAGATTTCCTTTGATTTCTAAAGATTTTCTTTGATCTTCAAAGATTTCCTTTGATTTCCAAGGATTTTCTTGCAATTCGAAGGAATTTTTTGAAGAATTTTCAATGAATTTCATAATAAAAATTGATTTTCTCTTGAGTGCAAAATGATTTTCTACGTTTATCTGCCCCACTATTACACCAATAAAAGTAAAGTAAGTTTTTGGAGAATGCAGCCACTAGGTAGAAAGACGAAACACACAGATCATCTCTCTCAATTTTAAGCTTCATTTTCTTTCCTTGACTAAGAAGTGAACGTCTGTATGCCATGACATCATTCTTTTCTTCACAAAATCGTCATCTCAATTTTACGATTATCATTTGGCCGAGAAGGCAGTTCTGTTTGTTCTATTTTTTTCGAAAATTGTATTTTTAGACGAATTTATGACGGACGCTGTTTGACTACGTAGTATACAGCAGCTTAATGCATTTTTTGCATGTGGATTTGGATATTTTTATTTATAGAGAATGCGCTGACCAAGGCCAATTGTTTTGTAGAGTTAAAAATTTACACAAATAACTCGTTGAATCATACGGTGCCGGTGTGCTTATTTCAGCGGTTTTCTACGTTCTTGTGTAACAATTTAGTTGGCTGAGTGAGCAATGAACATTTCAATTTTTTTGGAACTTGAATGTGTTAACTAAGCGATGACAGAACCTTTTGAGGTGCGTCAGGTAATCAAATTTTTAGAATGCGCCCATGTGGCAATGGATGTGTCTCAAGTTAAGAGGGAATGTACATCGCTAGGTAAATTGTTCTGAATTTTGATTTAAACGACATCTAATACTTTGATTAATTCATCATTGTACCATAAAATGATTTCATCCGTTGGTTCGTTATCATAATAGATATTGAAACATCCAACCAACCGCCTAGTATCATACGAATATTATGTTAATATTATCAATTGAAAATTTAAAAGAAGCTTAAATGGGATGCGAAAAATTGCCATGTTTCTATAATGTAATGATGGTCATACGTACAGTAGGTATGAGATACAGACAGACATACGTAATGTGTAAAACATGAAATGCGTCAGAGGAATTACGTCCACTTAAATTAGTTTAGTTGTACATCAATTTATCAAAATTAATTTTTCTGATTTGGAACCGTACACATGATTTATAGATGGAACCAATGAGTAATTTTTCTAACTCTGCAAACGAATTTATTAATAGAATTTGTCGTCGATGGCATCACTTCTTATAATTGGTCCACACGTTTTTGGATTTGTCGCTTAGAATAACGTTTTTTCATTTGAATAGGCTCAAGGTTACGATTTTTGCAAGTCATCCGAATCGAGTGTAGGTCAATTTGTGGGTCACTCTCTTCGGATTTAATAATTTATTTTTATTTTATGACTTTTCTCAAATAACGTAAATAACGTCAGCAGCTTGGAGTACGATCTAATACATGAAGGGATCATGACATTGTGCAACGCTCCCGTTTGGGTCGGACCATTCCTGGTCCTTAAAACACAGATCTGATGATCCTTTGTTTCGTAACCCGCTCATCTTAGAAACCTCCCAGTCTTGACCAGGAACTTGTCTTGAGCGGCAGGTCCCATCTTGAATACTGCTGCAAGTTCGACCTCCTAGAGTCCTAAGCCTCAGTGAAGAGAACTTCGGGCACTCGCATATAATGTGAACGCCCGTTTCGTTACTCAGGCCGCGTGTACAGTTGGGATCGTTAAAGGTTCCCATTTTTGCCAGGTGCCTGCTCAATCCGCAGTGCCCGGTAATCGCACCCACCAACCTTTTGATGCATCTCCTGTCCAAGTTTAGCAGTTCTTTGCCCACCTCCCATAGGGCACCAGAAAGAAAAGCACTTCTGCTGCACTCCTCCTTCATAGGCGAATTCCTACCTCACCCAATTTTTCATCGCTTTTACGCATTTCGAATGTGGGATGGGTATAAGAGGCTCCAGCCCGTAGCTCGATGTTGCCGAGCCCTTCCTTGTCAGCTCATCCGCTTTCTCGTTTCCCTCCACGCCAGAGTGTCCGGGAACCCAGACCAGCTTGACCCGATTTCTCTGTCCCATCTGGTTCAGGGTTTCCTTCAGCTCTTTCGGTAGCTTGGAAGTCGACATGAGTGCTTTAATCATCGCCTCACTGTCAGAACAATCTGTAATATTTTCCCCACTTGACTCTGCTGGGATTGCCCCCTGCATTCCTGTCAGTGCCGCGAAAATTTCGGCCTGGAAGACGTCGGCGTACCCACCTTGGTACTATCGACGATTCCAGAGAACATTGAACTCTGCTACAGAATTCATTAATTCGGACACAATTTTGAGAACTCGTAAACTTACTCGTGTGACCAACACGCTTCGTAAACTGTTATTTTGACTCGTGAAGTTGCATATCTGGCCTTCGGCAGGGATGTGCAAGCTCGACGCTCGTTTTCAAAGCTTGTTATTCAAAAAAGCACTCGCGGGTTTGTGTCCTTCTGTAATGAATTACTTTCGCAGGGTCCAATGTAATGTACTATCACACAAAAGAAGTACAAGCAAATACGTAATTGGAGGTGCCAAAGCTTATGATTCTTTTATTGTATTAAATTCTCTAATCATGGGCGCGCGGTAGCGATGCGCCCGTGACGCAAGTCCCCATACGAACAAAAAATTCGGAAAATTTTTTTTCGTAGACTTCGCAACCATATATACAGCTAAGTTTTGACTTCCCCCCCCCTTGCGACGTACCCCCCGGAAAATGTTTTTCCTGGATTCTACGGAAAATTAAGGCGAAGTGTCTTTTCACTCATTAAAATCGGTTCGGTGAATCCGAAGATACGACCTTTAGAAATGATCATTTCCTTTACAAAAAGTGCTGTTTCATAGAAGCCAAAGTTAATGCAAACATCCTACGTTAGTTAGTTAGTTAGTGGGTTCGTTAGTTCCAGAGGCATTTGTATGAAAACCGACTTTTCGGTTCGATAACTTTTCTTGAAATTTTGCAGAGACCTTCGGGTGGGTAATAGATGTATCGTGTCAGAGGAAATCTTTTGCAACGAAAATTTTTTTCGCCAGAAAACTTTTTTCGCCGAAATTTTTCTTCGCCGGAAATTTTTTTCGCCGAAATTTTTTTCCGACAGAAGATTTTTTCGCCGAAAATTTTTTTTCGCTGAATTTTTTTCGCCGGAAATTTTTCCGCGGTAAGTTTTCTTTTTTTACAAATGCGTTTTCTATTTTAGTCCAAAACTACTGATGGCACACAAAACCCTGTTTTTAAAAAGGAACGGGACGCAGTCCTCGTCGCTTCTTCCAAAACAACTGATATCAATTTGGGTGACGCTTACAGCTTCGGAACGCAAAAAATTCTTTTGAAATATTTTCATTTTTGATTAAAGAAATGCGTCACAAATGCCGGACCCCCCATACGTAATAATTTTTCTGCGCTTTCAGATTTCGCACGCCAAAAATGTGGCTACCCGTTCCACACATCACGCAAAACTTAATTTTTTTTTCGTGTCACATCTGAAAGAACAGAAAAACTATAACATTGGGGGTCTGGCATTTGTGACGCATTTCTTTAATCGAAAATGAAAATATTTCAAAAGAATTTTTTGCGTTCCGAAGCTGTAAGCGTCACCCAAATTGATATCAGTTGTTTTGGAAGAAGAGACGAGGACTTGCGTCACGTTTCCCTTTTAAAAAGGGTTTTTGTTGTTTGGAAACTGATCAAAGTGCAACATTGTAAACCCTTTCGAAGCAAAGAAGTAAAAAATCCACCCTAGTCCCGTTTCAGCTAAACTCACACTAATTCGAAATCCCACCTCATCCTCCTCATAACCTTCTCTCAAACCCACACTTCAGCCTCTTCAAGCATCATTCGAAATATCGAGTACGGTCGAAAAGCACGAGTTAGGCCTACTCTATAAACCCAACAGCCACGTACTCCTCAGTCCATTTCCACTCGCTTTCTGAGGTCCATATTTTCGTTACCTAGAAGAGTTAGCGGAGAAACGTTTTAGACACCTTTTCAACGTATCCTCTCGATTACCGAAGAAATGATTTCGAAGACCGTTTAACCAGAGTTATTGTGTTGAAGGGCAGAAGAACGGACAAGTTATCGTAGGTTTCCTTGATTTATACCTTCAAACAAAGAAGTTACCAACCTTGATACTGATTACAAACGATGTGGTAAACGCATGAGCCCCGTGAACTTCGTACGAGTCTAAATACCTCCAGATCTCACATAAGAGCTGAAGCCTAACGAATCTCTACCACGCGAAAATGAAATCCATCTTTATCAGCCATTTACCAAAACTCAGAATTGATTACATTGAGAACATTTACAGGTGAAACGAAACATGTCTGTTAAGCATTTATTCAATAGAATATCAATTTCAAAAGCCAACAAGTTTC
The DNA here is from genome assembly GCA_029228625.1 of Pseudolycoriella hygida. Lineage (NCBI taxonomy): Eukaryota > Metazoa > Arthropoda > Insecta > Diptera > Sciaridae > Pseudolycoriella > Pseudolycoriella hygida. The sequence continues at coordinate 136,755,405 of CM055404.1, forward strand.
ATTTTACAATTTGCGCATCTAACTTTATTCCACTGGGATTTCGTGTACTTTAAATTTTAATAATTTTTTTTGTGAAGAAGAAAGTGTTGACTTTCAAAGGTTATGATGACACAGCATAGCAAAATGTTGTATCATATGACGAGGCATGTAATTCGAATGTAGTGTGCATTTTCAAGGTAACATGTAATGGAGCTCTTTAGTAAAACTTTTGGGAATACTGGAGGATGCGGGAATCGTTAATAATTTTCATTTTTTGTTAATATTATCAATCTGCGACGAAAACACATAAGTTGTAAATGTAACCCGTGTTATGTAGTGAAAGTTTAATTTTCTAAACATCAGACACTTTATCAAAAGTCCTAAAATTCGAAGGATATTTTAAAAAGATATTGTTGTTTTCTGTGCCTAACATTCGGCTGCTGGAATTTCACATTTCACATAATGTGACTCACATCTGTGAAAAAATGTGAATCACTTTCACGTCTTCACTTTTTTCGGTTAATTTTGTCTTTTGGGTCATAATAAATGATTTTAACCAAAAATTTGCTCATATCTCGTCTATAGAGAGCCAGGGGAGGTCAAAACATCTTTTTTATTTCCACAGTTCTCGGTTAATTTTGAATTAGGTTACCCAACAACTACTTTAATTGAAACATAGCTCACTACTAGGGTATAGTGGGCCCATAGAGGTCAAAAGATAATAACTATACCCAAGAAAATTGGTAATTTGCATGAAAGTTGCTTTATTTAACATTTTCATGGAAATCTTCACATTTCATATACTCAGTTTTGTTATTTTAACAACGAAAAACAAATTCAACTATAAATATGACCACACCATAGATAACAGCAGCCGAACGTAAGCCGAATCTCATGTTAGGCACAGAAAATGACAATTTCTTTTTAAAAAATCCTTCGAATTTTATGACTTTTAATAAAGTGTCTGACGTTAAGAAAATTATACTTTAACAACAAAACACGGGTTACATTTACAACTTGCTCATATATGTGCTTCCGTCGCAAATTGATAATATTAACAAAAAAATTATTAACGATTCCCGCATCTCCCAGTGCAAAAACGCGATTTTTTGGCTATGTGATGTTGCTGAGAACATCTCCATTTAGTAAAGTATCAAAACCACATATATAATGCCGAAGAAGACGTGTGAGTTATGGAATAGATAACCTCTTCTTCAACGCCTCTCATAATTAGAAAAACTTAAGATCTGACTTCTGATTTTATGCAATTTTCTTTTCTCCCTGATTCTTGGTCAGATTATAAGAAATCGGAAACAAGGAAACAAAAAGTCTGGGTGTTAGCGAAAGCCGCTAATTAAGAAAGAAATTCACTGAAAATCTCTTCACTTGCTTTAGAAAAATTTATCTATCTTACATATGAAAACGCAGAACCTCAGTTTTATTTTACAGTTAGTCCCTTACGAGATTTTGAAGATTATTTACGGAAAAATTGAACCCTTCTTAAAAGATTTCTGTATAATTGAGTGTGTCTGAATCATAAGTCAGTCTATGCTAACTGTCAAAATGACGTTTAAAACTGAACAAGCGAACAGTTGAGAAAACAGACGAGGGCCTCGGTTCTCATGATTACTTTACGTAACTTTACGAATGCGTAACTTTTGTATTCACAACTGTGAAGCTACGAATTCGCAAAGTTACAAAAACCACGAGAATCGAGGCTGAGGAATCTTTGTTTCGTTAATAGTTGTGGAAGATAAATTTACCAATAAACTATTGTCATGGGTATAGGAAAGTAGCTATAGAGTATAGTCAAAGAAGTTAATTTTGGACCTAAGTCATCGGTGATTCATTGGTGACTGACCGATAATTCTTTTGGTTAGGGGTCGTTCAGAAATTACGTAACGCAATAGGGGTGGGGGTATGAGACAAGCGTTACGGTTCGAACAAAATTTCGAACAAAAATTCAAACTTGAACAAATAAATGTTACAGGAGGGGGGGGGGCTTAAGAAATGTCAATTTCGTCGTATTTGTGACGTCAAATTTGTCAAGTCATCTTTGTGACGTCATTTTTGCGACGTCATTTTTGTGACATCATTTTTGTGACATCATTTTTGCGACCTCATCTTTGTGACATCATTTTTGCGACGTCATTTTTGTGATGTCATATTTATTTTTGTGACGTCGTTATCTAACGAAATTTTTGTAATGTCATTTTTGTGACGTCATAATTGGGACGGTGCACAGACGGACGAACGTGAAGGGTAAAAACGTAATCGCTACTTAATAAAGGAAGAAAAATCCAGCCGTTTTGAAACGTAATTTTAATAGTTGGAATAAACAGGCTTTTGATACCAACAGATTGACAGATTCAATTCAGATATGAGAGCCCTCTACAAAATGTCAGCGGCGGTTAACCAAAAAAATCAGTCAGTGGCGGCCAGGGGTATGACACTTCCATATAAATCTTATCGAAACCATAACCTCATTTTTTTCAAATTTCTCAACCCGTTTGACATTTGTTTGTCAAATAAATGTTTGCAGTGAAGTCATAGTAACGTTTGTCAATCAAGCTTTGAAAAGCGCCATTCTGTCAATTTTGTTTGAAACATGACAGACGTGAAGTTGGCACAGTTTGCATAAATCACAATATAAAACTTTTAATTTTTTCAAACGTCAACCCGGCGGCGCTGATCGCATGACCATTTTTTTTTGTATGGAGTGTCATAGGGGCTAAAACTCTATCTAAAATAACAAAATTTCCAGCCGATTTCAAGCCAAGCCAAGAGACTAAATTGTGTCAGCGGCGGCTTGATCTTGGTAGCTCTTATGCCTGGTTTAGCAGAAGCTGCACCACAATCAGGATAAGACGGTTTTCGATGTTTTTACAAGGTCAGACAACCACTTATTTACCAAGGTCGATGGAAACTTAGTTTTTTGACCAAAAATTTGACAAAAATAAAATTTCAGAAAATTTCTTAGAATTTTCTTCCATAATTTGTCCAATAGTCGCTTCAGAAAGATTCATTAAAGTTTCACCCAAATCATTCAAACGCTAGAGGTGGCGCTGTAGGATCAATTGTCAACTGAAAAATCTTTCAGGCAAAGTGCTATCATTTCACTAATTCAGTTCCTTTAATGTTACAAAATTGATGATACGTTGATGTGGTTAATTTATAACAGACGTGGGTCGTCTCGTCATTCTAAAGTTAAACTTGAACTTAGAAAATAAAAATGCAAAGAAATTGGCGGCAACAAATTTAAATTAATCATCAATCTTAAAACGCCATTCAATCGGACAAAATTAAAGGAAACTGTACATTGATTGAGGTAATTAAGAATAAAATAAAGTGACATATTTGAGCGATCGAAATCAATTTGTTACAATGAAACTTATTTCTATTCTATAAATCTTCGGAATTCGAATAATTTACAATAATTATACAATGAACTGCGCTTTTAGCTAATTTGCTGAACGAAACGGTTGAACGACAGACCAATAGCATGCTGCATGAGTTAACTATATAATAAAAATTACATTTCGTTACAATTTACTCACGTGTGTTGGTGTTTTAAATGCAACTTCACATTATTTATATGACCATACTGACACTGAGCGAAATTTCATGGGCACTGTGTCAACGATATTTGTGTGTGTAAGAACATTTAATAGAATTGTTCTTCTGACTTTTTTTAAATGAGGAAACTACTGAAACTATTTCCTCAAGAGTAATAGAAATTGAAAGAAAATCGTTGGCAGTAGTTCAACACTTTGATGGTTGGAATTTTTTGTACAAAGGCGGGAAATTTGTTTTTGTCATTTTACACGTAGTTATGATGGTCAGGTTTTTGCGTAAAATGCGTGATTGAAGCGAATGAAAACGATTTGTTTAAGTTCAACTTGTCGACTTTGTGAAGTTGCAATCAAATACAACTTATTTGCATTATTCTTATCTTATCACACCAAATCGAAAGACATTCAATTAATTTAGATTTTATATTTCAGAATGCTCAACCAGTTGCTTCTAAAAGCTATGACAAGAAGAAGGCGCTTTCAAAATCAGAACTATCGAGCATCATATTTACCAAGTGAGTATTTTTTAAGCTTTTCTACAACTTATACATTCTACCAGTTGGGACTTGGGAACAGAAAGTCCTCTCATGACTACATTCCACTCACATGTTCGTTTGATTTCTCTTCACCCGCTCCTTGTATCCGTCATCATCATTTGACATTTAGTCACCATATAGAAATACAAGTCACTGTAGATAGAATAACAAAAGCTTAAAAGCTTCTTTTGTTCTTTTTAAAGCTTCTATTGTTCTATGTACAACTGTGACTTTTTGAGAGCTTGGTGTATAGTTTAAAAAATGGAGTGACTGTTCGCGCGCGCGGAAGACTAGCCAGCCTTATGGGGGAGAGACTATTCGCCCGCGAATTATTACCTATTATAAAAACTCAATGTCTGTCTGTGGGTAACGATTTAACCATCGAAAACAAAAAAAAAAAATACTTTTCTATATGTTGTTGATGATGGTCTGAAACGTGGAGAAAACTTGGTCCGGTGTGTGATATTGTTCTGAAATAAGGAAGTTTTGGCTCAAAATAGGAAATGTTCCAAAAGTTACTTACGAAGCAGTTGCAGAGTTTTGGTCGGGGAAGCGTTTCGGATTGCCAAAAACTTTGTAGAAGAAAATTTTTTCATTCGACTTCATCCGAAGGAGCTAGACAGCGAAAACAGCTAAAATTTCGGTGGTTGCTCACTTTTTTGGTAGGAAACTTTGACTGTTAGACAAAGTAGACTTGATTTTTGACCGTCAATAGTTAGCGGAGGTCCAGGGCAACAAAACTGGTTAACAATGTTGGTCGAAAAAATTCCATACTTCTCAGGTATAGGGAATTTTTCGACGATTCAGCCCAGAACGGGAGCACTTCTTCAGCTAAATCTCGGTCAGTAGTGTTCGGAATAGCGGCAGTGAGATGTCAAATGAAAGCGAACAAAATGACACCTCACTTTGGAAAATCGGTTGTGTGGTTTAGCTGCGAGACTCAGTCAAAATGGTCAAAAAAAGCTACACTGTCCGGAAAAAAATCAAAAAATCAAATACAAGAGGATATTTCGAACAAAACGATAATATCAAAAGCCTTTACTGCTAAAAAGAAGGCGTTGATAACACTCCTCTATCCAATCATGTGGCGCTGCAGCAAAGGGAAGTGCCGAAGGCACTCGCCGAGAGTGCGGGAGACCGCTTGCGGTCGGACCGCACGGAGATTTGCGATTTTTTTTTTCAATTTCCCATCAACCCGGGCGATAATTCCCCTGGTGATACTTCCCAATATTTTTACTCCAGGCGATAATTCTGCGGTGGATAATCCATGTCGCCGACCAACAAACATTATCTCAAAAGTCTTTACTGCTAAAAAGAAGACGTTGCTAAAACTCGCCTATCCAATCTATATTAGTGGGAATGACCGATTCGAGCTCTTCAAAATTATTTTGTTAATTATTTAAGTCAGTCCTGTGGGGACTGGCTATCCGCCCCCGTCTCGGATAGTCTCTCCCCCATAGGGCTGGCTAATCGCCCGCGCGGGCGTAGAGTCTCTTCCCTATTGGGCTGGCCAACCGCCCGCGCGGGCGGATAGTCTCTCCCCCATAGGGCTGGCTAATCGCCCGCGCGCCTTTAAAAAACTAGTTACGTTAACTGCTGACCTTTTGAATGGAATGTCATCTATGCACACAAGTTTGACAGTGCCTACAACAAAATCAGTTTTATTGGCTGGGACTCGAACTCGAAAGTTGTCCGGTTAAGACAGGGGCGTGACAATCGTTTGTTTTGATCTTTCAAGTAATACTCAACGTGAAGTTACAATTATTACAGCAGATTTGTTTTGCAATGAAGTTAGCTTTGATTGAGTATAGCTTGCAAAGAGCAAAATAGAAGACTGTCACGCCACTATATATATCAATATTCAAAATTATAGCTCATATATTGTGAGAGGACTTACACGAACAATATATGCGTCAGAATTCAAAAAGTATGAGAATGAAGATCGGAAGTTGCTCTAAAAAATCATCGTATTCCAAGTTCGTTTGCGATGTTATTTCATAGCAAACTTGTGCGTCTTTTTTCCACATTAAAACATTTCCCTGTCGACTTACTCGATCCTTTCGTTTCCCATTCGGAGACTATATGTTGACAGCGAAGAAATAAAGCATATTGACAGTAAAATTAAGATCTTGAAGTCAATATCTCCTGCATATTCCACTACAACGGTCACACGAGAAGGATCTCTGAGATCTATTCTTGTTTCCTTATTTACTTTCGTTATGCATGAAAAAGAGCACAAGGTCTTGGTACTCAACGAAAGTTTATCTTAACAATCCGAAAGTGTTCGTGGATGTGTGTATAAAGCTTGAAGCTCTAGTGGTGCACTCAAATATCAGTAAATGATTTTTTTACGGTGCAAAAATGATAATTTCAAGTATTATTCGTTCCACTTACGCTTTCAGTACAATTTCAAACAACAGAATCTTCTTTTATTTTTACAAAATTTTAAGCCGATAAAGCACGACTCTCGTAGCGCATTGTGTGCAAACAAATCAGCTGATAATTAAATTGTGCACCGTAGTAAATATTTGTAAAAAGATTGTGAAGATCGTGACAAATTGATTCTCGTCAAGTGTCACATACTAAGCTTTTTTTAGTTAATGGGAGGAGGAGCAGTGTCAAGAGCTTTCAACCCACACAATAGAATAAAGGCAGCACATTTCACTGTCTTTTTCATTCACGATGTGTTCTTCGGCATAGTGAAATCGCAGCCACTTCGAAATCGGATCATCCTATACGACGGATCCAGAGTATTACGCAACCCTTCACTTATTCGTCTGTTCAACATCGCAGCCGCTCATGTCGACACACTTTTCCGCTATATTTGTATTTATTTCGATTTTTGTTGAAATTTCTGTAGACTTGATGTGATATTTTGTGATACCCTTTTTGTGTTTTTGTTTTTGTTTCCTAGATTCGAACGTGATTTATTATTATTCATTGCTTCACTCATTGAGCTGTTTCTTTTCTGTATACTTTTGTTTTACTTTTACTTGAGTTTAAAGATTCTTATTGTACTCGGCTAGAAGATAGCAGAGAATGAAATTATTATCTTTCAAATGACTTCAAATGACGTGTTAAGTGCGGCACTGACTTCTGTAAAAACAATACCAAATTTCATGATGAAATGCATAAATCGTCGTACTGTTGAATCTAACCATGAAATTCACTATACTTTGACAGACATTGACACTCTTATTGCCTTAATTCGTTCATGCTTTTTATGTGAAAATTGCGGAAATGCGTTTTTCATCAAGGGAAAGTGTAGACTGGGGTCTGTCTACCTGGTTCGCATATTAGCAAAGTATAGTTCTTCCAGAATTGTAACTTTCATAAAATCTTAACATTTGGGGTATTTAACGGTCAGATAATTTTAACGGCTCTAGGTTAAAATATCGCTGGACAAAATAACCCGGACAGAATAACCCCAGGGCGTTATTTTGTCTGGTTTTTAGTCTAACTATGAAATTCGTTTGATATGTGTCGCAAGGTTAGGAATAGATGGCGAGCCCCTTAGACCCCGCGATGGAGAGATATTCACTCTTGACCCCCTTTACGAGGGCTACAGCGGTTCTAGGCTAGACTTCGGATGGGTATAATACGGACGGACATAATCCGGATGACATTTCGTCGATAAAACCTTGTCAGAAAAGGCAGCCTGATGCTGAAATTCTGACAACGTCTATCTTTAAGAAGGAGCGAGGTTATTAGTTAGTACCACGATCGAAGTCGGCACCAGGCTGCGTACTTGGGACCCCGAAGCTGGGAATAAAGAAGGCAGCCTGGTGCTGAAAATCTGTTTTCGCCAAATTGGAGGCAATAGTGAGTTGTATACGTCACATAAGTTTCAATTCGGCACCAGGCTGCTGCTGCCCTCTGCATTAGGAAGTCTTAACTCGAGGACGCGGCCTAGTGCAGAAATGAAATTTATTTGACGTATAGGTATCACTAATGTGTACACTTTGGTAAGGATAGATGATTAGCACCAGGCTGCCTTCTATATTCCCAGGTAAGGGACCAAAGTACGCAGCCAAGTGTCGAATTATAAACTTATACAACGTAATATACTCGCTACTTCATGAGTTTTGGCATTTTGAAATTTTCGGCACCAAGTGTCCTGGCTGAAAGTGCAGACCTATCTTCTAACGAGGAGTTTGTTGAAAAAACTAAGAAATCTCACAAAAGTAGCTTAACTACTAGATGAAAAAACAATGACTCTATTTAGCTATTGAGATACTTTTCTGAAATGAACATTTTTTTAACAAATGCTTCGCTGGAAAAACATCGTTTTTATCAGGCCTCCTCTTGAGGGATCCCTACAAAAACGATATTTTTCTAGCTATAGTTTTGTTATAAAAATGTGTCATTTTTAAAAAAGTAACTAAATGACTGTTTATTAATCTAGTAGTTGAGCTACTTTTTTGTGATTCCGTAGTTTTTTTAACAAATCTTTCGCTAGAAGATAGGTCTGCATTTCAGACTGCGTAGCCAGGCGCCGAAAAAGTGTCTATAACAATGTTGCATGGTGAAAAAGGACGCAACTGTTCACTAGTTTCAAACTCGGCACCAGGCTGCGTACTTGATCAATTTAATTGACAATGTAGAAGGCAGTCTGGTGTCGAAAATCGATCAGTGTCATCGTAACGGCAATAATGAACACTATTCGATAAAAATTATTTGAAGAGATGGAAGCACTTTCTTTGCTGAAATCGCTGAAATTGCAATTCACTAGTTAATATTTTCGCCATTATCTCGTTCATGGCTCCACTTTCTACGTCAAAAAGGTACTTGCATATTTTTCCGCTAGGCACCAACTCTTTCACAGTGAGGTGTCGGATACGTCATACAAATTTCAAGTCGACACTAGGCTGCGTGCTTAAACTTTTGTTTTATAAATGTAGGTGGCAGCAGCAGTCTAATGCCGAACTGAAACTTTTTTGGCATATATAGGAGTAAATTCCCTACATTTTGGCAAAAACAGATTTGCAGCACCATGCTGCGTACTTAAGTGGCCTGGTGCTGCAAATCTGTTTATGCCAAAATGTAGGCAGGAGTAAATCATATATATGTCACATAAGTTTCAATTTGGCGCCAGGCTGCTGCTGCCATCTACATTCATAATACGAAAGTTTAAGCACGGAGCCCAGTACCGACTTGAAAGAGTGACCGCAAGAAATGCAGAAGGGACCCTATCGGATAAGGCAAAAATTTCGGCCCACAATTTCTCAAATTCTAGACCTGGGAAGACGTTAAGTAATGTGAGGCTACATAGGAATGTCTTTTTAGTACTTGACATATTGAAAATAAAAAATAAGAAACATAATGGAGCCTATGAAGCCCATAATGCTTCGCTCGCGCCTTAAATGTTCATGTCTTTTTGAGTTTCAGATCCTATTTTTTTCACTGGGATGGCAAATTAGCCCCCCCCCCTCAAATTTTGGTTTTATAAACTACATGCGTTAAAGTTAATTGTGTGAAAGTTTTAGGTTGAGTTACTTTGCCAACGTTATCCGATAAGGGCATTTTTCCTGTTTCATCACGCGCATGGGATTCTAGTACAATTTTGATTTTTCTAAGTTTAATTAGCATAATTAGTAGAGGAACCGCAACTTTGAGGCCCTTAATCTTATAAGCTAGAGTCAGAAATTCAATTTTCATATTTAAAGCTATCAATCTGAATAAGTTTTAATTGCTTTTGAAGGGGTGACGAAACCAGAAATTTCTTCGGACACTCTTTGTATAACGTCATGACAGCCGTTTCGATTACACCGACCCATTTTCGGCACCAGGCTGCCTTCTACATTGTCAACCGAATTTATCAAGTACGCAGCCTATTGCCGAGTTCGAAACTAGTGAATAATTGCGTACGTATTCCACCTTGCAACATTGTTATAGACACTTTTTCGGCATCAGGCTGCCCAGCCTTAAATACAGACCTTTCTTCTAGCTAAAGATTTGTTAAAAAAACAAAGCAATCACAAAAAAGTAGCTCAACTACTAGATTAGTGAACGATGAGTGTAAACAGCAATTTAGGTACTTTTTTGAAAATGACAAATTTTTATAACAAAACTATCGCTAGAAAAACATTGTTTTTACAAAGATTACTCTTAAGCATAATGATGTACTTAGTAATCTAAGGTAATCTAAAGTAATCTTAGTAAATCTAAAGTAAAATGTGGGGGGGGGCTTTTGGAAGTTTGAAAGTTTGAAAACACCTCATCCACTGGTATAAAAATGATTTTCAACTGTTGTAACGAAATTTTCATAGGATTTTTCAGTTGAAGAGGTGTTGTTACCTCATAACTTTCCAAACTTCCAAAACTTTTTATTTGGTGAGGTTGCACTGGTCGATTTCATAAGGTGAAAAAAGTTCCTATGGTAATGTTGGATTGCGAAACGAGTACATTAATGTGCGCTAGGTTCCGACTCGGCACCATGCTGCGTACAGTAGAATATCTTAAGTAGGCAGCCTGGTGCCGTGTTGAAATTTATATCACGTGTAGTATTTGTTACTGCCGCTACGATAACATTGACAGATTTTCGGCACGAGGCTGTGTTCTTCATGGCTACTTAAACTTCCCAAGTAGGCAGCCTGGTGCTGAGTTAGAGCATTGTGCATAGTGGTGTACTCGTTCCCCACTACAACATTGCCATAGAAAATTTTTTGACACCAGGCTGCCGAGCTTGATATGCAGCCCTCTACTTGTTAAAATTTTTCTCCATGAAAATGTTCTACACGACGCTGACGTAAGAAGTTCATGCACTAAACAAAGGACCAGTCTACTGCGTGAACTCCTTATTTCATAGTCTCGTAGAACATTTTCATGGAGTAAAATTGCAACAAACAGAGGCCTTTTTTAACCACCACAGCCTTAAGAACTACCAGATGTATATTTTCCAGCTAGGGCTCCGTAATTTTGTAGTTTTGTTTGCAAAGACAAGAACTCGAAAGATTCTTTGGTTGTTGTAAAAACTTCATCTCATGAGAAAATCAATCTTATGTTCATATTTGCAACGAAAATGTTAAAATTAATTTTATTACACAGTTACAAAGCTGAAATGCACAACGTATCAGCTCATACAGTGGCGGGTTCCACACTACCACTAGTACAACTAAACAAGGATGAAGAAGCTGGAAACTACAATCCATTCGAACATCGCAAAGTCAGTCATCCTACCACGTAAGTCCAAATAAAAACTAATTCGAGGAAAAATAAAACAAATTTTGACACAAATTTCAGGGATACAGAGACTTTGATTCATTTGCTCAAAGGATCGTTGGGCTCTGGTATACTTTCCATGCCATTGGCCTTTTCAAATGCTGGTCTATGGTTCGGATTGTTGGCAACTTTTGCTATTGGAGCAATTTGCACATATTGCGTTCACATTTTAGTTAAATGTGCCCATGTTCTTAGTCGCCGTACCCAAGTGCCTTCATTGGGTTATGCAGACATTGCTGAAACTGCCTTCCTTGCCGGCCACGAAAGACTACACAAATGGTCGCGCTTAGCAAGGTTCCTCATCAATTTCTTCTTGGTGGTGGATTTGCTGGGTTGTTGCTGTATCTACAACGTATTCGTCGCCACAAATATCAAACAAGTTGTGGAAGACTATTTCGATGTGCATCTTAACATTCGATTGTATATCTTGATGCTGCTGGTGCCATTAATTTTAATTAATTTAATTCGAAATTTGAAATATTTGGCACCGTTTTCACTGATTGCGAACACATTGATGGGCGTCGGTATGGGAATAACTTTGTATTACATTTTAACGGATTTGCCAGCCGTTAGTACGCAATACGCCGTAGCTGATGTGTCTAGGTGGCCAATGTTTTTCGGAACTGTGATATTCGCTTTGGAGGGTATTGGTGTTGTCATGTCGCTGGAAAACAATATGAAAAATCCAGCACATTTCATCGGTTGTCCGGGAGTTTTAAACTTTGGCATGGCCTTTGTTGTCACTCTGTACGCAGTCTTCGGATTTTTGGGATTTTTAAAATATGGATCAGCTACACAGGGCAGTATCACTCTCAATTTACCTCTTCATGACAAGTAAGTTCGGTTGTTTCGGCGAAGCGAGGCGAAAATATTTAAAATTTTAACTTTTCCAGAGTCGCACAATCAGTTAAGCTGATGATTGCCCTTTCCATTTTCTTAACGTATGCCTTGCAATTTTACGTTCCAATGGAAATTATATGGAAAAATATAAAAGGAAATTTTAACGAACATTTGAACGTTATCGAATATAGTGTCCGAACGGGACTTGTGGTAAGTTCAATTTTAAATTTAGTTTAAGTTTGACCGCTAGAGAAGTTCTTTCCTATGGTCAAATTAACTTCAGATATCTACATCTCTGACTAATTCTGCACCGCTGATATGAATTTGGCCTGGGATCTGATATTTCGATCCGTGGATCTTCAAAACGTTATTCTGTGGAACTCTCAAAGATTTAGGTTCACATATCTGAATCGCAGATTAAAATTCCACTTTCTAGAACTAAGATTCAAATTCTTAGCGATAGCTACTTCATCTTTTCACTCTTACTGTTCGTCTGTCTGACCGTCTGTGCACTGCTCCTCACTGCACCTAGCTGCGCCTCACTGCACCTAGCTGCGCCTCACTGCACCTAGCTGCGCCTCACTGCACCTAGCTGCGCCTCACTGCACCTAGCTGCGCCTCACTGCACCTAGCTGCGCCTCACTGCACCTAGCTGCGCCTCACTGCACCTAGCTGCGCCTCACTGCACCAAGCTGCGCCTCACTGCATCTAGCTGCACCTCACTGCACCTATCCATACATCATATCCATACAATTTCTTTGATCCGTGGATAAAAAGGCACAGGTCCTAATAACCCCTTGACAAAGAAAAACTCTGAACAAAATAATGTCCGACTAAGTAGAGTTTTATATGAAGAGCAGCGCCGCAGGCAGTGGATCTAAATCGAAAAATAAAAAAGTGGGGTCGAGGGGTGGCAGCTCCCGCAGTGTGCGTTCAGAGAGGATAAAACCTGCTGCGCGGACTAACGGGCAGAGCCCCTTGTTAGTAAGGTAGCGTGAAGAGCTCGCTGTAGGCGCTTTAATTTGAGGTCGAAAAATCTCGACGGTGGCGAAACGATTTCTTGCTTATTCACGGCGGCAGCGGAAAACGTCACAAGGAAGTCTCAGTGGCGGCTTATTTCGGCGTAACAGTCTTTTGTTTTGATCTTTGCAAGTATTTCTCAACGTGAAGTTAGCTGCAGTTGTGACCGCAGCTAACTTCATTGCAAAAAAAATCAGCTGATTTTGTGAACTTTTCAACGAAGTTAGCTGATTTTGGTAAATTTATGAATGAAAATATAATCAAAGACCCGTACGTATCAGAATAGATGTGGCAAATAGAACAAATCTTGCAAAAAGATTCGAACGTATCTTAATACAGACCATTCAAATCTAGAAATGGTTATATCCAAGGACTGGGCCATTTTCCCCTAAAGCCCTGAAACACGTGTTCTCTAAAATTTTGTTCTTTACAACTTTGCCTTCGGAAGCAACCTTCTACCTCTTACAGTTCTAGAGATATGGGTTATCCCTCCCAATTCTAGAAGTAGTCATATCCCAGGATTGTGGCATTTTTACCCAAAACCCTGAGACACGTGTTCGCTAAAATGTTATGCTCTACAGCTTTGCTTTTGGAAGCAATTTTGTACCTCTTATAGTTGTAGAGATATGGATCATCCCTCCCAATTCTAGAAGTAGTCATATCCCAGGATTGGGGCAATTCTACCCAAAACCTTGTGAAACGTGTTCTCTAAAAATTTTTTCTCTACAACTTTGCATTTGGAAGCAACTTTCTACCTCTTATAGTTCTAGAGATATGGATCATCCCTCCCAATTCTAGAAGTGGTCATATCCCAGGATTGGGGCATTTTTACCCAAAACCTTGAAACTCGTGTACCCTAAAATTTCATTCTCTACAACTTTGCCTTTGACAGTGAATCTCCATATTGCATAGTTAAGGAAATAAACACGATATCGTATATCGCCAAGAAACTCAATTTTGTCGATTCCATTGGTCCCGGTGCCCCGACCCCTGACCCGATTCCCACAAAAATTCCACAAAGTCCGCTAACTTCGCGTTGAGCATTACTTGCAAAGATCAAAACAAAAGACTGTCACGCCGAGCCGCTAACGAGACTCCTTTGCACCGATTTTCTCTTCCGCAGGGAATAAGCAAAAAATCGTTTGGGCGCCCGCCCGCCGGCCGCCGAGATTTTTCGACATTCCCAAGCTGTTCAATTTCTAGTTATCGGGACAACTGAAAATAAATCGGCGGCGCCGCGATGTTTTTTCAGTTCTCGACGGCGAAGCATTACGGCGTACGTCATAAAAAAACCTGCGGCGGAGGCGAACTTTTTTGACATTTTTCTGCGGCCGCTCATAACAAACAACAGATTCGCTGAAAAATCTACACATGAACTAAAAACCAGTTATTTTGTCCAGCGGTTATTTTTACCTGTGTTATTTGGAGCGGGGTACTTTTGTCCGGGATTATTAAGTCCTAAAACCAAATTGTTGACTCTGTGGACTCATTCACACATCATATGAATGTGAGATCCAGTTTAAATTTGCGATATTTCCAATAACATCCAAATGCAGTCACCACATTGCTTGTGGTTACCGCTACCAATGTTCTACTTGGGTGAAAAATGTCAGAAAAAAATTATCAGAAATGACGGCAAGATATTCCTGATACCAAGGCAGGTTGAGCAGATCACTGGAGCGGCAAACGCAATCGCCAACTTCTGAAAAAAACCCAAAAGGTAACAACTTTACCCAGCAAGTTCGAATTATAAGTACGAAACATATTGATTTAGTAACTCACAAATCGGACTTGCTGGGTGAAAATGTTGACTTTTAGTTTTATTCGTAAGATGGCGATTGCATAGATTTTTGCGTTGCCGCCGCAGCAGGATCTGCTCAATCTCTTGTTTAAAGCTTTGCCTAATACACTGTCTCACACCTTTCTCAATCTTTTCTTTCAGATTTTAACTGTAATCATTGCTATTATTATACCAAATCTTGGACCATTCATTACGCTTATTGGTGCTGTGTGCTTGAGCACACTGGGACTAATGTTTCCAGCAATAATTGAAACGATAACTTACTGGGACAGGCCTGGAATGGGTCGATTCAATTGGCGTCTAATCAAAAATGCATTGTTGGTGGTCTTCGGTATAATCGGTCTGTTAACTGGTACATACGTCAGTATTGAAGAAATAACGACCACTTTTAATAAATAGTTAGTGTTAATGTTAGCGTCAGGTTTTTTCTTTGGTTTGTAAGGAAAATGTTCTATTTTATTATTATTTTTTTAAATTTATTTATATTCAAGTAGAAAGACTAGAGTATTATTAAAATGACAATTTTACAAAGAAAAGACTACAAAACAATCGAACGTAGCGAATTTAAACAGACTTTATGTATGTCGTTTGGAGAGTAAAAAATTTATCTAAAAGCAATTTCTTTCAATTATTTTGTGTAGCGGAGTCTCAGAAAAACATGTACTTCTCACGTACGATTCCCTATAAAGTCTACGTCCATCGCAAGGGGTAATGATGAATGTAATGAAATTTCGCTAAATTAGTGATTTCGTCCTCACTTAAGTGTATTGGAAATTGACCAAAAGGCAATATTGAAGAACCCGTCCGAAACAACGTTGTAAGAAGCCATTCCAACCACCAACACACTCCACCAACCACTGCTCGATCCACAAAGCGCGGATTTGCCTAAAATCAGTCGTCCGAAACTGGTACACAAATAACCGAGAGGCAGATAGAAAATTCTTTTGCACTCAAACGAAAATCAATTGTTAAGAAAATCCACAAATCGAAGAAAATCCTTCAAAATCTTTTGAAAATCAAAAGAAAATCCTTCGAAATCAAAAGAAAACGACGGAAAATCGTAAATAAAAAAAATCCTTCCAAGAAAATCGTTTCTCTGCCACTCGCAAATAACTATTGGGAACAGGCAAGAAGCAATTATGCCCGTACGAGTCAAGAGGGAATACCAAGGTGTTCTGGTACAACACACTAGTAGTTAAATCTTCGTAAGGTTTTTATGGCATGATCTCAGAGTTTGAGATATCTTAGGAACCATCCATAAAGTACTCAAAAATTGAAAATTTTTAAACCTCCCTGTAATGTATGGAACGTACGCTTTCGTTGAATCCCCCTCCCCCCAAAGGGAGCGTCCATAAATGACGGTAGGGAGGGGGGTGTTTGACGAAAACAGACGTCATATTCGGTAATGTCGCTCAATTTGAAACTACCACCGTTTTCATGATGAAAGTCGTTTCTCTAGCACACCATAGTTGTCCCATCCCATTTTCGAACAAAAATTTTATTCGTCTCTTCATTTCGAGAACTACGAAAATTGTAATTTCTCGATGTTCAAACATTAGTTATTTGGATCAGAAGGGACGAAAATATAAAAATTCAACCCTGTGCGAGAATTGCTGCCCGCGCCGAAGGCAAGGGCTACAACCGCACAGGTTGAATTTTTACACTTCATCCCTTGTGATCCACGTAATTTTTCATCACGATGGCAACGGAAATCGTAATTTTCACTTTCCAAACACAAATTTGCAACAACAACGAAATTGCTGATGCAATCTTCATTTTGTTTACATCAGTCACTTTCGGCTCTCTTTTGAGGACCGAAAATATTTTCGGCCCCCTTTAGAGAACCGAAAATACTTTCGCATCTCTTGGCTTACTGAGGTCTGCATTTTTTCATTTTCGGCTCCCATTTTTGGGAAGTGAAAATTACGATTTTCGTCGCTCGAGTGATGAAAAAAAACAACAACCAACGATATTGGCGATGAAATCACACTATTGGCTTTCGCATGACCTTTTTCTTTTCGCATCAATTTTGTGTTGACTTTCGCACTATGCACGATTGCATAACTTGACTTTTTTATTTTCGGTTCTCGAACGGAGTTTCAAAATTACAGTTTTCGCGTTCCAGCAATAGAAAATAGTTACTTGTGTACCTGTTTTGGACGATGGGTTTTAGGCAGTTTCGCGAGTTGTAGACCGAACGTGCCTAAAAACAATCGTCCAAAACAGGTACACATACAACTTTACGTGCAAAGGGACGAAATCCCAAAAAAAAAAATTCAAAAAATGCCCTCATTTTCGGCCCCGTCGCATGTAAAAGAAACTTTTACAAGTAACGCAAGATCGCAAATGAGTGAACTTTTTGGATATTTTTTAGAATTTCGCCCCTTTGCATGCAAAGTTTTATATGCACCTGTTCTGGACGTCGGTTTTTAGGCATTTTCGCTACAACTCGCAAAATTGCCTAAAGTCAGTCTTGAAAAATAGATACACAAATAACTTTTTTTTAAAAATCAAAGAATCTTGAAGATGAAAAAATGACGTCTGTTTTCAGGGGGAGGGGGGGGGGGTATGGAAAACAGACGAAAACGGACAGGGGGGTAGGGGGTGTCTAAAACAGCCGAAAAAATGCAGACGTCATTTATGGACGCTTCCAAAGGAAGTACGTACTTTATGGATGAAATTCATCTTCATTTTCAAGCCCGAGACTTGTCAAAAGGTGAGAAAAGTGGCGTTTTTACTATAACTCGTGTGACACGCAATGCAACAATTTACTCTACTAAGTCTCCATAAAACAAATATTTTTTGCCTTTGATCCGTCCCCAAAACTCCCACCTGTCTGCAGATATATGCGCGTTTTGTTCAGTTTTTTGGATTTGTTTTTTGCCAAAGCAAAAGTGTTGGAAAACACACATCTCGTTTTCAAGATCAATCAGGAAGATGTTAGGAGCCATACTATTCACAACAACTCAAAAACAAATACTTACACAGCCCAAGCGCAGAAAAATTATTACGTTGGGAGGGTCCGGCATTTATGACGCATTTTTGTAATCAAATGTGAAATTATTTCAGAAGAATTTTTTTCGTTCCGAAGCTGCAGGCGTGGAGAAGATTCTGTGCAGAAATGGATTACATCATGGGCGCGCGGTACCGACTTTTTTGGCTCGTGATCGAAAACTGCTCGATAATTTTTCTTGAAATTTTCACCTTCGGGTGGGCATTCTACGTCATATGAGATTTTAAAAAGGGGGGGGGGTATCGGCCGCGTTTGGGGGCCAGGGCTCTTAGAAAGTGTCATATAAAGCGCATATAAAAGAATGTTCTTTATGTGTGTGTGAGTGTATTCAAAGATTGGGTCAAATATGAGCAAAATTTGTGGACTGTGTTAGGATGGAGATAGATGTTTGGTGTCAAAGGAAAAGTTGTTGGGTGTGTAGTGTGTCAGGGTGACCAAAAAAATAGCGTATGGGACGGATTTAGGGGAAAAATTGATTTTTGTAGATGCTTCGTGTCAAAGGAAACTTTTTTTCTCCGGAAAACTTTTTTCGCCGAAATTTTTTTTCGATGAAAATTTTTTTTGGTTGAAATTTTTTTTGGCTGCAAATTTTTTCAGTGAATTTTTTTTTCGCCAAAGGTTTTTCACGCTGAAATTTTTTTCCGCTGAAAATTTTTTCGGTGCAAATTTTTTTTCGCTGAAAATTTTTTTTTCGCTGAAATTTTTTTTCGCCGGTAATTTTTTTCGCTGAAAATTTTCTTTGCTGAAAACTTTTTTCGCCGGACATTTTTCCTCCAAAATTTGTTTTCTATTTTCCAAAACTAATGATATCACAACAAGAACCCTTTTCAAAAGGGAAACGTGACGCAAGTCCTCGTCTCTTCTTCCAAAACAACTGATATCAATTTGGGTGACGCTTACAGCTTCGGAACGCAAAAAATTCTTTTGAAATATTTTCATTTTCGATTAAAGAAATGCGTCACAAATGTCGGACCCTCCCAACGTAAAAATTTTTCTGCGCTTTCAGATTTTGCACGCCAAAAATTTAGCTAACCGTACTCCACTTTCGTGTCAAATCTGACAAAAGAGAAAAACTATAATATTTGCGTTCCGAAGCTGTAAGCATCATCCAAATTGATAGCACTTGTTTCGGAAGAAGGAATGAGGACTTGCGTCACGTTGCGGATTGTCCCCATGGGTAGGTTAAGGTGGTCCATTGGCAAATTCAAGCCGTACAAGTAAGCTGGGAGCGATGGTATCTTCCCTGCTCTGCTAAAGGAGAGTGGAGAGATTCTATTGAGATCGCTGTGCGAAATGTTACGTAGCTCCATGGATCTCGGTCACAATGTCACGTTCCGGCAAGCTGGGAGAAGGTCAGAGTAACATTTATTCCTAAGCTGG
Source organism: Pseudolycoriella hygida (assembly GCA_029228625.1). Classification (NCBI taxonomy): domain Eukaryota; kingdom Metazoa; phylum Arthropoda; class Insecta; order Diptera; family Sciaridae; genus Pseudolycoriella; species Pseudolycoriella hygida. The sequence continues at coordinate 136,774,767 of CM055404.1, forward strand.
GGAAGCCGTCTCACCTCACGGCTAAGGACTTCAGATCGATCAGTCTCACGTCTTTTATATTAAAGACGTTAGAACGGCTGAATGATTTTAATATCCGGGACGAATTCTGGCAGGCAAATCTACGGATTTTGCTTTGTACAAATTGATATCGAAGGTGGAGAAGTCATTTTCGGTTGGAGAAGTGGCTCTGGGATGTTTTGTGAACATTGAAGGGGCCTTTGATAACACGAACTTTGACACTATCCGCCAGGCGCTGGTTGATAGGGGAGTAGGGCGTGTATTAGTGAAATGGATAAGTAGCATGCTCAGAGATAGGACCGTTGAGGCGAGTGTGTGTGGCCATAAGGCGAACCTCTGGGTAGCTAAAGGCTGTCCAGGGTGGGATTCTCTCGCCAATACTTGGTGTATGGTGGTGGATTCTCTCATTTGGAAGCTGAATGATGAAGGAATCTAGGTGCAAGGCTCCTCGGACGATCTGACGATTCTAGTCAGAGGCAAATCCAAAAGCACGCTAGGAGACCGAGTTAGGGCTGCACTGAGGATAGCGAAGAAATGGTGCGATTAGAAAGGTCTGAGAGTCAACCCAAACAAAACAGATCTAGTGCTATTGAGCAGAAGGCTATCGGGATCTTATTTGGTGGGTAACATGAAGACCAAGGACAGCAAGCTTAACTGGATTGCTCATGTCAAGGATAAAGCGCAGAAGGCTCTAGCGGCTTTTTGGCAATGTAGAAACTCTTTCGGGAGGAACTGGGGCTTGAAGTCGAAGGGCATTCTGTGGTTGTGCGATGCTGTGATTAGGCCCATGCTTAGCCACGGTTGTGTAGTATGGTGGCCTAGGCTCGAGGTTGAATGTGCGCGTAAGTTGCTAAGTGAAATTCAGAGGCTAGTTTGCATTGTCGCCGCTAAAGGCTACAGCTTTTGCTGCCGCAGACAGGCTGGCGCAAAACGTTATATGGGATCTCAATTTTCGAAGTGGACACGCGAAAATTATCAGAATGATCTCTGACCCGATTTTTGCCAAGAGACGAGATGACGCCAAGAATCGACTTCGAGAAGGCAAGAGTGGCTAGATGGCTGGCCTGCTGGCCTACCCGGTGAATGTGTGGTAGAGTCGAAGACATCTGTAAGAGCAGGTGCTGGGGTGCAGAAAGAGTGTAAAGATTTCTTGAACTCGATAGGTCTGGGTACGCGGACACTCGGGAATGGAGGGAAATTGGAGAGCGGACGAGCTAGCCATGGCGGGCGCTATGGCTCTCGAGAACGGCCCTGAACCGTATCTGCCGATTGCTCGATCAATCTGTTTGAAAACACTGAGAGATTGGGTTTTTTTTGTTAAGTCCAAGGCACGAAAATTGGACGCTTTTTAGGAAAAATTCGGTTTTTTTTTCTGGTTTGTGAACCGAAGCAAAATGTTATGGAGGAAAGGTTTCTTTTCCCAAAGCAATATTGGAAGACCTGATCGAAGGAACGGTATAAAAACACCCTATCACAACCCCACAGCTAGTATACTTCTCACAATGCATTTTATGTTGTTCTATCATCACCAACTATCGAGTAGTAGACGTTAGGGCCTCTCTGTCGTAATTTGCATAAGAAACTTAGTGATGACATTTTGAGAGAAAATCTCATATATTTTCTCTCTCAAAATGACGTCACTAAGTTTCTTATGCAAATTACGGCAGCTCTCTAACCCTACCCTCTAATCCGATTTTCTTTTCCACGAAATGTTTCGTTAATTCCATGAGAACATTTGTTTCATTGTTTCCAAATTAACTAGGTAGATTGACGTTAGCTGTAAGCGATTTAAGAAGCGCACAATTCTGCTCTCTTCCGTGACTATTTGTATGAGAGTCCGGTGTTGTAAATGAGCCAAGCCACAACAGCGTTGAAGACAAGGTTCACTAAAACATATTGCGCTATCTTAAGTACAAATCAAATAAGTTGAATTAATTGCAATCCGAGGAGATGGCAACAATCTTATCTTATCGCATCTTATCTTTCCATATTGTAAGCTCAATCAATTACTTCTTATAATTAAAAAAATTCAGTGAGTGAGTTTCGTTCGATTGAGGAATGTCCCTAGCTCTTCGGTCTTAATTCTAAAATGGATAACTTACCATCGGATACTGCGGCCGCTTCCTCATTCCCGATTAAAACAAGCGCGTCAAATGCCTCCCAGGACAATCGGAACTACAATCCCTTCGAACATCGTAAAGTACAGCACCCCACAACGTGAGTCAAAAAATAGAACATTTAACTTGCTGCGATCAACTCATTCTGTCTTCTCAGAGATTCGGAAACATTGATTCACTTGATCAAAGGATCTTTGGGTTCTGGCATCTTATCAATGCCACTGGCCTTCTCGAATGGTGGTCTATGGTTCGGACTTGGATCAACGTTTGTAGTAGGAGCAATTTGCACGTATTGCGTTCACATTCTCGTAAAATGTGCTCATCTCCTCTGTCGGCGTGCACAAATACCGTCTTTGGACTATGCAGGAGTCGCCGAAACAGCATTTTCTCTTGGTCCCAAACGCCTTAACAAATTTTCGCGATTGGCAGGTTTGGCTGTGAAGTTGTTCTTGATTTTATATTCGATAGGAGCTTGCTGCGTCTACACGATCATAATTGCATCCAACATTAAGCAAGTGGTGGAGTTCTTCTACAACACACAACTCAACATTCGGCTTTACCTTCTGATGTTGCTGCTGCCATTATCTTTGACAAACTTAGTACGACAGCTAAAACTGCTGGTCTGGTATTCATTCGTCGCAAATACTTTAATGGGTCTAGGACTCGGGATCGCCTTGTACTTCATTTTGTCCGATTTGCCACCAGTTTCCCATCAATATGCCGTAGCTCATGTGTCTCATTGGCCAAAGTTTTTTGGAACTGTGATTTTTGCGATCGAAGGTATGAACGTGGTTATGTCTTTGGAAAACAATATGCAAAATCCTCACCACTTCATTGGTTGCCCTGGAGTGTTGAATATCGGGATGACGTTCCTCGTAACGTTGTATGCGATTTTTGGATTCTTGGGATTTTTAAAGTATGGAGCCGCTACTGAAGGAAGTGTCACGCTCAATTTGCCAGTTGAAAATAAGTGAGTCAAGTGTAGGAGAGTGCCCGGTGTGGCATATTTATTAGTTGGATTGCTGCATGTATTGCAAGCTCTAAAATTCAAGGAAGTTGGTTTGTGGCACATCTGGTGATCCTTTGTACCATGCAAATCATTTGAACTTCCTGGTCCATCGCCCTCACCAGAAAAAGCACTTCGTGTACACTCCTCCTTTATAGGCCCTATCCACTCTCTCAGCGTTTTCAAGGATGTCGAACGTAGGATGAGTATGAAAGGCTCTGGCCCGCAGCTCATCGACATGAAGCCTTTCCTCGAGCCGCACGACTTTAATTTTGGATGTTTCTTTTGTTTTTAACAAAAAATGGGCTCCTTGAACATTGTTTCATTATCCGAGCAGATGCAGACACTTTTTCCACACACCTTCGCTATGAGCATATCCACCGGAGCAATCTTCCCCCCACCAGCATGAGAGATGACACTCCAGCTGCTGTATGCACTGAAGGGTTTTGTAATCCTTTTGACGTCTTCTACTGAAGTAATTCTCCGCACATTTAAAAAGTTATCTATAGTGAACGTTGAGCTTGCCAAGCTGTCTTATAGCTGTCCCACTAGGGGAGAGTCTCGCATTCTTTTTTTCCAGAGTCTTGACACACAATATAAAGTAAGTGCGTGATTGTGTGTGCCAATTTGTTGACAGTTAAGTGCGAGATTTTATGAGCCAATAACTGAAAGGTGTGTGCTAAGTGAGAGAAAGTGAGTATTAGCGTACAATGGGGTGTGAAATTGGAATTCCTGTGCCAAAGTACAATCCGTGTGCCAAAACACTAAAAGTTACATGCTTTTCTTGGGAAAGTGTGTCTGGTCTTTTTTGGGGGTGTGGGAATATGCTGCCATGTTAAGCCAAAACAATGTATCGCATTTCTGTCTTTGCTATAAAAAAGCTTTCAAGAGCTTTAAGCTTCTTTCGTATTTAAAGCACAGATTTGATGCGATACATTGTCTTGTCTTTACACGGCAGATAAAATATTGGAATTCGTGGGAACAGAAAATAGAATCTGTGAGCCAATTATTAAAAATTGTGTGTCAAGCGTGGGAAAGTTTGTACTCTGGGAATCTGATTACGTGAAACTAGCATTATAACTCCGCTTTCGGCAGGGTCGTACTAATTCTATTTTATTACTATACCGCTGGTCGTACTGGTACCGTTCGTCTTACTGGTACCCTTGGTCGTACTGGTATCCTTGGTCGTACTGGTATCCTTGGTCGTTCTGGTATCCTTGGTCGTACTGGTACCCTTATTCGTACTTTTTTTATAAGGGTGAAGAAATCTTCATAGACACCCGGTCCTCCTCGACCAAGGTAGTGTTGGATTCCATTCTTCAATGACCTACCAACTAAAACCACCTTCCTAACTCTCCAAGCTCTCTTCTCCCCGGAATCGCCTCACAGCATTGCTTCGGGGAGGGGCTGTGCTCTCGCACTTACTCTCTCAGATCAACTCGCAGTCTTCTTTGATCGTCTCTTCATGCGCTTTGCAGCTTCCCCATTATTTTTGCAACCACATTATCCGCTACTTTTCACGCCCCCTCATCACGGCATGTCTACGATATTATGTTTTCGGCATTTACCTCTGACCGACTCACCCTAATCAGCTGACATCGCTCTTGTTCGAAGCGGGGGCAGACAAATAACATGTGCTCCGCAGTCTCTTCCTCTATCACGCACGTCGTGCAGAAAGGTGATTCTGTGAATCCGAACCCGTGCAGGTACTACCTCAGACATCCGTGACCCGACAGAAACTCTGTCAGGTGGAAGTTAACCTCTCCATGTTTCCTCTGTACCCGTTTGGTATGAGTCTATGGGTCCACCTTCTCTTGTCCGAGGAGTCCCACTCTTGCTGCCACTGATTAAGTGATTTGGCTCTTAATTGCGTTCTTACTGTTGTGGTAGTTTGACCCTCCCTTCTCTTCATTCTATGACATTCGCTGTCTTCCGTCAGCGTTATGCATATGGGTATCGGCCCGACTATTACACATACCGCTTCTAGGGATATCTAGCGCCTGTATTCACGCTGGTGCCCCGTAGCGCAATATTGATAGAGTGACGCTTACTAGGAGCATCCTTTTGCTGCTGCGCGGTCCAAAGCCATTTGGCGTTATTCTGGCAAGTGCTGCGATGACTTTCATTGCCTTTTCGCACGTCCAGCATAACACCAAGGTACTTTAATTGGCGAGTGGATCTGATTTCTTCCCCGTCAATGTTCAAAACGATCCGCTCAGTTTTTTTGCAGTTACTGACTAGCATGATCTCGGTTTTCTGGTAAGCCAGCTTCAGTTTTGCCGTTGTCATCCAGTTTCCGACAGTTTCTAGTGTCTCCATCGTAACTACCTCCACCTCCATGTTCGACGTTCCGGATACCCTGAGGATCAAGTCGTCGGCAAAATCAATCGTCTTAGCGCGTCATGGCAGTTTCAGCCGCAGAGCTGAACATTACATTCTACAGCGTTGGTCCTAATATCGATCCCTGTGGTACTCCAGCTGTGACTTCTACTGTCTTTTTCCCTTCATTAGTCTATTCAAAATCGCGACTTCCAGCATTTTTCCCAATCCATCCAACAAGCATATAGGTCAATAAGACTCGTATTCGTACTGATAGCCCATGTCGTACTGATACCGATGAACTCATGTACATAAAGCGTTGCCGCAATTTTTCGGTAAGTTCACAATCCCTACTGATTTGAAATTTCTGGGTTTCAAAATTCCATCTTCAACTTCTAGCATTGTAGGATCTTCAATATATGGTTCCTCGGTATGAAATGATAATTCGTCGTTTTCGCCGCTTTGGCTATGCGTTCGGTCCTTGGCGAAGTAAGCAGCCCATCTTGAAATGCACCTTGTGTTGAATTAGTATGTGAGACCTCATGAAAGCTGTGTTTACCAATTGCAGACAGTAGAAAACATTGGCCTTAAAACCATCAAGCACAATTTTAATGTCACGTTTCTCTCCATCACATATACCTACACCAGATTCTTGCAAAAAGCTCCTTCGATTCATTATACTTACCGTTGTAGAAGAATGTGTACGTGTAGTCGCTACTGGTTGTAAAGTTACTGCCATTTAGTTGTCTATTTAGATATCTAGGGTTCACCGCTAGTCTACCTAACTACCCAAGCCCACCTAGATATACACTTCTCGGTAAAAAATTCTCCAGCAATTACGATTCTCAGGGAAGTAAGTAATAATGACTTCAAAGGAACAATTAACAGGATATAATCATTGCCGACACGTCAAGGTGCACCGTATCGCATCAATGTACACCGTAGTGTATCAAGGTGCACCGTAGTGTATCAAGGTGCACCGTAGTGTATCAAGGTGCACCGTAGTGTATCAAGGTGCACCGTAGTGCATCAAGGCGCACCGTAGTGTATCAAGGTGCACCGTAGTGTATCAAGGTGCACCGTAGTGTATCAAGGTGCACCGTAGTGTATCAAGGTGCACCGTAGTGTATGAAGGTGCACCGTAATGTATCAAGGTGCACCGAGGTGTATTAAGGTGCATCGAGGTGGATCCTTGTACATCGTGTTTCAGTTTTATTATATGGAAGTACCAAACATGCCATGGAACAGAGCCCCAAATTAAATCACATTAGTTTGACATTCAAAGTAAACGTTGAAGAGTCGCAGTCGGCGCCGCAAGCCATGATAGTAATGGGCCAATAAAAAGTGGGATTGAGAGGCGGCACACTTTCCCAGTTATTTCAGCCACTTTTTGGTGTTTGGCACACGCATTTTATTTTTGGCGGACGAAATCCAATTTTTCCTGTTCCCAGACTTCCTAAGTGGTGAAAACGATTTTTGAAACGAAAGCAACAAGTGTGAGTGTGATGAAAACGATCTGTGACAAGAAATCTGGAACAGTCCGAGTGGCAGGTTATAATTTACATGAAAACATCCATTTTTACACAGTACGCCAGAGGGCGAATTTGGCACTGTGGTAAATTCCCCTGTCGGGGGAATCTGGCACACCACTGATTTGTATCGCATACCTCTAGCTGAGTTTTATTTGCAAAAGAACTGAAATAATCTCATCTCCTTTCATTCGTTTAGGCTCGCCCAGTCGGTTAAGTTGATGATTGCAATTTCGATATTCCTAACGTATTCTTTGCAACTTTATGTTCCCATTGAAATTTTTCGGCAAAGAATCAAAAAACATTTTAAGGTGCACCTGAACCTAGTAGAATATGGCGTCCGTGTTGCGTTAGTGGTATGATTTTTCCTAACATTTGTTCCGGACTCTGTTAAGAGTTTCTTCTTGCAGACGTTAACAATCGTCATGGCTATTATCATACCGAACATTGGGCCTTTCATATCGCTCATTGGGGCCGTTTGTTTGAGCACTTTGGGTCTCATATTTCCAGCTGTGATTGAAACAATAACTTATTGGAATGATCCCGGAATGGGTCGTTTCGATTGGCGGTTTATAAAGAATAGTCTCTTGGTACTTTTCGGGATAGTTGGTTTTTTAAGTGGTACATACGTCAGCATCTTGGAAATAATAACAACCAACGCATAGTACGCTTGTTGCCAGGAAGAAAAAAAGATTTTACTTTTAGTTGAGATTTCTCGCTATTACAAATTTTGTTTGCCACTTAAGAAAATTTGCTTGCAATAAAACTGAAAAGTCAGTCAGTCAGTTGACTTTGAGATCCAATGGAAATGCTTCAGTGCAATTAAACATCGCTGACCAAGGTGTCATACCCTATTTGCGGAGCTAATAGAATGACATGGCTCGAACTGAAAATTTTAGGTAAAAAAGTAAGTAAAAAAGATGAAAACAGTTGCTAAAAAACATATGCAAGGGACCCGTACGTATCAGAATAGGTGTGGTAAACAGAAGATGTGTGCAAAAACTATCAGAACGACCTACAGAAATTTCGAAAGCCCTCTCGAAGTACGCAATTGTAGAAGTTGATACATTCCGCGATGGGGTCATTTTTCCTTAAAATTCAGAAACAAATCTTCCTTAAAATTTTATTCGTTACAACTTTTCTTTTGGAAGCAGCTTTCCAACTGACATAGGTCTAAATATATGATTCATCCTTCCTGACTCTAGAAGTGACTGATTTCCAAAGATTAAGATTAAGAAGCAACTTTCTAACTGTCACGGTTTTAGAGATTACAACAAAACCCCTTTTTAAAAGGGAAATGTGACGCAAGTCCTCGTCACTTCTTCCAAAACAACTGATATCAACTTGGGTGACGCTTACAGCTTCGGAACGTAAAAAATAATTTTTTTTCACTTTTGATGAAAAAATGCGTCACAAATGCCGGACCCCCCTAATGTTCCGTGCGTTCTGGCGTGCGAAATCTGAAAGCGCAGAAAAATTATTAGGTTGTAAGGGTCCGGCATTTGTGACGCATTTTTTAATCAAAAATGAAAATATTTCAAAAGAATTTTTTGCGTTCCGAAGCTGTTATCGTCACCCAAATTGATATTAGTTGTTTTAGAAAAAAATTTCCGGTGAAAAAATTTCCGGCAAAAAAAATTTTCGACGTAACAAATTTCGGCGAAAAAATTTCCAAAATTTCCGGCAAAAAAAATTTCCGGTGAAAAAAAATTTCCGGCGGAAAAAATTCTGTCGAACAATATTTCTGTCGAAACAAAATTTCCGGCAAAAAAAATTTCCGGCGAAGAAAATTACGGCGAAAAAAAATTTATCCCCTCAACTTCCTTTACAACATATCAAAAGTTTTTTTGAGCCGCCGTCGCCGTCAAACCGAAGTCCGGCGGCTAATATTTCCATGGGCGAAAATGATCCCCTCAACTTCCTCTACAACATATCAAAAGTTTTTTTTGAGCCTCCGCCTGTTTTCCGCCATTTTGATACACTACACACCCAACTCAACAATTTTCCCTTTGACACCAAACCTCTATCTCGAAGTTCCAACCTTGTCTCATACAAAATGTTCTACCGTACATATTACACACACAAACACAATCATATGGGCTTTATACGGCGCCTTCTAAGAGCCTTAAGAGTGAATTCGCGAAAACCTCAACCAATCGAATATACATCACATCTTCGATTTTCGAAAAGTTGATCGAGTAATAATTGAGAAAAAACAAGAAATCAGTAGATTCATTACTAAATTTTTAATAGTGTTCATATGAGTTTGAATAGAACGTCATGCTCTCTTGGAGTCGAAACAGTGCTGCTACTTCAGAAGACCTAAATAAACGGTTTCTTCGGATGATTTTTAGCCGTTTTGATCCATCTTTATTTTTAAGACTTTTGGGTACTTCCCACTCTATAGGCTCTCTTGTTCACAAACAGCCCTGACCGAAAGATCTCTATAGTGTTTTTGAAACTTCAAATCATTGTGCTTCTGATGGTATATTAGGTTTTGTTGGCTGCCGCTGTTAGCGCCCTCTAGAGCTCTTTCGAAAAGTGCGTTTTTTCAACTTTGAATCGCTATAGCCCGGACCACAGATCGAATTTAGAGGATTTTTTAATTTTTAAAAATTTGCCTCATCAACCTACACAAATGAGGCCAATTTCAGTCTAATCAGAAAAATCATCGCGAAAATATTACGAAAAAACGTTTTCAGCGACTTTGGTGCAGAGGTACTTTTCAACACCTGCCATAGCCAAACAAAATTTTTTTAAAAAACATTTTCTTCTACGATTTTCTCAGGATAATCCAGAGATTCGATTAAAATCAACTTTTCGAAAATCGAAGATCTGATGTATGTGAGCTGCATACAACCTGGTTGAAGAATTCGCGAATTCATTCTTAACGCCCAAACGAGGCTGGTACCCCCCTTTTTTAAAAATTCGTTTTTCATACAAATGGCCCTGGAACTAACTAATCCACTAACTAATGTAGGATATATCCATTAACTTTGGCTTCTATGAAATAGCACATTTTGTATGACGATGACGATGACGATGTGACGATTTTCTAAAGGTCATATCTGCGGATCCACTTGACCGATTTTAATGAGAAAAATATCGATTCCAGCCAAAATTTTACGTAGAAACAGAATATCTAGATCTCAGGAAGCAAGGGTTAAACGTCAAAACCTAGCTGTATATATGGTTCCGAAGTCTACGGAAAAAAATCTTAATTTTTTGATCGTATGGGGATTTGCGCCACGGGCGCATTGCTACTGCGCGCCCATGGTATAAGTCATCCGTTCCAATTCTAGAAGTGATTATGGCCGATATTAGGTCATTTTTCTTTAAATCCTGCAACACGTTCTCTCTAAAATTTTATTGCCTTTCACAGTAAATCTACTATTGCATAGTTAAACGAATATAGACAAAACACCATCTCCTTTTGTATATGGCCAGGAAACTCAATTTCGTCCATTCTATTGGTACCATTGCCCAGACCACTGACCCAATTTCCGAAAAAAAAATTCCCAGTTTTGTTAAAGTTTAAGTTCATTTGGCTAATTCCATCGGTAACCCATATATTATCGCTACCATGTCACGTGGGGAGCGAATGTGTTTTGTCTCATGTTAATTCGTTGCATTTACGCACAGGAAAACTATAACACTGGTGGGTCCGGCATTTGTGACACATTTTTTTAATCAAATGTGAAAATATTTTGAAAGTTTTTTTGCGTTTCGAAGCGTTATGCGTCACCCAAATTGATATCAGTTGTTTTGGAAGAAGGGACAAAAACTTGCGTCACATTTAAAAGGGTTTTTGTTGTGATACTCATTTTTGCGGATGTCAAAATAAGCTGGAAAGAGTGAGAAAAGTCACTCACGGGCCCTGGAATGATAGACGCATCTGACGATTGTATCGCCAGATTAGCGAGGAAGAAAGATGGAATGGATTTTGTTTTATTGTCTGGAGGACACGTAGAGGAGACGGGTATGAGGTCTATTTGGCTGGGCCGGTTCGTTTCTTTAAGAATTTTTGTAAACTTGTTCACTTTACTTTTATTTCTTAGATTTACAAATATTTTAAACAAATGAAAGACAAAAAATTTTAAATTCTACTCAACAGGTTTGTGTTTAGATTGATAATCTTCGCATTGGGTTTGTAGGCGCAAGATGTTAAAGTTTACTCTACTAAGGAATTCCATTGTTTCACTGGCCTCAAAAACACCATTATATTTGATACCAATATCTTGGATTCCTCTCAAATCCTTTAGTGCTGCCACAAGCTCAGTATGTGCAGTTTTTATATCTTTACCGGCTCCGTCGACGAAAACTTTGAGATCCTTAAAGAAATTCACTTGTTTTGACACTCCTCGATAGAAAATGATTTTATCACGACCCTTCAGTCTACTGTTAAGGTCAAAGTCCACCGTCAAGCGATCTAGAAGTGATTTCAACTTTTCAGCAGCGTCCTCAAAAGCTTTTGCGCAATTTTCTAGTTCCAACAATACAAGTTTGTATCGACCCTCCGCTTCTGAGAAAAGACCAACCAAAGTGTTTTTCATAGCGGTGCATGCGTCATGCTCCACTGGCGATGCTAATTGTTTATATTCTCGAAAACTAACTTTTATCATTCGACACATTTTCGAAACGATTGCACTCATACCATCCCCCGGTTTCAGATAATTTATAGCAGACTCCAGTGCGGCACGTACTTCCAACATCATTGCATAACTTTCTGCAGATGCATATTCTTCAAACTGATAGATCAAGTTCATTTTTTCAAGTAACACTTCCTGCCGCAAAATATTGTCCAAATGTCTGTTGAATACGAATAGACATTCGGTTAGAGTTTTGACTCCTTCATCAGTAATTTCAACCAGACAATCAAGCGCACCCATGGCATTTAATTTTTTTTCGCAGTTAATAGAATTGCACATGTAAAACAACCAAGAAAACAATTATTGCAACAAAATTGCTAGCCAATATGTCTGCCGCCTTGGGTTGGTTTCAACGTTGTGAATGAACTGAGTGACGAAAAAGAACCACAAAAACGTACGGAACATCCTAGAAGATGCTGCGTACTTTACATCATCAAGAACTTCAAGAACACGAATTCGCCATTCAACAGAATGATAAAAAATGATTATGCGCACCAACAGGCAGTGACCACGCCGCCAGCGGATGGGTCTGATAACAGTCACAAGGGAAAAAGGCAATTTCAAGCGTCATCAAATGAGAGAATTCCATATATTTTCTGTCTCGAAATTCACTCTCTATGTTAAATATGTGATTTACGACAGAATAAAGTTCACTAACGAAGATTTTATATGAAAGAAGTGTTGCCACGGTGACGGTAAAAATCGTCCAGTTGAATATCGTCCGGGACGTTATTTCACGGACAATATTAGACGCGGAGGATAATATCGTCCGCGTCCACGGACGTTATTCTGCCGTAATTTGCATAAGAAACTTAGTGCGAAAGAGAGAAAAGAAATCCATGCAAAAGTCCATACAAAATTGTTTGTCTCTTTCACACTAAGTTTCTTATGCAAATTAGGGCAATATTATCCTCCGCGTTTTTACAGAGGAAAATATCACCACAAAATCTTCTTTAAAGGTAGAGTGTGACGCGGTCCGTGAGTCTGCTTCCAAAATTAATGATATCGCTTGAGGTGACGCTATCGCTGATAATATGCAGAAGTTTGTTTGAATAGAACCTTGTGTTTAAAGTTTTAATTTCCTGTAAAAATAACAGCGCTTTGTTTAAAACAAAATTACTTTGTGTTGACAAAATTGCGTCACAAATGCCGGACCCACCAGCGGAATAATTCTGCAACACTTTCAGTTTTTGCGCTGCAAAAATTTGACTTTTGTTTCTTATTGCGTAGATTGTTTAAGGTAAATTTAAATTTTTGCGTGTAAGAACTTAAAGAGGTTTGAAAATTGTTCCGCTGGTGGGTCCGGCATTTGTGACGCAATTTTTTTACACAACGTGATTTTGTTTTCAAAAAAGCGCTGTAATTTTTACAGGAAATCAAAACTTATTATCAGCGATAGCGTCACCTCGGCGGACTTACGGACTGCGTTACCTTTAAAGGGGTTTTTGTTTGAAAAAAGATTTCTCAGAAAAGAAAATTGTCTTCGATAAAAATTGACTCCGGAAAAAAAATTTTTTTCTTCAAAAAAGTTTTTCTTCGAAAAAACATTTTCTCCAAAAAAAATTTTCTCCGAAAAAAATTTTTTCCAAAAAATTTTTACCTAAAAAAATTTTTCTAAAAAAAATTTTCCCAAAAAAAAGTTTTTCTAAAAAATTTTTCAAGAAAAAAATTTTTCTTCCAAGAAAAAATTTTCTCCAAAAAAATTCTCTCCCAAAAAAATTTTTCTCCAAAAAAATTTTTCCTTAAAAAAATTTTTCTGCGAAAAAATTTATCTCCAAAAAAAACTTTTCTCCAAAAATCATAGTTACGGGTACCATAGTTGCCGTTCTGATTCAGTATTGTGACTGTGTATTTAATGGCTGCATCAACAACATTAGTAGCTGAGCCTATAACAATTGCCTAGGACTTAACAGCATTGAGAAACAGTCCGTTCGCAGTCGCCCAAGTACCCACAGACCCAAGGTCAGCTTACACGCGCCTGATGCATTCATCCACTTCACAAGCATGACACATTTTGTATAATTGGACATCGTCAGCGAAGAGATGCGGAAACATATACTTGACGGAAGCGGGAAGGTCATTAACATGCAGTGAGAAAAGTAAAGGAACAAGAATTGAGCTCTGTGGCACGCCCCTAGTCACCGGAAGGAAGGCTCTCATAGCCCCATCGATACAGACGGCCAGAAATCCGTCCGAAAGATAGCTGCGTATCAAAACAAAGCAAAATTCATGCATGGTTTTTACGTGTTTTTTAAATTTAAAGAAATTTGGTTCAATTATGTTTATTGCTGTGGTTTTGTTGAAGACGGTAGATGGGAGAATTGCGTTCGATGTTAGATTTTTTGTTAAACGTTAGGTAGAATGTGAGTTGCTTTCGGTTGACACGAGATGAATTGTTGAAGTTTAATTCAGATTTCAAAGTTGGGTCGATTTTGCCACTATTTTGTATAGCAGGATTTTATCAAATTCCCAGATAACACAGATCACACTTTTTAATCTGGTTGCCCACTGAATGTACATTAAGTGTGCGAAATTCAATGTTGTTGAGAATATGTACATAAAATGTACGACAAATATCCCTATAAAGTGGTACATATTTCGATGTACATAAAAAGCACATTTTTTGTGCTTTTTAAACTTGAAATTATTGCACTTGATCACAAGTACATTATCACGCACATTTTATGTGCGTGATAAGGTGTACACTGTACACTATGCCTATTACATTTAATGTACCAAAAATGTGCTTGTGATGTAGTATATTTTAGATGTAAATAAAAAGCACATTTTTTATGCTATTAAAACTCGAAATTATTGCACTAGATCACAAGTACATTTTTCGCACATTTTATATGCGTGATAAGGCGTACACTATGCCTATTACATTTAATGTATTTTCTATAATTTCGTATATGGTCAAGAAACTCAATTTCGTCGATTCCATTGGTCCCGGTGCCCAGACACCTGACGTGATTCCCACAAAAATTTTTCCCCAATTTTCAGACATCAAATCCTTTCATTTGACACCAACATGAGCAATTTCCGTGCTATACTTGTTGAGATATTTGCGAAAAAGTTTCACCGACCATCGAAAAACCATGTTTTTGGTCACTTCCTCGACCATATCTCCGGAACGGCTTGATTGATTTTGCTCATCTTCGAATCATGGGAGGCATGTATCTTTCAGGGAAAAAAAAGTTTAGGTTGATCAGTTGAGCCGTTTGGAAAAAAAGTGGAGACGGACATTTTTAGACCCGCACCAAGAACGAAGTTCTTCGAAAAGGGGTCTTATGCGTTTACCACGACGCACAGTGCTCATTTGAGATAGAAATTTTTTGTCTTCTGCAAAGTTGTTCACCATGAAATAAGGATCAACTTTGCTTAGAAACTTTTTTTCTATGAGAACTGTGTGACGTTTGTAACCAGTCGAATTTCGACCCGGGAGTAGGGGAAGCATCGATCATGGTTCTTAGATGACGAATCAGCAAAAAAAAAAATGTCCGTCCGTCCGTCTGTCAACACGATTACTCGAGTAAAGCTCAACCGATTTTTAAAAACTATCGAAAAATCTTTTATGGGATTGAATCTGGGCGCTGTGGGCCCAAGGGCCACCGAGCTAGGGCCGTTTAAGTGATTTTTGGTCTTTTGTACATAACTCGAGTAAATCTTTTCTGATTTTCAAAAGATTTTTTTTTGTTTGAAAGACTTGGGCATAGCCGACAATTTATGGAAGAAAATTTTTAGAATTTGATCTTTGAACTAAAATCGAGTCTCTGCTAGGGCTCTATGAGCAAATCTTTTCCGATTTTCATATTTTTTTTTGTTTGGAAGGCCTGAGCATAGCCGACAATTTATAGAAGAAACTTTTTTAAATTTGAGTCCTTGGACTTAGCTGGGGCACTAAAAACGAGTCTTTGCTAGGGCTCTATGTGTTTTTTGCACATAACTCGAGTGAGTAAATTTTTCTCTAGATCTAGGCATGACCGACAGTTTATAAAAGAAACTTCTGCCTGTGCTTAGGGCTCAAGTGGGCCATGTCGGTCCTAAGTTCCGCCTTAAACAAAAAAAATATTTTTTTTTCTTTGTTGTAGAGAAAATTGAGTAGAACATTTTTCTATATTTGGGGGCCAATTTTGTGCTTTCGGAATAGTTATTTACACTACAACGGAGAGGTACGAAAGTATCTCTGAGTGGTGTATTATATTTTTCATGCCTCAGGGCCAAAATCGAAGGAAATTTTATAAATTTCTCTCGATTTTGGACCTCTGCATGAAAAATTTTTTGTGTGTCTGTTTTGGACGACTCATTTTAGGCACTTTCGCATATAGACCTCGCTCTGCTCGGTCTACAACACGCGAAATTGCCTAAAATCAGTCGTCAAAAACAGACACACAAATAACTATTTCATGCTTCATATGCGGTGCGAAAGTAAAAAAAATTTCTTCCCACCCATGGGATGAAATTTTTACTTTCGCATCGCATATGAAGCATGAAAAGGTTTTTTTACACCGTTTCTTCGGATGGGTTTTTCAATATTGTCTTATCGGCAATTTTCAATACAACTTAATGTGGACGTAATTTCATACACTTAAGAGTTAAGGCAATATTGACTTAAATACGTTCGAGTCTCTTCGTAACATCAACTCTGTTTGCCGCATCTATTCTGATACGTACGAGTCCCTTCATATGTTTTTTATTGTTGATTCGTCATATTTAGACGATAATAAATGCATCCCCCCCAATTGCCACCTCGATCTACCGCATGTTACATTAAAATTGTTTGTAGTTAACGTATAGGACCCTCGTACTTCGTACGGGTCCAAAAATTTGCGAAAAAGTTTCAACAGCCCTCGAAAACCGTGTTGTTGGTCACTTTTCGACCGTATCTCCGGAATCACTTGACCGATTTGGCTCACCTTTTAACTTCAATCATGTAATCATGTATGTATGTACCTTTCAGGGAAACGAAGGTTTAGTGTGATTCGTGCAGCCGTTTAAAAAAAACGACGGGACGGACAATCGGACAGACGTCATCTCTAGACGATATTAAATGCGTCCCCCTCACTCCCGCCAAGATCTACGCCATTTAACAACAAAATGTCTTGAAGTAAACGTATAGGACCTTTGTACTTCGTACGGGTCCAAAAATACTCATTTTTGCGGGTGTCAAAATAAGTAGGAAAGAGTGAAAAAAGTCACTCAAGAGCCCTGGAATGATAGACGTATCTGACGATTGTATCGCCAGGTTAGCGAGGAAGAAAGATGGAATGGATTTTGTTTTATTGTTTGGAGGACACGTAGAGGAGACGGGTATGAGGTCTATTTGGCTGGGTCGGTTCGTTTCTTTAAGAATTTTTGTAAACTTTTTCACTTTGCTTTTATTCTTTAGATTTACAAATACTCAACAGGTGTGTGTTTAGATTGATAATCTTCGCATTGGGTTTCTAGGCGCAAGATGTTTAAGTTAACTCTACTGCGGAATTCCATTGTTTCATTGGCCTCAAAAACATCACTATATTCGATACCAACATCTCGGACTTCTTTCAAACTCGTAAGTGCTGCTAAAAGCTCAGCATGTGCAGTTATTATATCACTTTCGGTTCGATCGACGAAAACTTTGAGGAGATTAAAGAAATTCAATTGTTTTGACACTCTTCGATAGATAAAGCCACTATCACGACCCTTCCATCCACTGTTAACGAATTCACCTTTAAGGTCAAAGTCCACCGCCAAGCGATCTAGAAGTGAATTCAACTTTTCAGCAGCGTCCTTAAAAGCTTTTGCGCAATTATCTAGTTCCGCCAATGCAAGTTCGTATTGAGCCTCTGCTTCTGAGAAAAGACTAATCAAAAGTTTCTTCATTGTAGAGCGTGTGTGACGCTCCACATGCGATGCTGGTTTATTATATTCTCGAAAAACCTCTCTTATCCTTCCACACATTTTCGAAACGATTGCACTCACACCATCCCCCGGTTTTAGATAATTTAAAGCAAACTCCAGCGCTTCACGTACTTCCAACATCATTGCATAACTTTCTGAAGATGCATTTTCTTCAAACTGATAGATCGAGTTCATTTTTTCAAGTAACACTTCCCGCCGTACAACATTGTCCAAGCGTCTGTTGAATACGAGTAAACATTCGGTTAGCGCCTTGATTCCTTCATTAGTAATTTCAACCAGATCATCAAGCGCACCCATGACGTTTACTTTTTTCGCAGTAAATAAAATTGCAGATGTAAAACAACCAAGAAAATAATTATTGCTACAAAATTGCTAACCAATATGTCTGCCGCTTTGGGTTGGTTTCAACGTTGTGAGTGAACTGAATTGGAGAAAAAGAACCGCAAAAACGCACGGAACATCCTAGAAGATGCTGCGTACTTTACATCATCAAGAACACGAATTCGCCAATTCAATTTATTCAAAATACGCAGGCTTTATCATTTTCGCTTCAACATTAACGGGTAGGTTACGTAGTCGAAACCCCCGCCCTTAGGGGCTGCGCAGGCTTTATCATTTTCGCTTGTTATCTATTCAGAGAGCCAAAGCAAATAATTTTTCGTTTTAAATAATGATGTCATTATATCACTTCGTTGATATTACCGCTAATAATACTAAAACCCAAATGAGCGAGAAAGGCACTATAAGTCAAAACACTTTCTTTGTCGCAAAATAACTCCACTTCCCCCGTAATCTACGTTCACCGTATTCCACGTTCACCGTATTGCACGTTCCTCGTATTCCACGTTCCCCGTATTACACTTCCCCCGTATTCAACGTTCACCGTGTTCAACGTTTCCCGTATTCCACTTTCCTCGTATTCAACGTTCCCCGTATTACACTTTCCCAGTATTCCACTTCGCTTGCATTCCACTTCGCTTGCATTCCACTTCGCACGCATTCCACTTCGCACGCATTCCACTTCGCACGCATTCCACTTCGCACGCATTCCACTTCGCACGCATTCCACTTCGCACGTATTCAACGTTCCCCGTATTCAACGTTCCCCGTATTCAAAGTTCCCCGTATTCAACGTTCCCCATATTCAACGTTCCCCGTATTCAACGTTCCCCGTATTCAACGTTCACCGTATTCAACGTTCACCGTATTCAGCGTTGAACTTGCTACGTATTCTACTCTGACACTTTGCTAAAGGAACCGATGGTCTATCTCTTATACCTTGCACGCCCCGAACTTCTTAAACCATCAAAATTGACCACATGTCCAACTGTCCGACATTTTCGAAGAAACCAACGCCGTATCTCCCATACATACGGAAATTCGTTTAAAAACTGATTTGACACAAATTTTTCCAATTTTGGTCATTTGTCTCCGATTCTACTAACAGAACTCTGAAACTTTGTTGAAGAAACCAACGCCGTATCTCCCATACATACGAACATATGTTTGAAAACTGATTTGACTCAAATTTCATTCTAACACAACATCTTGACTGACTTTTGGCCGATTTTCAATTTTGACCCGTTTTCTACCCATAACTCCCTTATTTCAGAACAATATCACACCCCGGAACATAGATTACATTATCATCCCGATAACAAATTCATACTTCGTCAAATAAGAAGCTAAGAACATCATCGCCATGGTGCGAAATTGGACTACATCCGTTATCTAAATACAACACATGAGCCGTTTGCATGATAAAGCAGCCGTCCATTGCAGTCAAGCTGATAACATTCGCTCCCCGATGATTCTATATTAAATTGGCGGCGATAAAACATTATACCGAGGCCATCGTATTGCTCATCATTCTGTTATTCAATGGTCATCTATCTCATCCGTTGGAATCCCCATTTATGCATTGATGTCATGGGTCGTGTACTAAATATCCATTCCAATACCATTAATAAAACAAGTTCCATGAAATTCCTCTTTATACATTGTCTGCATAATATTCATTCAAAGTGGTCATATTTTTTTGTGGATTTATCTCTTCCTCCTGTCGAGCCAGGGAGGAATATAAGAGACCAGTTACAAAGTAGGTAAATCTCGGGATTTGGACGTTTCTGGGGAAAACCCTGAAACATGTGTTCGCTAAAATTTAGTTCTCTACAGCTTTGTCCCAGAAAGTAGCTTTCTAACAGCCTTAATTATAATAATTTTTTTTTTTTTATTATTTCGCATATAAAAGGCCGAGGGCCTTGTAGTATATACAGAGTATTATTCATCGAATTTCGAAACAATATTAAGTATGCTAAAAAAAAAAAAAAGAAAAAAGGCAATAGGAAAAGGAAAAACTCAACAAGTAGAAAACGATTGGTATTCAAATGAATTTACACTTCAACGAAATTCGAAGCGTCTAATTCTAGAGATATCTGAGAAAAAGTCTCACCTACCCTCAAAAAACCATGTTTTTGGACACCTTTTCGACCATATTTTCCAAACTACCCGATCGAGTTTGCTCATCTTTGAACTTGAACCATGTGACATATGTACCTTTCAGCGAAAAGAAATTTCAGGGTGATCGGTGCAGGTGCAGTCGTTTCGAAAAAAAGTGGAGACGGACAATTTTTTAAATATTGGATGTGTGGAAGCCCTGAATTTGTAGTAAACGTATAGGACATTCGTACTTCGTACGGGTCCAAAAATTGTGGTTATTATGTCTGGTTATTTTGTCTGGGGATTTTTTGTCCACGGGGATATTATGGTTGGGGATATTTTTTTTTTTTTTTGACATTCGGTCCTGTCTGTCTGTCCGTCTCTAGGTTTTCTTCCAAATGGCTCAACCGATCAGCCTAAACTTTTTTTTCCCTGATTCCCATGATTCCCATGATTCAAGTTCGCAGATGAGCAAAATCGGCCAAGTAGTTCCGGAGATATGGTCGAAGAAGTGGAAGTCGGTCATGAAATTTTCGAGGGTCGATGAAACTTTTTCGCAAATATCTCAGCAAGTTTAGCACGGAAATTCCTCATTTTGGTGTCAAATGAAAGCATTTGATGTCACAATACTGGGAAAACATTTTTGTTGGAGTCGGGTTAGGGGTCTGGGCACTAGGCACTGGGACCAATGGAATGGTCGAAATTGAGTTTCTTGGCCTTATACGAAAACAGTTTTTCGTCTATATTTCCTTAACTATGCAATATGGAGATTGATGGTCAAAGGCAAAGTTATAGAGAATTAAATTTAAGCGAACCCGTGTTTCAGGGCTTTGGGTAAAAATGCCCCAATCCTGGGATATGACCACTTCTAGAATTGGGAGGGATAATCCATATCTCTAGAACTATAATAGGTAGAAATTTGCTTCCAAAGGCAAAGTATAGAACAAAATATTAGAGAACATGGGGAAAATCTTGAAACGCGTGTTCGCTAAAATTTATTTCTCTACAACTTTGCCTTTCGGAGCAAGTTTCTATCTGTCGAAGTTCTTGATATATGAATCACCCCTACCATTTCTAGAAGTGGCTAAATCTCGGGATTGGGACGTTTCTGGGGAAAACTCTGAAACTCGTGTTCGCTAAAATTCAATTCTCTACAACTTTGCCATTTTCTGCAATTTTTTAAATATTGTATGTGTGGGAGCCCTGAATTTGTTGTAAACGTATAGGACCTTCGTACTTCGTACGGGTCCAAAAATAGGACATGTTCGAGTCACTTTGCCACATCTATTCTGTTTGCCACATCTATTCTGTTTGCCACATATATTCTGTTTGCCACATCTATCCTGATACATACGGGTCTTTGGTCATGTTTTCTCTGTAACATTGCACAAAAAACTTCATCAATAGATGAACATGCATGAAAAACCACCAAATATCAAAACCTTCCATTTCCGTGCTAATTTCGCAGAGCTGTAAGTCAAAAAGTTTCACCAACTTTCAAGAAGCCACGTTTTTGACCACTTTTTCGATAATAACTTCGAACGTTTTCCACAGATTTTGTCCAAATTCAATTCCGTCATCAATTTTTCAACTATGTTTCAAGATATAACCGATTTATGTAGAGAAAAAACGAAAATTTTTCTTTCATAAATTATCGGGCATGACTAGCACAAAAAAAACTGGCCGACCTGCGTACAGGCTGATGAACTGCGAATGGGTCAAAAACGGAGGAAGGAGCGGGAGCCGGGATCTATTCGCAGGAACCGGCGAACTGCGACAGTCTCCATTTGGGAAATTTAGCGAGCGTCCTCCAAGCGCAGACGTCTGCGACGTTGATGGGAGTGATGAAATTAGTTCCAGAAGGAATGACGGGTGGCAGAGCGACCATCTGCTCAGACAGTGAGTCGATGATAAAGGCGCTCGCGTCGCCTGTGACAACGTCAAAACTGGTTAAAGAGCTGAAAGGAACCTTAAACCGATTGGGACTAAGAAATCAGATCGCGATCGCCTGGGTCCCTGGGCACACTGGTGTAGACGGTAATGAGAGAGTAGACGAGCTAGGCAGACAGGGTTCGGCATCGGCGATCGAGGGCCCAGAGCCCCACACCACGATCCCACACTCTCTGTGTGAAAGGGCGGTGGAACACTGGGTGCGGGCTGAGTCCGCAAAGAGTTGATGCGCGTACGGCGGTGGAAGGCACACGAAGCTCTTCTTCCTGACGTCTAACGAGAATTGGGTCAAGGAGCTTCTCAGAACGGACCGTAGTGGCATTAGGAGAGTAGTGGAAACCATTACGGGTCACTGTGGTTTGAACAAGCACTTGGCCAAAATGACCATTTTGGCCGATCCAAGATGTGACTGCGGCTTGGAGGAGGAAACGGGCGTCCACGTAATATGCGAATGCCCGAAGTTCCGCCTGTTAATGAGCATGACATTAGTTGGTTATGTGATTCGACCCTCCGATATCTTGGAGCTAGGACCTATCGTCCTAGATAGGTTCTTGGTGAGAACTAAGAGCCGGAATGTTTTAAATGATTTACATGATGGACGAGAAGAAAACAAAGGATCAGTAGATCTGTGTTTTAGGAGCCAGAAATGGCCCATCCCACCCTGACAAATCTAAAAAAAAACATAACCAAAGACCCGTACGTATCAGAATAGATGTGGCAAACATAATACATAAGGCAAAGAGACTCGAACGTATCTAAATATACAAATAAGCAAATAATCCAACGTTTTCTGTTCTTTTATAACTGTAAGAATTTCAAAGATCCATGGAAATTACCCAAGGTAATGTCAAATCTAGAAAAACTTATATCCAAGGACTAAGTCATTCCCCTAAAACCCTGAAACACGTGTTCTCTAAAATATTATTCTCTACAACTTTGTCTTTGGAAGCAACTTTCTACCTCTCATAGTTCTAGAGATTCGGGTCATCCTGCCCAATTATGGAAGTGGCCATATACCAGAATTGGGTCATATTTTCCCAAAACCCTGAAACACTTGTTCGCTTAAATTTAATTCTCTACAACTTTGCCTTTGACAGTAAATCTCCATATTGCATAGTTAAAGAAATATAGACGAAAAACTGTTTTCGTATATGGCCAAGAATCTCAATTTCGTCCATTCCGTTGGTCCCAGTGCCCAGACCCCTGTACCGATTCCCACAAAATTTTTTGCCCAGTTTTGTGACATCAAATGCTTTCATTTAACACCAAAATGAGGAATTTCCGTGCTAAACTTGCTGAGATATTTGCGAAAAAGCTTCACCGACCTTCGAAAAACCATGTTTTTGGTCACTTCCTCGACCATATCTCCGGAACTACTTGGCCGATTTTGCTCATCTTCGAACTTGAATCATAGGACGCATGTTCCTTTCAGGGAAAAAAAAGTTTAGGCTGATCGATTCAGCCGTTTGGAAAAAAAGTGGAGACGGACGGACATTTTTTTTATTGCTGATTCGTCATCTCTTGACGATAATAGATGCATCCCCCCCCCTCCCACCTCGATCTACCCCATGTTACAATAAAATTGTTTGTAGTAAACGTATACTTCGTACGGGTCCAACTAGGAAAAATATAATGTTTTTGACGACTTTCTAGTTTCGTACAATATTTTTCATTCCGACGGTTCAAAAAACTGCTTTCCTGTTTTAAAGTTGGGACGTTTCTGGGGAAAACTCTGAAACTCGTGTTCGCTAAAATTCAATTCTCTACAACTTTGCCATTTTTTGCAATTTTTTAAATATTGTATGGGTGGGAGCCCTGAATTTGTGGTAAACGTATAGGACCTTCGTACTTCGTACGGGTCCAAAAATAGGACATGTTCGAGTCACTTTGCCACATCTATAAATATAATGTTTTTGACGACTTTCTAGTTTCGTACAATATTTTTCATTCCGACGGTTCAGAAAACTACTTTCCTGTTTTAAAGTAGGACGGAAAACAGCAGTTTTCCGTCCTAGGAATGAAAAACTTTTTTGTTGCATTTTTCTGTTACTTAGACGCTGAAACAAAAAACTTGTCTACTCCGGGGTCGAAATTCGACTGGTTAGGGGCTGTCAAAACTAGAGAAAGATACCTAGAAACAATAGCATTGCGTCACCAAGTGAAAAGCGTATAACAGATGATCACAAAAACGTTTCTCGTATGCGATTTTGAACAATTTTAATTAAAAATATAAGTTTCTGTTTTTTTTTTTTTGAATGGGGAAAGTCTTTATTATTTCTTTTGGCTACAAAGTTTCGGTTAATCGTATAAGTTTCTGGTTGTAAAAGTGTTTGCTACGTAACATTTCTACAAGAAGGGACGAGGACTTACGTCAAGTTTCCCTTTTAAAAAGGGTTTTCGTTGTGATTGTAATGTTTTGCATTATTTTGAGCCGCCGCTGCCGCCGAACCGAAGCGCGGCGGCTAGTACTTACATTGGCGAAAATGATCCCCTCAACTTCCTCTACAACATATCAAAAGTTTTTTTTTGAGTCGCCGCCTATTTTCCACCATTTTGGCGGTCACCCTGATACACTACACACCTAACCCAACAACTTTCACTTTGACACCAAACCTCTATCTCGAACACACAACCATTGCCTCATACAAATTTTGCTATCATACACACTACACACACAAACACATACATATGGACTTTATGTGGCGCCTTCTAATAGCCCTGGCGCCCAAACGAGGCCGGTACCCCCCCCCCCCCTTTTTGAAAATCTCATATGACGTAGAATGCCCGAAGGTCCCTGCAAAATTTCAAGAAAAGTTATCGAGCCGTTTTCGAGCACGAGCCAAAAAAGTGGTTTTCACGGTTTTTCATACAAATGGCCCTGGAACTAACCCACTAACTAACTAACTAACTAACTAACCCACTTAGGCCGGTCAAATTTGCTTTCAACCTTGCAAATATTATAACAAAAGAAAATAAAACAGGATTCGATGAGGGATGAACAGGATGAGGGGTGTCTACCATAGCCCGAAACTCCCAAAAAATCCCACTGTAGGGTTTTGAGGAAATCGCGAAAAACCCAAAAAATTGAGGTTTTGTGCAAGCTTTCTGTTACTGTTAAAGGAAAATCTAAGTTTTCCAAAAAATTTTCCGATGACTATTTTTCCCAAAATTTAAATAGTTCAAAGTTTCTAAAACACTTTACCTCAACAAATCGAGATTTTGCGCACATTTTGCTGGGTTTAGACGCATAAATTGTATACTCTTTGTGCGTCCCTTGTGCGTTTCGTTGAATGTTTGTGCACTTTCTGAACCGATTGGACTCATGTCAGGATGATCTTCGACCCGATCTTTGGCATGCTAACGGACGAGTTGAAGACAGTGATCGGCTTAAACAGACCACTCTGCGTAAGAACGCTGAGTAAGCAAAAATGGCGAGATGGCCTGCCTGCTGGTCTACCCGATGACAGCATCGTATTTGCCTTATTGTCAAATCACAGCCTCATACAAACGCAGAATGACCTTCTCTAATCACAGCCTCATACAACCACAGAATGACCTTCGCTAATCACAGCCTCATACAAGTGTCGAGTACAGCAATAGTGTGGGAACTCTTTGTATCCTGATGCGCTGGTGGTGCCACCATCAACGGCGGCCATAATTTTGATCACCCCACCACCCTCACACAACAAAGAACAACTTTTTGTTTCATAGCAACCCAATATGATTGATAGATTTCGTACAAAGTGTAAATTCTTTACTAAAAAGCGCTGGTGGCGCCAACATGGCGCACTTGGAAATTTTTTTCGGTCGCCCCATCACCCACAAGAGCACAAGAAACAATTTTGTTAATAAAATAATTGACTTAAAACGATTTGTAATGAAATTTTCGTCATTAGGGGCCATTCACAAATTACGTCACGCTTGCTATAAAAAATGAGTATCCATAAAAAGGTCATAACTCATGCAGGACAGCAAATTATGTTTGTAGGACTCCGGCTACCCCCCAAACAGGGGGTGTGTTTGGGGGGGGTAGCCGGAGTGCTATAAACGAAATGTCTCACCAGTTTGGAGTTATGAACTTTGTGGATTTTATAGCAAGCGTGACGTCATTTATGAACAGCCCCTTAGAGGGAAATCTTTCGTCGAGTTCGAAAAGGAAAATTATGTTAAAATGAAATGTTTAGAATACTCCAAAGATGTTTTTGAGACTTTTAGATTCCAAATTCGGAGCAAGGTTTCTTCGATATACCGGTATAAAGTCGAAAAAAGTTTTCGCGGAGGTCATTTTTTCGATGAAATTTTGAGTTTGAAAAATCGTATCTCAGCCAAAAAATTACAAAAATTGGTAAGGTAAAGTGTTTTAGAAACTTTGAACTATTTAAATTTTGGGCAAAATAGCCGTCGGAAAATTTTTGGAAAACTTAGATTTTCCTTTAACAGTAACCGAAAGCTTGCACAAAACCTAAATTTTTTGGGTTTTTCACGATTTTCTCAAAACCCTACAGTGGGATTTTTTGGGAGTTTCGGGCAACGGTAGACACTCCTCAGCCCTATCGAATCTTGTTTTATTTCCTTTTGTTCTAATTTTTGCAAGGTCTCCCATACAAATTTTGCTAATTTTTACAAGCCTAACTAACTAACGTAGGATGTTTGCATTAACTTTGACTTCTATGAAACAGCACTTTTTGTATAGGAAATGATCATTTTCTAAAGGTCGTATCTTCGGATCGATCCACCGAACCGATTTTAATGAGTGAAAAGACACTTTGCCTTAGAATTTTCCGTGGAATCCAGGAAAAATATTTTCCGGGGGGTACGTCGCAAGGGGGGGGGAAGTCAAAACTTAGCTGTATATAGAATAGCTAAATGCAGAAAGGGGTCATCCACCAAATCAAAATATCTCAGAAACTATGACACATTTAACTTTCGGTCCAAAGACAAACTTTTTCAGAATGGCGAAGTGAGCAATCTAACCTGGGAGTGGGAGAGGAGAGGTGCCACTTCCAGAATTCCAGAGTCCACTTCTTTCTGAGATATTTTGATTTGGTGGATGACCCCTTTCTGCATTCAGCTATTCATATGGTTCCGAAGTCTACGAAAAAAAAATTTCCCAATTTTTTGTTCGTATGGGGACTTGCGTCACGGACGCATCGCTACCGCGCGCCCATGATCTCCATGAGCAGAAGAAGCATGATTTCATGTTATTAGTGTCTGTCGTAGACTCGTTAGTGTTCGTGACCTTATGACGTCACGCTCTAGGGGGAGGTCGAGAAACGTGACGGTTCTAACAAATAAAGGTCAAATTTGACACTTTCTGCGTACGTCATTTGTGCACGGCTCCTTAATACGGTAAATCAAAACCAAAAGCTTTACATGAGTTGGCCTTCTCGCAACAGAAGGTGATACTTTGGACCTTGTTGTGGTCAACTATTGTATCGTCAGGGTAGCAACGAAAGATGGATTCTTCACAAAGATGTTGTTTTATTGTTTGGAGTTTGACGATTAATAGTCAGCGATCAAAAGTAAATCAGGCTTAGAGAAGACGCCAATTGTTCCATTTGGCTGGGTCGTTTCGTTTTATTAAAGAATTTCTGATGTAAACTTTAGAAACTTGTTTTATTATTGAGATTTATAAATTTTTGAAATAAATGTGAAGAT
This sequence comes from Pseudolycoriella hygida, assembly GCA_029228625.1. Classification (NCBI taxonomy): domain Eukaryota; kingdom Metazoa; phylum Arthropoda; class Insecta; order Diptera; family Sciaridae; genus Pseudolycoriella; species Pseudolycoriella hygida. The sequence continues at coordinate 136,802,353 of CM055404.1, forward strand.
AAACAAAAATAAAAAATTCTACTCAGCAGTTTTGTGCCTTGATTGATAACCTGTGCATTGGGCTATTAGTAGGAAGGCGCTTGGGCTAACTCTCTTCCTGAATTGATCTACTTCATCGCCAGCAAAAATATCATCATATTCGTAACCACGTATGACGACTTCACTTAATTCATTGACTGCTTGTGAAAGCCTATCATCTGCAATTTTTGCAACAGGAATGATTCTGTCGACGAAAACTTTTAGGCTCTTAAGGTCAATCACCATTTCCGCCAACTTTCCATAATTATTTTCAGCTTCCACGCTGCGTACAATTTTTTGGCTGTCACCTTTAAGTTGCTGCGCAAAATCTTTGTGCATTGATTCCAGCTTTACAGCAGCAACCTCCAAGGTTTTTGCGAATTTTTTCAGTTCAATCAATGCGATAATGAATTTAGTCTCCCCAGCTTTAAGTATGCGTAGAAAATTTTTCTTAAATGCAACGCGTTTCTGATACTCCAGTGGCAATGATGGTTTTGTGTTTTTCCGAAGCATTCCACGTGTCGACTTAGACATTTCCCAAATTGCTTTACTCATTTCACTCGACGGTTCGAAACAACTAAAAGCCTCCTCCAGTATGGAATCCAAAGTCTTTTCTTTCTTCTCTTTAAATGGTGTATGTTTAACATCCTTTACGATACGTGCGATTGAATTCAATTTGGGAAGGTAGACTTCCCGCCGAACAACATCGTCCAAAATTACACTGAATACTGCTAAACATTCTCCTAGCGCTTTGATTCCTTTATTAGTAATTTCAACCAGATCATCAAGTTCATCACTCATGACGTTCGCATTAAATAAAATTGCAGATGTAAAACAACCAAGAAAATAATTATTGCAACAAAATTGCTAACCAATATGTCTGCCGCTTTTGGTTGGTTTGAAAGTTGTGAATGAACTAAATGAGGGAAAAGAACCGCAAAATGCGCAGAACATCCTAAAACATCCACATGCGTACTTTACACCACACGAACACGAAATTCGCAGTGTATAACAGAAAATGAGAGATGATGGTGAGATGCATACCAACAGTCAGTGACAGGCATGAGAGCCGATTGAAAATCGCCGGGGGCGACCGGCCGAAGAAAATAGAGTAGGTAAAAGAAAAACTTAATTTACTCGTTGTCCCACCGTAAACTTATCATTACATGTATGTGTGCACCCCACGGAAATTATTCATTACATGTCATTCATTACATGCTATTCATTACATATAGCCCCCACCGGAAACTTCTCATTACATGTTTATCTGCATGTAATGACGCGTTTTCGGTTGAGACACCTACTAAAACAGCATACAGTGGGGGATGCTTAATAAGTCATCCATTCTGGATAATTTTTTGACATTCGCAAACTCATTCGTGTATTTTTAAGGCCAGGTCATGGCGTCTTCAATCGCAATATAAACATTTGCGATAGTAAACACCATGACCTGGCATTAAGCAATTCGCTTTAAAAATTGTTTTTTGACTCTTGTAGTTGTATACCTCGCCTTCGGCTCGGGATACAAACTCTACACTCGTCAAAAAACAGTTTTCAAAGCTTTTTTAGCAAAATTAATCCATCATGTAATGACTTATTTCCGCATCCCCCACTGTAATCTACTATTGATGTGAAATTTAAAAGAAACATATGCAAGGGACCCGTACTTATCAGAATTATTAGGGAAATTTTTCCTCTGTCGTAAAAAAATGTTTTACACCTGTCTCAGGCTTCATATTTGACATTATTTGCTCACAATGTAAAATAATACACCATAAGTGGCGCGGGCGCCGACTTTGGTGGTGCTCGCAAGCACCGCTTCGACTGAATTTATCGCTTTTAATAGAAGAATTTCGTTGTTCAGTGATTCAGAGTTTTATTACAGAAGCAGACAAACGACTGCCATTTTTCCAGCTTCTACCTCGATGAGTTTAGTGGTCATTAGTGTTGGAAACGCCAGCCTTCTATTGATTACCAAAATATACTACAGACGGAGAAAATTAAATAGAAACATTTTTTGACAGTCCATTCATTTCTGTTTACTTTCATCCTATAATGAAATTCTCAAAATTCAAAATCCAGCTGTCAGAACATGTTTCTGGTGGCTCCAGAGATATGGACGAGGAAGTGACCAAAAACATGGTTTTTTGAGGGTCGGTGAAGCTTTTTCGCAAATGTCTCAGCAAGTATAGCACGGAAATTGCTCATGTTGGTGTCAAATGAAAGGATTTGATTGAGAAAAATTTTTTGTGGGAATCGGGTCAGAGGTATGGCCACCGGGACCAGTGGAATTGACGAAATTGAGTTTCTTAGCCATATACGAAAACAGTTTTTCGTGTTTATTTCCTTAGCTATGCAATATGGAGATTCACTGTCAAAGACAAAGTTGTAGAAAATGAAATTTTAGGGTACACGTGTTTCAGGGTTTTGGGTAAAAATGCCTCAATCCTGGGATATGACCACTTCTAGAATTGGTAGGGATGATCCATATCTCTAGAACTACAAGAGATAGAAAGTTGCTTCCAAAAGCAAAGTTGTAGAGAATAAAATTTTAGCGAACGCGTGTCTCAGGGTTTTGGGTAAAAATGCCCCAGTCGTGGAATATGGCCACTACTAGAATTGGGAGGTATGGCCCATATCTCTGGAACTATAAGACGTAGAAAGTTGCTTCCAGAGGCGCCGACTTAACGGGGGCCGCGGGGCTGTGGCCCCCAGCAGATTTTCCTAGATTATTACATTTCGAAAACCCGATGAGAATTCGAAGATACATATTTACATCTTGACCTGCAAGGCTCAAGTGAATATCACGATTTAATTAAATTACTAGCAAAGATCTTAAAAATTTTCGCCTGCGGCGCTATACTCCCTTAGTCCATTACAGAACTTCTTACTTACAACGAACCCTAAAATCAAAAAATTTCGCCTATGGTAATTTTGCAAAATCTTCGAATTACCTAAAAAACGAAGTGAGGCAGTCCCAATATGGCCTAGTCGTCTTATCATATATCGTACGAGAAAGTAACTTCTCAAGTAAAATATAATAAAAGCACAGTATCGCATTCGGAATCAAAACTTTGATACAATATTTAGATAAAATTTTAGAGAACACATGTCTCAGGTTTTTGGGTAAAAAGGCTATAATCCTGGGATATGACCACTTCTAGAATTAGGAGGGATGGTCCATATCTCTAGAACCACAAGAGGTAAAAAGTTGCTTCCAAAAGCAAAGTTGTAGAGAATAAAATTTTAGCGAACGCGTGTCTCAGGGTTTTGGGTGAAAATGCCTCAATCCTGGGATATGACCACTTCTACAATTGGGAGGGATGACCCATATCTATAGAACTATAAGAGGTCGGAGGTTGCTTCCAAAGGCAAAGTTGTATCTAGAACAAAATTTTAGAGAACACGTGTTTCAAGGTTTTAGGGAAAATCCTTGGATATAACCATTTCTAGATTTATGGTCTTTGGTAGGGTCTTTGACATTACCTTGGGTAAAAAATGTCGCGAAAATTTCGGACGTCCTTTATGGATGTTCCCTATGATACAATTTTCCTCAGATGCTTTCAGCAACTCTTGGGTGGTGGATCTGGGAGTGGGTAAGGTGGTAGAAATTTCAAGAAAATTCTAGAAACTTCTGGAAAGTTCTTAAAAGTTCTAGAAAGATGTAAAAAATTCCAGAAAGTTCTCGAAGGTTCTGGAAAATTATCGAAAGTTCTAAAAAGTACCAGAACGTTCTAAAAAGTTTTCGAAAGTTCTGGAAAGTTTTGTAAATTTCCGAAAGGTTCTAGAAAGTTCCAGAAACTTCTAGAACGTTCCAGAAACTTCTAGGAAAATCTGAAAAGTTCGAGAAAGTTGTAGAAATTTCTCAAAAGTTCTGCAAAGTTCAAAAAATTTCTGTGAATAACTTCTGAGAAATTTCGACTTCAACTCATCCCAACGACCCCTTCCTTTTATCCTCCTTATTGCCCTCCGATTACAATTCCCCCTCCAGCCTCACCCCACATCTTCCGACTCTGCACTGACACAAGTTTAAACTCACTATGTGGTCTATGACCGACCCTTTCCCCCTCCACTATTTGTGCAAATCTATAGTCAAAGAGCTATCCAAAGACGCTCTAGGTGGTCAAGAAACCTAGATATGTGTAACCCTCTTTGGTCCCTCTATCCAACCCCTCACCTCTGGAATTTGTGCAAATCTAGAGTCTTAGACCTTTCGATTGGCACAAATTTGAGCTCTCTCGGAGGTCTAGGAGCCGAGGAATGCGTGATACGGACAGACGACAGACGAGAATACGAGCATATAAGTGTTTTCCACATCTGGGTTACGCTAATTGCTGACGAGTTTTCAAAGTTTCAAAATATCGAAATTCAATTGCAATTTTTGCGATTTCATATGTGCATTTTATAGGAGGTTATGGCGGAAAAGAAATTTCGCTAAAAGAATACTTACGAAAATTGCAATTTTGGCCGCAACTTTCACAAATGAAACCACTGTGCGGCGCACGACTCTAATAGAATCCGCGCATTACCGTATGTTTTATTGTGTTCACAACCTGTAAACAATACATTTTCTCTCATTCTCACTCTCATACATTCACATATACATCACGCATAAGTTGCTGTCATTTCGATTCAATCGAATTTTATCGATTTTTACAACGTCAACGAATCAGTGTAAAAATAGTGGTTCTTATGCCTAAAAAAGTTTGAAATTTATTATAATTTAGGTGAGCTACTGTTCTGCATCTAATTGGATACTTGTGAATTTATTTTAAATTAGCCTGTCATTTAAATAGCGAAACATCGTAAAAATCTGCCTTTTGAACGAGCAATATTTCTCTTCCTTTCATAGATTTTATTAAAAAAGGGACAGTGCATGCAAATCAATTCTTAGGCTAAATTAATGCACTTTAGGGGACAGCTGGGATTTGATTTTTTTTATTGGGATGGGTGCAGGGGTGTCACTAGATGACAGTACAATAAGAATTTGGGCGCGGAAGCCCTTCCTGGCCCCTCCCCAGGCCCTCAAAAAAATTTTTTTTTGCATTTATTTTGTTGGTATGGGTGCAGAGGGGTCACTGGATGACAGTACAACAAGAATTGGGGACGCAGAACCATTACGGCCCCATGACTTTTTTTCATTTGAATTTATTTTATATGTTTCGTTTCAATTTTACTCTAAACAATCTACGCAATAAGAAACAAAAGTCAAATTTTTGCAGCGCAAAAACTGAAAGTACAGAAAAATTATTTCGTCGTTGTGACGCAATTTTTTTTTAACAAAACGTAATTTTGTTTCAAAGAAAGCGCTCTAATTTTTTCAGGAAATCAAAACTTTGAACACAAGGTTCCATTCAAACGAACTTCTGCGTATTATCTGCGATAGCGTCACCTCAAGAGATA